>CM060683.1:188617165-189019665 GCA_030686995.1 Artemisia argyi | reverse complement strand
TCAGTGATGTAAGATGATCAAGACACTGTTTCTTGGGTTTCTCCCCATTATTAATTACGAGTAACTCTTTTCTACGAAAAAGGAAAAGGAAATAGACGTTGCAGATTCGATTTTATTTGATACTACGTACTTTGTAAGACTAACAAAATCAACATTGCCAAAATCATATTCAATCGAACAACAGAATATTTAGTTTGGTTCGAATCGGTTTTGACAAATTAGGTTCAATTACAAATTTAGTTCGGTTTTATTTGATTCGGTTCAGTTTTGATTTTCGGTTCCTATGAGTACTAATTACCCGATCTGTGAACACCCCTAATAGATAGTTTTATGCGGTTTTAAGAGCTCGGTGTATGGCAAAGTTATTGGCTTATAGCTCTAAGAAAGTTATAGCCATGTCATTGTTACAACATGGCGCTGCCATTGCTCCTTTTGACGTTATGGTTTGGGCGCTTGTTATGCAACGCAGAAACTAAGAGCATTATAAAAATGTTTATACAATTAACCCTATTAATTTATATATCCACTATTGTTTATATTTTTTTGAACTTCTTCATATTTTTATAAATCTTTTCACAAATCACCATACTGATTAGTGGATGCTCTAACATCTGTATTTGTGTGTGTATAAGATTTTTTGGTGTATTAGTATTTACAGTTTTGCAAATCTTGTTTTCACTTTTACAGTAGAATGAAATAATGGATTTGTTCAATGTGTTATGCTTACAGTTATTTGTCAAAAACTAGTTTGAAAATATGTCAATATAAGATAGCAGGCAATGATGCTCAATTATTTTCATATTTTTCGCTATCTTCCATTTATAGGCAAACAAAGTTTCGACTTGTTAAAAGGTGAAAGCATAATTTACAGGTGTCAACCTAACAGAATAATATATAGCTTGGTTAGATTATCTTCTATATATTTCACTATATTGCATTGAAAAAATAATAATAATAATAATAATTTGAAAAAAAAAAAAAAAAAAAAAAAAAAAAAGGTAGCAAAAATTATACTTGTCTTATGAGTCTTATATATTAAAAATGTTCCACTAAAACTAAAAACTAGCATAGATATTCTAATCTTGTGAATTTGTGAGATCTTATTCCACAATGCTTAATTATATATGCAAACTATATATATGATTAAATATATGAGTGATAAATGAATATATATTATATAAAAGTCAATATTGGAGAAGAAGTGGCATAAATGGTCTTTTTTGTCAAGAGATAAAATGCATTATGGCCTCCATTCCCCTTTCATCACGTATAGATGTGGACTCTAAGCCTTTCCCATCCAATTATATCCTTTTGCATTTATAACTAACATTACATAAAGAGATATATTTATTGTAGTTATAAATAAGATAGTTTAGGCTTAATTCAATGGTTGGACATTGCTTAAGATGCATCATTTGAGGAAGCTAGGGTTGTCGTCACATCGAGTCTATATTGGACCTCGGGTTAAGTTGCCCGTTAAACAAACATTTTGCGAAGGTTATAAAAAGAAAATGAACCTCTTTGAGCTAGTTCAAACAAATAGTCGTACAAATCTGATCAACGAGTTAGAAATTGGTTCTCCAAGATTAAGGTCTTTCAAAGCGCACATTCAAGTTGCTTCATCAAATGGCATTGTAATTTGTTTGCTTTTGGAGCATCGGGTTGTCGATGTCATGGGTTTTTTTAGGCGTTCTTTGGTTTTTCTAGTTCATTTTTAGTCTTAGCCGCTTCTAGGTGATGTTTTTATTCTTTCGTTGGTTGTAATTACGTTTAGGTGCCGTGTCACGTTGTATTGCTAGAATGTTTCTCTATTGTTTGGTTCTTGTATCTTCTAGTTTTTTGCTAGCTTTTAATATTAATATATACGGAGTACTATGTTTAAGCAGTTAAGAAAGGAGGCAGATATATCAGTACCTCCAAAGAATCCAGCATAATCTAACTCATGCTTAGGTTTATTATTATTTATATGTTCATTCTAATCATAGATAATATTTTGGAATGTTTGAAACATATACAAGTTGTCTTCTTCTACTATATTTTAAATCGAAGTGTATAAAATATATACATGTATGGTGTCGTATTAATTAAAATCCAAATATATAAATTTCAGTGAGTTTCTTGGGGTGATAAAATTAGAAACCCTATAAATATAAGTGATTGGCTTGTCTCCAAATCTCTATATTTTTCTTTTAAATATACATTACCAGAAATTGTTCAATTTCCAACATAACTGGTGTATCTGTGATTCTTGGCACCTTTCTATATTATAAAAAACATTCATAAATACACACTCGTATAAACAAAAACAGTCATATATAATTGATTAATTTCTAGGTTTGTTGTGCTTAGAGGGTCATTGGGTCTCAATTATTGTCAAGTGTCACTGCAATCGTTATCATTATAATTTCGAGCATCTTGCTAGTTTTATATCTATATATACTATTGCTTTTTAAAAAATAAAAATGTACATGTCGCCGTTCAAAATATTAATAAAACACGTACACATATAACTAACCAAGCACTCGCGCTCATGCACGTACACTGATATAATACATGCATTTCACCGTATTTCAGGGCCTTAAAATATATATCCCTTGATATATTTTATAGCTTCAAAATATACTTCCAACGTCAAATGTTAATGATATATGAAATTATGTTCTATATATTTGTTAAACTCATCTTATAGTGGTCGAGAGTGACAAAGAACTCATTAAAATTTAAAGCTAGATTTTATTATTATTATTATTATTATTATTATTATTATTATTATTATTATTATTATTATTATTATTGAACGGCAAAATTTAAAGCTAGATGATTACAATAAATTTTTATCGTCATGTTTAGGCATCATGAAAATATTTACACAGGACTTCCGCTAACTAAGCTACGACACTGTTGCATTTACAAGTGGTTTTTATAGAATTTACAAGTGTGTTTTTTTTAAGATAATAAACATTGTTTTTGTTTACGTATTTACATCTCATAAAGATAATAAAACAAAATTCATTATATTTATTTTAGTGAACAAAAAAAAACCTCCTTATCTCTGTTGTGGAATAACCGCGATAATATCCCACCGATTAGGTAAAGAGTGTGAATATTTCAACACCACTACTATACCTCATATTAGCTACTTGAAAATTTAGACAATATGAAAAGAACCAAGAATGAAACACCAAACTTTCTTATATATTTCTCAATGCTAGAAACATACTACAAACTACAACTAGAGAGGAAAAACTAATAACACTACAAGAGAAGTACTTGTGTGTTTTTTTTTTAGTGTGCTAAAACTCAAAGTGAAAGCTTCTATTTATAGGCTTCAAAGAGCCCCCCCAAGTTGCTACCAAGTTGCCTAGTTGCATCATACAACTTGCTCCCATTTGCTTATCTCCAAATCCTGAAAATCTTTGATAAGATTCCATATGGGTAAATTCAATGAATCATAGCAACTTGTATTATTATCCAAATGAGCCATCAGTTAACAAATCTCCACCTTGGCTCATCAACTATCGTTGGTGGAGTCTTCAAACCAATCTTCAACTTTTCACAACATTGATCAAGTCCAGACAATAACTGAACTTGATCCCAGCTAATACTTTAGTCAGCATATCTGCAGGATTCTTAGAAGTATGAATCTTCTGGATTCTGACTCCACCTTCTTCCAGTATCTCTCGTATGAAATGATACCGAACATCAATGTGCTTCGTTCTTGCTTGATAAACTTGATTCTTCGCTAAGTGAATAGCACTCTGACTGTCAGAATGCATCGTGACAAATTTCTGATTGATTCCAAGTTCACCAAGCAACCCTTGAAGCCAAATTGCTTCCTTTACAGCCTCTGTAATCGCCATATACTCTGCTTCCGTAGTTGACAAAGCAGTAGTTGGCTGTAAGGTAGACTTCCAACTAATTGGAGCTTTTGCCAGAGTAAAAACATAGCCTGTAGTAGATCTTCGCTTGTCTAAATCTCCAGCATAGTCAGAATCGCAATATCCTTCTACCCACTAACTACTTCCATGTTCGAATAGTAACCCTACATCGACTGTGTTATGGATATACCGTAATATCCATTTCACAGCTTGTCAATGTCCTTTTCCAGGGTTATGCATATACCTGCTCACCATCCCAACAACATGACTAATATCTGGTCGAGTACATATCATAGCATACATTAAGCTACCGACAGCATTTGCATAAGGCACTTTCTCCATGTATGCCCTCTCTGCATCATTTTTCGGTGACATAGCAGCACTGATTTTAAATTGAGAAGCGAGTGGAGTATTAACTCGTTTTGTTTGCTTGTCAAACCTAAAACGCTTTAGAATCTTTCTCAGATATTGTGTAGAATACTAACTATGTTGGAAACATGATCAAGTGGTGATGTGAGTGGCGTAGAAATGAAAGGGAGGGAATAAAAAGAGAAGGAGAGGAACCTTGAAAGAAAAAGAGAAAATATTAGATTGAAAAGAATGAAGGTCCAACCCTCTCCACATGTGGAGAGGGGTATTTATAGTTACAATATTACGCCCACTCCCGGGCTGTGGATCAGGCATACGGTGGGTAAAGACCCGTTCCTTCTTCCACGGTGTTACTTAATCTAATACTAATTAACTAATAAACAAACTAACTACGAGCTAACTTAATGCTATTACAATCATTAGGTGACCGAGACTTTTACAGGAATATTTGTATTCCTAACAATCTCCCCCTAAGCGAGGTCACCTTTGAAGTTAAGATCTTAGGTCTTTAAGCATTCTTAAGTCTTTGTAGCTCGTAGGATCTGATTCTTCTCTTTTCAGCACACTTCGTACTTCAACCAAGCGAACTTGTGATTAGAGTTCCTTTGTGATGTGTGATCTTTGAGATCATCAGCCAAAGTAAATCTCCAACCTCATCCCTAGTAGTATCGCCTTCATGTGATGTAGTGACTAAGGACCATCATGCTCACACCCTTCTGTATCTGGAGACGTTGCATTGGAGTTTGTGGATTAGGAGACCTTTTCATTAGAGTTGCGGAAATGTTGTTAGTAGTCTCTCAACATTTGTTATAGCAAGTCTCTCCTCTTCATTGATAGTGTGGAGGATGTGTGAGCATGAGGTATGGATTGACTCGATTCAGCTGGAAACTGGAGCCATCAACGCCATCTTTATATGTGTCCCTGAAATAAAACAGTTAGCAATAAAGATAGAGAACGAATATGGCTTTGTCATTCGTTCTGCGAGGACAGACTACCCTCCGGTTTTGTGAAAACCAACCTGTGATCAGGTAGAGTCTCTTTTAAAGAAGACTCTCCTTGACAGGAATTTCCAGCTTGTAGTAATGAATTTTCCAAAGAATCCACTTCGGAATCTTCATACTTAGCATGTTCTCATACCGGAACGTCTCAAAGCAGACAGCACGATAGAGTGAATCAGTGAATAGATATTCACGGATTGATGAGAAATTGATTTATAGAAATCACTCGCGTGTCATATGATAAACATTTTTGAGACACGACGAGAGTTTTATACTTTGAATCACATTTCCATCAAAAATACTTTTTTTTGAAAGATATTACACAATCAATGTGCTCGAAAGATAAGTTGGTGAGCACATTGAGAGGTTTTGGCAAAAGTATCCGTCAATCCATATCCTGGAACAAGTTTGATTCAAATTAGAATCGCACCATTGTTGCTTTCCAGTTGTCACTTGATCATTGATCCAAGATGGATCTCACATGTCACCTACCAAGAGCTTGAGAGATGTTCGCTCTAGAAGGATTTCCATCTTCATTGTGAATATTTTCATATCACTCGGATGTTCTGGCAATACCACAAGGATAATGCGTAGGACACTAAATATTTTATCTTACTTTCCACATTGTGTGAAACAATAAGCATATTGGAAGTGTGTCCTAACGAGATTTATGGATGATCTCATGGCTCTAGACTCAATAGTGCGTTTTGATCCGCTCCTGGAGACTGGGGAGGCGTCTCCTGTTTTAGGTATCAATATAGCTCGCAATGAGCGGTCGATACATTGCACATGGTTCCCCGTGAGATTGAAACAAGCTCTTTTAAGAGAACTTGAGTGGTTGGGAAGTTTGGTGCAGTGCGTCACTGGGTCCATGACGTCTTGTCTTCAATACCGGTGTTACCTTAGTAACCGCCAGTAGATTATGAATTGAACCCGGTTTCTGCCCTAAGGTTGAATATTTGGAGGGCTATTTCTTTTCACCCTTTCTCTTTTCAATTCTTTTTAATTCTTCAACCCCTTCAGTGCTTACCGAGACTTCACCACTAGAACCTTGTTGGGTTTGTTCCAGTCCTAGCTCTATCTCAGTCCGCACTCTTCCCTTTCTCACTTTTCTCCTTTTTTTCAATCATTCCTAAGGACTTGTAATCTATCTATGGATAGTCCCTGGGAAGATCCTTCCGGTTCTGGTGGATCATGGGAACTCATACCTAACCTTAACCAACCTTATAACTCCGTGCATTAAAGTAAATGGTCGGTCTTAGGTATTATTACCACAAACGCCTTTCGCTCCCCCTCAATATGTGCATCGATCTTCGAAAGTGTTTAGCACATATGTGGGAGCCTATTATTGAGTCGAAAAGATCACATTAGATATCAGATTACATATTTAAATCACATTCTCTCCCCCGATCAAAAATTTCAAATCTTTCAAGATTTTTGATCTCAATTGATTTAAATACTTTAGAAAGCATTTTGGGAGAGAAATACGGTCAATTTTAATATTTTCTGATAAAAAGAAACTTTTTCTTGCTCCCCCTCAAACTATGAGGGAGGTTGTTATGTGTCAGATTTGAAGAGTTATCAGAATATTCGAAGTTTTTACGAAAACTCTTTGAAAATTTACACATTCTGACACATAACCATCACAAATCTTTTTGTTGCACGGTTTTATGTACGAAGTGTGGGGAGTTTTGATGATACATAAAATTTTGAGAAATCACTCTCCCCCTCAATCAATGACGGATGTTAAAGCATAAATATTTTCATAAACTATTAACGTCATTGATTGAGTGAAAATTTTATCAAACTTTGAGTTCAAAATGATTTTTAATCAAAATCTCATGGTACCACCAAGTTTTGCACAAATACTTCCCGGAAAAAATCATAGAAGGGAAAATATTTGGCGATAAAAGGAAGACTTCTCTTCTTTATCAAGAAATAATGCACTGAAACGTACATTAGATCGAGGGTGCATGAATATAAAGTAATTCACGCTCGGATGAACGGCACCCTTTGTTAGGAACAACCGTCTTTTTGGCGACTTGTTTTCCTTTGTTTTGAAAACCGGGTTGCTATCTGAGGTAATAGCAAACCATATTTTAAGAACGTTTTGAGATACGACATGTTTTTGAAAAGAACTTTATTTGAAACCGAAAAACTCTTGCTCAAGCATATGTATGATTCCGTGTCATTATTGAATGACATTTCTAGAAACGTACATAATATCGATTATACAAGAGACATGTCGAGAGAAGAATATTTTTGAGTTTTTGTGATTTTTTCAGATTTTTATGGTTTTTATAGGTTTCATATTTTTCTATTTTCTTTTTTGATTTGATACTATACAAGGATATGTGAAGCAACCCCTTTACTCCTCTTGATCTTCCTGAAGACAACTGAGATCCTCAGGTGTGAGACTCTTCATACCAAGGCGTGGGAGGATGAAGTGAAACCGTTCCCTAGAAAGTGCTTTGGTGAAGATATCGGCTAGTTGGAACTCAGTCCTCACAAAGTAAAGTTCCACAATTCCTTTCTCAACTTGCTCCCTGATGAAGTGATGTCGAATGTCAATGTGTTTAGTTCTTGAATGCTGGACATTGTTGCAGCAGAGTGCAATTGCACTTTTGTTGTCACAGTACATAGGAATCTTATTGCAAATGAAGCCATAGTCAGAAAGTTGAGATCGCATCCAGAGGATCTGAGCACAGCATGATGACATAGCAATGCATTCAGCTTCAGTGGAGGAGATAGATGTACTCATTTGTTTCTTTGAAGACCAACTGACTAGCTTATTTCCTAAAAACTGTGCACCCCCAGATGTACTGCGACGAGTGTCTTGACATCCAGCATGATCAGCATCCGAATATGCTGTGAGAGCCATAGAAGTTTCTTTAGGGTACCAAAGGCCCAAGTGGATTGTTCCTTTAAGGTATCGAAAGACTCTCTTGACAGCTTCCAAATGTTTCTTGGTGGGTTTGGATTGATACCGGGCACAAATGCAAACTGCAAATAGAAGGTCGGGTCTGCTTGCAGTAAGGTACATTAAAGAGCCAATCATGCTTCGATACATGGTTTGGTCGACCGGAATTCCCACATCATCTTCGTCAAGCTTTGATCGTTCAATCATAGGAGTATCAACTGAATCACTGGAGTCGAATCCAAATTTCTTCAAAATTTCATTGGCGTATTTGGATTGATTGATGAATATGCCATTGGGGTTTTGAGAAATTTGCAGTCCTAGAAAGAATGACATTTGACCCATCATAGACATTTGGAATTCGGAGCTCATCTCTTGAGAGAAACGATCACATTCTGAGGGATCAGATGAGGCAAAGATGATGTCATCGACATAGATTTGTACATGTAGGAGGTTTTTGCCTGTTTTTCTGGTAAAGAGGGTAGGATCAACAACGCCTTTGGAGAATTTGTTGGCCAGAAGAAATTTAGACAAGGTGTCGTACCACGCCCTGGGTGCTTGTTTAAGCCCATATAGAGCCTTCTTTAATCGGTACACGTGATTAGGGCGTTCTGGATCCACAAAACCTTCAGGTTGAGATACGTACACCACCTCTTTCAGATCCCCATTTAAGAATGCGGTCTTGACATCCATTTGATAAACCACCATGTTTTGACTTGCAGCATTAGCGAGAAAGATCCTTATGGCTTCTATTCTAGCAACTGGGGCGAAGGATTCTTCAAAGTCAATACCTTCTTCTTGTCGATATCCTTTTGCCACAAGCCTAGCTTTGTTTTTCAAAACATCTCCATGCTCATCAAGTTTAACCTTGAATATCCATTTGAGAGCAATGATCATAGCACACTCGGGAGGTGGTACTAGTTCCCAGACATCCAGTCGGTCAAATTCATGAATTTCGTCCACCATTGCAGTGAACCATGAGTGTTTAGACATTGCATCCTTGACGCTTTTTGGTTCAGCTTTAGAAAGAACAGAATTGAAGAAGCACCACAATGCGTCGGTTGCAAGTTGCTTGCGGGTTGATACTGGACGTGAAGGGTTCCCAATAATGTTGTCAATAGGATGATCATTGGTCCATTTTCGAAGGTATTCATGGGGTTGAGAATGTGGAACTGAGGTAGCCGTGTTAGATTCGTCAGAGGATGTTACATAATTTGATAGTTCAGGGGCAAAGATGTTAACAAATGGCTCATTATCAGGTGGAGCAAAAGGATTAACTTCAGATGTATTATCTACATTTGCCGCTCGATGTGCAAGTGAAGGTTGGACATTAGACGTGCTAACCGATTGACTGATGGTGGGAGCTTCAGAATCCCATGACAATGAAGTGGATGGACCGTTATTGTCATCTTGATCATTCACCACCCCATCTGGTGGTTGAACCATTGCAGCTTCAGGAGCATTCATCTGTTGAGGTTCAAAGTATTCATCAAACATTGGGTCAAACAATTTCTTCCAATCTTCACTAGTAGGAGGTACAAAAGGAGCAGCAGGGATGGGATTTTGTACAAGCCTGGAACTAATTGGTCCAGGGGACAAAAGGTTAGGTACGGGTCCAGAACTTGATTGTCCAGGAACCGGTTGCTCAGTCAACTCATCGAAAGTAATGTGGATTGTTTCCATTATATCTCTGGTACGTTTGTTGTAGATTCGGTACCCCTTTCGCTCTGGAGCATAGCCAATGAAGAAACCAATGTCGGCCTTGGCCTTGAGTTTCCCAAGGTCTTCACTGTCATTAGTTGGATAGCAAAGTGCACCAAAAACTCGAAGAAACGAAAGATTGGGTTTTCTGCCATGAACCAGTTCATAGGGAGTCTTGCAGTGGAGAGGATGTATCAAGGATCGGTTCTGTGTGTAACATGCGGTGGCAATTGCCTCAGCCCAAAGAAATAGAGGAGCTTTGGAGAAGATGAGCATGGTCCTAGCAGCTTCAACTAAGGTGCGATTGCGTCTTTCAACAACTCCATTTTGTTGAGGAGTTCGTGGAATGCTCTTTTGATGACTAATCCCGACACCTTCATAAAACAGAGTAAGTTGTCTGTTCACAAATTCTGTTCCATTATCAGTACGAATGACTCTAACTGTTTTGTTGAGGCGGACTTGCAACATCTTGATGAGCTTGATGATGGTTTCTGGAGTTTCATCTTTAGATCGTAGAAATTTCACCTATGTGAATCGAGAGTAGTCATCAACAATCACCAGCACATATTTCTTTCCATTGATACTTTGAATCCTCATTGGTCCACAAAGATCCATGTGAAGAGTATGAAGAACTTCCATGATTGAATTGACAGTTTTGGGTTTATGGGTATGCTTTTTGCTCTTGCCCATTTGACAGGCGGAACACAGATGGTCATTTTCATACTTAAGTCTGGGCAAGCCTCGAACAAGATCCTTACGTGTAAGTTCATTGATGGTACCGAAGTTCAAATGGTTTAAACGACGATGCCACAACCATGACTTGTTCTTGGATGCTTTAGAGAGCAGACAAATTGGAGAGGACCGTAGCATATCTTCGATGGAGATGGTGTAAAGATTAGTGCCCCGACTCCCCTTGAGAAGATCAACACCGTCTAATTCTCTAACAAAACAGGTGTGCTTTCTGAAGGCGACTTCGAGATCTGAGTCACAGAATTGACCAACAGAAAATAGATTGTGCCCAAGTCCTTCCACGTAGTAGACTCTGGATATAACACTGTCTCCAAAGAGATAATCACCATAACCCATTATAGAACCAAAATGGTCATTCCCAAACCTAACCGTACCAATAAACTTTTCCACGAAATTCTTGAGCCTTGAGCGATCACCAGTCATATGTTTTGAGCAGCCTGAGTCCAAATACCAAAGGACGATTTGTACGACCTCAGAGATAGCAGACGTGATGGATAAATCAGGATGCTGTGAAGAGGATGCTGCTGCAGACAGATTAGCCATGAAGATTGTTTGAGCAGTTGGTTCATCATCCACGTCTGAGTCAAATGCATCACACTCTTCAACTTGAAAGATATTTGGGTCATTAAGAGCCATGTCCTGAACAGGTTGATCATCCACATCAACATCAAAGGTGTTCCCATCATTTCCAGCCAGAAAGAGCAAAGCTTCTTCATCCAACACAGTCCCATTTTCTTGTGCCTGCATCAGCAGCATCTTGTCTTTGAAGTACTCAGAGTTTTGGGGATGTTTTGGGAGAGTGCAATTCCTAGCAATATGGCCCAACCCTCCACAGTTGTAGCATTTCGGTTGATTAGCTTGTGCTTGAAGAGCATTCCCAACTCTGTACTGCCCATTCTCTCTACCAGCATTTCTTTGGTTGAAGTTCTGTCTTCCCTGCACATTCTGCACCACTACCCGACCATCTTCAATGACTGCCTGATTACGTGGATTAGATGAGATTCTGAGCTGGTTGTTAGTAGATGGGAGTGCAGCCCTGAACTGTTGGTCCAGTAAAGACACTTGGTTGGAGAGATTATCAATCACCATGTCAGTGTGAGAATACCCAGAATCAAGTTGAGTATTCAACGCAGATGGTGAGGGAGTTGATGATTGACTAATGGTTGGGGTAGACCTGGAGGATGATTGTGATGGTTGAACTTGATCTTTAGAGGTTTGATTAGGTTGTTGAACATTGGATGTTGACATAAATAATGTCTTAAAACATTGTTAGCTTATTAACAATGTCTCTATGTTTTTATAATTACAAAGCATAAACTCATTAATCTAAAACTTATGACGTAAACAAGTTTTTAGTGATTAATATTTGTCTTTGCTTCCATATCACTTAAGGTATGAATAAACAAAGGGTTTATTACATTTCATGATCAAAGGAAATTTTTCTAATCACTAGAATTTTTATAAAATGTATTAAACATCTTATATCTTTTACAAAATTACTTTTGGAATTAAAAGAATATGTTTAATTCATAATAAATATATGATTTCAAATTTCCAACCAAAAATGGCAAATTCTATCCAGAAAAATATTCCCCACTAAAAGACAAGAAAAACCAACGTTCAGGAGGGCGGCCCCCTTAATGTTACTAGGCGGCCCCCTTAATCATTAAGGGGATCGGCCTACAATTAAGGGGACCGGCCACGCTCCAGAACAGTATTTTCCCCCCCTTTAAATACTGATTCATCCCTCAGATTTTTCTCACCTTTTGCACTTCTAAACTTTCTGATCCAGATCTATTTCTCTATTCTATCATCCTTTGATCATAAGTGTATATATATTCTTTGTTTCAAAGTGATCCAATTTCCATCCTCTCAAGTGCAAGAGAAGAATACTTCTATCTTCCTAGACAAGAAGTATTACAACTTGTTGTGATCTCCACATCCAAGTTGTTGGTGTATCATCAAGATTATTTACATACTCTTTGTGAAGATTGTTGTGAATATTTGCTTGTAGATAGTTGTGTTAGATATAGATTGTGTGATTAGTTGATAGCTTGGTGAGAAGAAGAAAAGCTAGGAAATCTATTGGTGTGAAGAAGCTAGCTGTGAAGTAGATTGATTTGAAGAAGGTGTGTAGAAGCTGTGACTTAGGTGTGAAGGTGTTGTGGTGTGTAAGGTTTTCTCCGCCATAAGGGAGCTTGGTGTGTAAGGTTTTCTCCGCCATAAGGGAGCTTGTTGATATAGTGAAGAAAACTCTCGAGTTAGGTGCTCGGGGAGTGGAGTAGGGCAAGGAAGGTGTCCTTGTAGCCGAACCACTATAAATCTCTTGTCTCGCGGTTCGATCTTTCCATCTCTTACTTATTATTGTTACTTATTGTTGTTATATATTTCGTATTGATATTTGTTTGTATTGTGCAAGACTTGAGATCACATAATTATCGAATCTAAGTTTTAAAACACTAAAACTATTTTTTTTCAACTAACTAAAAAGACGTAAAACTATTCAACCTCCCTTCTAGTTTTCCACATTGGAGACAAAAGCAAGAGATTCATTTGTTGCAGACGGATTGAGCTTTTCTCGCATTAACCGATCATAAGCTGCATGTTTCTCATGTTGCTGGAGATACGCATACAGCTGTTCATGATTGGTATGCCTGAGACCCTTGTTGAGCTTAACAGCCGTGACAAACCTATCCCATTCCGGTGCCATGTTGTTCACGAATTTGGAATTGAGCTGTATGTTGGGCATTGTCATCTTGATGGCTCTCATGTCATTGACCAGCTTGTGAAATCTGACGTAATAGTCAGTGATGCTTTCACCTGGATTCATTTTGAAATGCTCAAATTCATCGTATAGCTGTGACTCACGATCTTCTTTAGTTAACTCAGACCCTGCAAGAAGCATTTTGACATTATCCCAGACCGCCTTTGCTTCAGTGTTGAAGTTGATCAGTTTACATCTTTGGGAAGGCCTTGAATGATGATATTTGATGCTCTGATGTCTGCATCATAGCGTTTCTTTTCTTCTTCAGACAACTCATTGTAAGTGCGAGGTCTATCAGGACCAAACACGGCCGGTAGTTGATCAGTTGCTTCTGAAATCATGTCTCTAGTAGTACCCACTTGAAAGGGTCCCTCATCGATGGATTTCAGGATGTTAACCCCATTATCTTTTCCTAGACAGTACAGCCGTATCCTTTGAGCCCATGATTCATAGTCAGTTCTGTCCAACATCGGAGGTCGGGTGTCAGACCCCGCAGCTTGGATGTCATCGGAAGAAGTCGACATCACAAATAAGAGATTACCAACCCAAGAGTGGGAAATACTCGCAATGTAAGGTACTAGTCGCAGGATAGATTAACCACAACTTGACCTAACCGCAGAACACTAACCTCAAACAACACCAAACCGCAACACAATCCAACCGCAGTATGAGCTAACCGCAACCTGAGCAAACCGCAGGCCAAAGATACTAACCGCAGAACACTAACTGCAAGTAATACCAAACCGCAACAAAATCCAGTCGCAGTATGAACTAACCGCAACCTAAGCAAACCGCAGGCCAAAGATACTAACCGCAGGACACTAACCGCAGATAATACCAAACCGCAGAAAATAACCAACCGCAGAACAGTTAACCGCAAATGATTAACCGCTGAAAACTAAACGCAGGCAGAGAACTAATCGCAGTGATAATGGTCCAAAAGTGTCACTATCGTTGCGTTTTGTTTGTATTCCTGAAATAGTAAACGCAGAAAGTTAATCGCAGCTCGCAGAACTTAACCGCAACCAAGCAATGAAACAGTGGACTTAACCGCAACCTAGAAAACCGCCCATAATCAACTCCAAACTTCAAATAGCTTGATGATATTGTAACACACTCTACACTACAATGTTCCACAAACACTAATGAACATAAAAGAACATCACAAACATGTATAACAACACTAGAGGGATAAAACCAAGATGTTTTCCAAGAAAGTGACTCCAAACTCACAAAACCACTCAAAACATCATCAAATTTGGTTCTACAAGGCCCTAAGATGAAACCTTGGCTCTTGATACCAATTGTAGAATACTAACTATGTTGGAAACATGATCAAGTGGCGATGTGAGTGGCGTAGAAATGAAAGGGAGGGAAGAAAAAGAGAAGGAGAGGAACCTTGAAAGAAAAAGAGAAAATATTAGATTGAAAAGAATGAAGGTCCAACCCTCTCCACATGTGGAGAGGGGTATTTATAGTTACAATATTACGCCCACTCCCGGGCTGTGGATCAGGCATACGGTGGGTAAAGACCCGTTCCTTCTTCCACGGTGTTACTTAATCTAATACTAATTAACTAATAAACAAACTAACTACGAGCTAACTTAATGCTATTACAATCATTAGGTGACCGAGACTTTTACAGGAATATTTGTATTCCTAACATATTGTTTCTGAGTCAAACAGAGCTTCCTCAATTTTCTGTCTCTGACTATCTCCATGCCGAGAATCATCTTTGCTTCACCGAGATCCTTCATCTCAAATTCGCTTTTCAACCGAGTCTTTAACGTTTCAATCTCGTCTAGACTTTGAGAAGCTATCAACATATCATCTACATATAGAAGAAGATATACGAAGGACCCATCTTGTAGCTTTTTGAAATAGACACAATGGTCGTATTTGCTTCTTGTGTACTTCGACTCCATCATAAACTTATCAAATCGTTTGTACCACTGCCTTGGGGATTGTTTCAATCCGTACAATGATTTATGAAGCTTACATACTTCATGCTCTTTTCCAGCAACTTTGAATCCTTCTGGCTGAACCATATAGATTTCCTCTTCCAAGTCTCCATGTAGAAATGCAGTCTTCACATCCATCTGAACTAGTTCCAAATCCAACTGTGCTACCAAAGCCAACAAAATTCTAATAGAGGAATGCTTTACCACTGGAGAAAAAACTTCATTGTAATCAATTCCCTCTTTCTGAGCGTAGCCTTTAGCTACCAATCTTGCTTTGTAGCGAACATCATCTTGGCTAGGAAATCCTTCTTTCTTTGCATACACCCATTTGTATCCAATTGCCTTCTTCCCTTTTGGGAGGTTGGTCAACTCCCATGTCTGATTCTTCCGAAGAGACTGCATTTCTTCGCTCATGGCAATCCTCCACTTCTCGCTCTCTGAGTCTCGAACCGCTTCAGAGTAAGTAGTAGGAACATCATCAGCTGCAATTGAAGATGCACAAGCCACCATATCATTAAGGCGAGCAGGCCTTTTAGTGTTTCTTTTGGGCTTGCTGGTAGCAATTGATTCATGTTGTTGTTGTGGAGGTTCTTTGGTTTGAACCTCCTCTTCTTCATAACCTCCTTCTACCATAGGAGAATCATCTCTATCATCTGGTACAATTATTCTTTCAAACTCTACCTTTTTAGGAGTTCCATCTAACTGCATAGCATTCACCTTCTTCAACATGGTAGATTCATTAAAGGTGACATCCCTGCTAAAGATCGTCTTCTTCGTCTCTGGACACCATAGACGATAGCCTTTGATTCCAGAGGTGATCCCCATGAATAATGCTTTCTTTGCTCTAGGATCTAACTTTGATTCCTTTACATGATAATATGCAGCGGAACCAAACACATGCAAGGAATCATAATCTGTAGCAGGTTTTCCATACCATTTCTCAAATGGTGTTTTCCCATCAATAGCAGTAGATGGCAAACGATTAACGAGGTGACACGCATACGTCACAGCTTCAGCCCAAAATTCTTTACCCAACCCAACATTGGATAACATACACCGAACTTTCTCCAGCAAAGTTCGGTTCATGCGTTCTGCCACCCCATTCTGTTGTGGTGTATGTCTGACAGTAAAGTGTCTGACGATGCCTTCGTCTTCACAAAATTTTGTGAATTGATCATTTCTATACTCTCCACCAATATCTGTTCGGAGATGTTTGATCTTTCTGCACGTCTGAGTCTCCATCATCTTTTTCCACTTGATGAACACTCCTAGCACTTCATCCTTTGTCTTCAACGTGTACACCCAAACTCTTCGGGAAAAGTCATCAACAAAGGTCACATAGTAGTGTCTCCCTCCTAAAGATCTTGTCTTTGAGGGACCCCATACGTCAGAGTGGACATAATCCAAGATACCTTGTGTCTTGTGGTTAGCTGTCCCAAATTTCACCCTTGTCGTCTTCCCGTTGATGCAATGCTCACAGAGATCCAACTTACAGGAACTCACTCCTTTTAATAATCCTTGCTTTATGAGCAAATTCAAGGATTTTTCTCCTGCATGTCCTAAGCGCATATGCCATAGCTTCACAGCTTCTGAATTTCTATCACCATCGGTAACAGCTGCTACAGTTCCAACAACCGTTCTACCCTTATAGTGATACGTGTTGTTTATTTTACGAATACCCTTCATTACTACAAGTACGCCAGAGATGATCTTCATAACCCCATCCTTTGCTCTTACTTCGAATCCTTTAGATTCTAAGGTACTGACGGAAATAAGATTCTTTTTCAACTTTGGCGAATAACGAACACCTTTCAAGGTCACAATTGTTCCATCTTCATTCTGCAATCGAACGGAACCAATCCCATGAGTAGTGAGGGGAGTTTCGTCTGCCGTATAAACAACTTCCTCATGTTCTTCAAAATTACTAAACCACTCTCGATGTGGTGTAATATGATGGCTACATGCGGAATCTAATAACCATACATCAGAAGCATTCTTGGTTGACGATGCTGCAAGTGAGAGATCTGATTCTTCATCATCACACTTGGTGACATTCGCCTCCGCTACAGCTTTCCCTTTGTAGTGATTGTCCTTGGTTTTCAACTTTGGACAATCTCTCTTCCAATGGCCTTTTTCATGACAAAAAGCACATTCATCTTTGCTTAGTCTTTGCCGCGACTTGGATCTCCATCTCTTATCGGTGCCCTTCTTCTGCGAACGACCTCTGACTAGCAAAACCTCTGCGTCTCCACTTGAACTAATCTGCTTGTCCTTTCTTCTTAGTTCTTTACTATATAAAGCAGCACAAACTTCACTAAGAGACACATCATCCTTCCCATTGAGTAGAGTTGTTTCAAGCAACTCGTACTCCTCTGGAAGCGATCCCAACAGTATCAATGCTAGATCCTGGTCTTTGAACACCTCATCCATATTCATCAAATCGGTTACCAATTGGTTAAAACTGGTAATGTGATCATTCATCGTGGTACCCGGTACATATGTGAAGCGAAAGAGTCGCTTCTTCATAAAGAGCTTATTCTAACAATTTTTCTTCAAAAATTTCTCTTCCAATGCCACCCACAGTTTGTAGGCGGATGTTTCTTTTGAGAAAGCATATCGTTGCTCTCTCGAAAGACATGAACGAACCGTACCACAAGCTAACCGATTGATGATTAACCAATTCCTCTCTTCTACATCCTCTGGTTTACTTTCTTCAATGGCAATGTCTAGACCTTGCTGAAAAAGAACGTCTAGAACCTCACTTTGCCACATACCGAAATGGCCCGTGCCATTAAAAACCTCCACCGCCAATCTTGCATTCGTCAAGACTGGTCTAGCCCAACTTGGAGATGTTGGATCCACCGATGTGGAAGGTTTGTCAACTTTGCCATCCGCCATTTCGGGTACAAATTAATTTTCAATAGCTTCAACCAAAAAACCAATGTAATTCTTTTCTGATGTGGAGGATCAAAATAAATTGCAACCACAGAGCATACTAAGAACAACCTCGGCTCTTGATACCACTTGTTGTGGAATAACCGCGATAATATCCCACCGATTAGGTAAAGAGTGTGAATATTTCAACACCACTACTATACCTCATACTAGCTACTTGAAAATTTAGACAATATGAAAAGAACCAAGAATGAAACACCAAACTTTCTTATATATTTCTCAATGCTAGAAACATACTACAAACTACAACTAGAGAGGAAAAACTAATAACACTACAAGAGAAGTACTTGTGTGTTTTTTTTTTTTTTTTTTTTTTTTTTTTTTTTTGTGTGCTAAAACTCAAAGTGAAAGCTTCTATTTATAGGCTTCAAAGAGCCCCCCAAGTTGCTACCAAGTTGCCTAGTTGCATCATACAACTTGCTCCCATTTGCTTATCTCCAAATCCTGAAAATCTTTAATAAGATTCTATATGGGTGAATTCAATGAATCATAGCAACTTGTATTATTATCCAAATGAGCCATCAGTTAACAATCTCCAACTCTTGAAAGAAAAACATGGGCATCATCTAATAATTTAATGCGTGTACATTATTGTAAGATGCATGCATTTTCATGGTTGCACATATTTAGTGAAAAAATCGAGAACGATCTCATGGATTCGATAGTTATACTTGTTAGATAGCTAATTAAAACTTTTAGTATACAATAATAGAATCAAAGACGTCCTTCAAATAGCAGGCCGTTCCATTGATTTGAGTGACCTGATTCGGAACTACGAATGATGCCCTGCAAATCATGAAAAATTTAACTATTATAAAAAATCCAAAATATAATACATTAAGATATGTATAAATACTAATTGACATGTACTAAATCATATTTAAAAAGAGCTATAAAAATTCAAGTTAGACAAGTATAAATACTAATGAACATATGCTAAATCGAAGGCCCATTACAAATGATGACCATGTGTTGTTGTCTCACTTGCACATGCTAATCACGGTCACTGTTCAAACATGTAGCCGTTCAAGTACAAGTATTATGTTAGATCATACTAAATATTTATTTGAGTAATAATCTATATATAAATTGGTTCGTGTTCATCTTTTGAAAAAAAAAAACAAAGATCAATTTGACAAATATTTGATAGATTGAGAACATAAAAAATATCACGTGAAAGCATAAGATGTCAAATTCTTTGGTTAAAATTTAGACAAGTTTTTAGCTTGAATCCAAAAAACAAAAAAGGAAAGAAAAGTAGGAAACGCAGACGTTCAATCTTTTTTCCCCCAATGAACATTCATTTCATCGATCAGGGTAAAATAGGATTTTTCATATTTAACACCCTTAGAGGTAGAATGTTTTTTTTTTTTTTTTTTTTTTTTTTATTTATTTATTATTATTTTTTTTTTTTGAGTTGAGAAAAAGAAACTGAAAAAGAAAAAAGTGAGAATGATATAATTGTCTTTTCAATTTCTTAGTTAAAATTTAAAAAATGAGAATTTCATTTTTTTTTTAAATTGTTGAAAAAAAGTGCGACTAAACGCTTTTTCAGTTTTTTCATTTTCTTATAATAAATTTCTTGAAAAAATTGATAATTTCTCTCCAGTTAAACGGACTCTAAAATATCACAATTTTTGTAAGTGAGTGAGATTTTCTCCTACTATGTGAGATTGTTATAAACTCCGCTCCAAATATTTTTTTGCCAGAAAGGTCCTTAGATCTTGAAAATCAAGAAAAGCCTCATATGTGTGTGTCATTTATGAAAACTCGCACAGTGTAGGGAAAATCTTGCACATGTGCTAGAAATACGGGATTTTCTAGTGAAAGTATCCTAATAACTATTTGCTTCCATCAAATTTAAATCATGACAAATACTATTTCTTTTCACGAAACTTTATTGATGTGTTATTATCAAAAATATATGTAGTTTGTTGTTATTATAATTTGGCATGTTGAGCCGACACAAGAAGTTTCAATGGGTTGACTAGAACTCCATTATTTTTCTCACTTAGTGTAAATTTTGTAAAAAATGTATGTGATTTTTTTTTTCCAAAATCAGTGGCGGTAATTAGCATATGCAAGTGGGGCAGCTGCACAGGTCACCATTTGTAAGTGGCTTCGGGATTTAGTATATGTCCATTATTATTTATACATGTCTAACTTGAATTTGTATAGCTATTTTTAATATTATGTATGTTAGAAAATTTAGTGCACTTAAGGGATCTAATCATACTTGGAAATGGGTTTGGAGGTACGGAGTGTACACCCATCAAGTCACTGATTCCCCTGACTCTATAGTGGTTGTGATGGTTCCTGCTGAGTGCTGGTTCCTACTGATGGTTCCTGCTGAGTGCTGGTTCCTACTGATGGTTCCTGCTACTAGTGTCAGGATCCTGCTGATAAGCAGAGTTTCTGCTGATAGAGTGTTGTATGTAACTGTTTTGACCTATTCAAATGGCAGTTACATATGCACTCATGACCTCGTTTAACTGGTCATGTAACCACTATTTTAGGCTATAATGGGAATAATTATGTGGAGATTAATGGACCGATTAATTCTCATAATTCTGTAACACCCCCTAATTTAAAATGCGGCAGCGGAATAGAAATTAGGGTGTTACGGTGAGGATCGAAGTCATAATGATAGAAAACGACTCGAGGAGACGTTTTAAAAACATAATTTCATTTATAAATATAGGAAATACAATAGGTCCTTATCAGAGTATTATAAAAACTTTGATGTTTTGAAATAGATCAAACATCATTTATTTTACATTATTATTGAAATAAAGTAAACATAATTTGAAGATTTTTGCCGCCCGTTCCTTGCTTGCTTCCCCTGTTAAATACCTGAGATACATGCTTAAAAGTCAACAAAATTGTTGAGTGAAATCATAGAGTTTGAATTTAATAATCATTTTGATACACAAGCAAGATTGTATTGGAAAATACAATCAGTTTGAAAACATTGATATTGCAGTTCATATATTGCAATAAGTCTCATGACACGCAAACGTTAACAAATACCGTAAACGGCGGGTGTTTATCAAATCAATGATAAATTTTTGCCCTCGTGTAATAAGTGATTTGCCAATTCCTATTTTTACTCAAATATAATTATCACGACTAATGCGTCTAACCACATGCATATGGCATTCCGTCAAGCATTAGTGGGACAGGCTGTCAAACCTTAAATAGATCTATTCATTATATTCGCGTTCACCGCAGTGATTAATGGCTCATGAATAAGGGTCTTTTGGCAATAGCTAACTTAGGCATATATCAGTCAAGAAAGCATACAGAAAATACTTGTGATCTATTTATAACATGTATCCCCCTCACGGAGTTTTGAAAATAATTAAATGTGAGGCTATGACTCACCTTGATTGATACTGAAAATGAAGAAAATAAAGTCGGATGAATTTTATGAAAACGGCTTCGAAACACAACCTGATAAATAAATTTATCTAAGAACTTGACCAAAAACTCTTCGGTAATTATAAAGAAAATAACGAATATTAGATATTCGTTATGACGATTAAGTGATGTGCAGTGAAAATCTTGTGATATGCATGATATGACAAAATATGATTTTTAAAATTATCCATCGAAGTTTTTCCTTTTTAATTGTAAATAAAATCTTAACTTTTTAAAATATCGTTATATATTATTAACATTAAGTTAATAATATATACATATAAATATAAATAACATTTAAACATGATATGAAATAAATTTACAAAATATAAAATAAATAAGAATGATAAATAAATTATGTTTAGTCTTTGTCTCCTTTTCCAATTTTTACCATTTTTACACTAACGATACTTGCGTTACACCGTTAGTCCTTTTTATATATTTTTCAATTATAGTCCTCTACTTTGTCCAAAAGTCAATACAAACCTTCTAATATTAATTTTTATCACATTTTATCCTTAGATTTCTATATTTACAGGTTTAGTCCTTGATTTTCAATATTTACACATTTAGTCCTTCTAGGTGTCGTCGCGTTACATTTTTAGTCCAATTTTACAAAAATGATTTTGGAACTTTTCTAAAAATTTCCTTAGCTTATTTATTAAGTATAAAGCTTATTTTACGGCTTATTTATTTCAAAAGCTTATTTTTATGGCTTATGGGCCTGGTTCGAATTATCTTAAGGCCCGTTAAGATTTTTGGAGGCGAGGGCATGGAAAAAGTTTTGGGCTTGGCTTTGGACCATTTTTATGATTCTAAAAACATATCTTATAGGCCCAGTGGGCTTACGGATTTCAAAAGCTTAGTGGGCTTTAGTTAAGCCCACTCGACAAGCTTAAAGCTTTTATATGAAAAATTTAGTTATAAAAATTCGGTTGAGTCATTTCAAAATGGATCGATTAGAATGTCTAAACGTGATTATTTTTACAAGTTGTTTACATGAAAACTTTAGTTTGCTAGGTGGTCTATGACGTCATGAAAAGATATGGTACCATTGTTAAACTAAATTTTAAGTTATACGTTGGTTTAGTGACATGGTTGGGTCGATATATAAACTTGAAAACTATCAAAAATTTTACTAAGTGTTATACTATTTTTATATCGATGGATGCAAGTTAAAATAGATGCATGAAATGATTATTACGTTACAACTATAGTGAATGGTGTGTGCTACGTGATTCCTAGGCCTTCCAAGATAGAGGCAAATCACATTTCGTGTACTACTAACAATTATATACGTGAATCTAGTGTGCAAAGTGTAGACGTATAAAACAAAATATACGAAGTGCATGACAATATAATAACGTATGAAATGGATTAAGAACAAGTGCAAGAAACTTACAAACACTTTTAAAGTGATCTAGAGTCGAGCTAGGTAGAAAAGGAACACAAGAATCTCGTCAAAATTATATAACCCAAACGTTATATATTATTTCAAAACCCGATTTCTTTCTTTGCTTCCAATACTCTACTACACGACTTGTAAGCTTTGTAGGAATGAAATAGAGGTCTAATTATTGTAGTGAATAAGTGTGGAAATATTATGAGGAGTATGCATGCAATGAACGTACTATATATACAATATATAAAACGTTTTAGTAAGAAAGTTTCAAGGTAAACTCTTCCCACACTATTGCATGTCAGTAGCTAGTCTTTAGATGAGATTTTATATTGTTTTAGGATGGTTTGTGAGACCATAAAAGATGGAGATTGTTGGGTGATTCATGCATCATGTCGACCAAAGTATTTTCCATATATACGATTTACTAAATCGTATACTACTTGAGTATACTTGATCATCCATAACATTTGAGCATGAAATCATCTTAGGAATAATATTAGGAACATTTAGAAACAAACTAGATTCAAAACGGTTAAGTTTTAAATATAGTTCAAATCGATTTGGATTGGTTATGGTCGATTACTATGCCTCTTAAAAACGTATCAAAACTCATCGTAGGAACGCGAGACTTGACACACTAATTGTTGGCTAGTAGGTTAACGAGATGGTAAAATAAAATATATAGGTCGTGTGTAAAATTTACGAATAAAGGGTGCGATTTGGAGGTGGTTTGGAACATGTCGATCGGATGAAAATTTAATAAATTGGATTTTTGGGCTTATCGTGTGGGCTTATGAATAGTGTAAAAGGGATTGGGCCGAAATTAATTAGGGTCCGGTTAGTTAATTTAGGATAATTAAGGATTTTAATTATATTTAATAAATATAATTAGGATTAGGATTTAGGTTTAGGATTAAATAAAAAGTTTAAGTTTCGTGTAACGTGTCGAGGATTAATTTCGTCATTTCGTGAATTATATTATTTTGTGAAAATCGCCAAAATAATATAATAAGAAAAATTTTAAACTTTTCCGAGAAAATGGGAATTAGAAATGATAACAAAAGATTATATATTTATTAATGATTTAATTACAAGAAATTTTTACAGGGTTCTACAAATTCCATTTGACTAGCCATGAGTATTTTCCTATAAATAGGAAATCAAATAAAGCATGAAGGACACACAGAAAACATATAACACTTATACACGAAGGGTTATTGATTTGTGGCTAAATCACTAACAACATTTGGTCTTATCCCAAGTAGATATTCGTGATATCCAGGCATTTGGGGTCGAATAGTTTACTTTGGAAAGTGATAACACGATTCCAAGTGATATTCGGTAACCTTAATTGGTACGTAGTTAGGCTATTGATTATCTTAACCCTATTCTGGGCTCATAACCACCAACAATCAAAGTAAACTATTTTGTGATAATCAATGGCTGCTGCTATGAGGCATATGGCTGCTAACTTTTCCAAATTGGAAAAGTTTGAAGGTGTTGATTTCAGAAGATGGCAAAAGAATATGCACTTCTTGCTGTCAAGCATGAATGTGGTGTATGTTCTTAGCACTGCTATTCCTGAAGATCATGGGGATGATGCTACTGTGGAAAAGATTAGGAAAAGAAGCAAATGGGAGAATGATGACTATGTATGCAGAGGTTTAATTCTCAATGGTATGTCTGATTCTCTCTTTGACATTTATCAGAATGTTGAATCTTCTAAATAACTGTGGGATTCCTTGGATGCCAAATATATGGCTGAGGATGCTTCAAGTAAGAAGTTTCTTGTAAGTAATTTCACAAATTATAAAATGACTGATTCAAGACCAGTCATGGAACAATACAATGAACTTCTTGGAATACTTGGAAGGTTTACACAACACAAAATGAACATGGATGAGGCTATTTCAGTCTCTTGTATCATTGACAAACTCCCTCCTTCTTGGAAATATTTCAAGTATACCTTGAAACATAAGAAGGAAGAACTGACATTGGTTCAGTTGGGTAGTCACCTGCGTATGGAGGAATTCCTCAGGGTTCAGGATAATGACAAGCCAAAGAGTAGCAATGCTACTGGTGCATCTGTTGTCAATATGGTGGAACATAACAATTCCACCCGTTTTAAATACCATCCACACCTCGTCGGGACATAACGACCCGGGGAAACACTATACTTCCACGGAGCATTGACTCTAGGCAATTTGACCTTGTTGACCATCACCTGGTCAGTTTAGGTTGACCGTTTGGAGCCAATCAAATTTTGGCGCCGCTACCGGGGAGGTTGTGCGCGTATTCTAAACGTTTTGCTGATTAGTGATTTTGGAATTCATTCCTTTGTATATTTACCATCCTTGTGTATATTTTCATAAAAACAGTTCACGAAAACTTTTTAAAATCAGTTTTCAACGAACACAAAAACACAAAAAGATTTTCTTTCTTATAAAATGTTTATAAAAAATTCCAAAAATATCCATCTTTACCCTCCTACCTTTTTTATTCTTCATCCCTTTACCCTCTATCCTTTTGATTCTAACTTCTTCCACTTGTCCCGTAATTGATTCTAATGGCATCTCTCGATGACAATTTCTTTGAACAAAGGGCCTTTAAAAGCAAAGTTGAAAAACTTATGGCCATGTCAAAAATGTCAAGATGTCGTGTTGATTATGATGGACCTTCGATTCCTATTCCCTCTCCGGTGAGGGAAAGAGATCAAGAAACCGAGGTGACAAAGGACCCTGTACTTTTCTCTAACCATGAAAGTGCTAAATACGTCCAACCTACGGTTGTCCAAAAACCTAAGCTCACAATTGCTCTTAAACCGTCAAGAATTGATCCTAACCTTTCACGGTTTACGGTTTGAAGTTTGTCAAACAAACGTATTGAGCTTAGGGCAGTGACTGAAAAGAACGACTTGCCCAATCTTCACGTTTATCAAGAACAAAAACCCGAGACCGTAACGGAAGTGGTGGAAATTGCTAGCTCTAAGAGCACACCACTTGTCCCACCTCTGGATTTTATTCCCTGTGTTGGTTGTGGTGAGCCACTTTTTGGTTTACCATGTCGTTGGTGTACATGTGTACAATGTGGAAATGATATTCGAGACGGGAGTTGTTTGTTTTGTGGTTCGAGGAATTCATTTTCTTATGATCCTAATCAGAACGCATTCAACGACTCCCCAAAATTTTCCAATTACCCATCACATTCATACGAGCAAGAATCATAATATCCAAATCACAATGATGCTTCGTACCATAATACACCAAACTTTTCGTGTGAATATTGTGGAGGTCCTCACCAAGGTTTTGATTGTCAAAAGAATCAAAATTTTGGTTACGACCAATATCCATACAATTCACCAAACCAGACTCAACAGTTTAACTGTTGTGAGTACTGTGGTGGCCCACACTACAGTTCTGATTGTCAATCGGGCAACACGCTTGTCTATGAGCAGTTTCCTGATAACAATTATGACTCTAGCACATACGACTCATAGCCACATCAGTTTTACTGTTGTGAATACTGTGGAGGTCCTCACTTTAGCTCGGATTGTCAAACAAGGAATCTATTTCCTTGTAACAATTATGACTATTCAATTCAAGACCAACCTCCACAGTACCAAATGATCCAAGCAACTCCTCATAATTCCGAGCAAGACCTTTTACTAGAGGCTCGTGAAATTTTGCAAAAACTTAAGGAGGAGTTGGCTACTACATCGTTTCAAGAATCTCGTGAAAAATCAATGGCAGAATTACTTGCTGAAGAACGAGATGCTAGAAACGAAATGAGCATGGAAGAATTACTTGCTGAGCAAAGAGCGGCTAAAATACGTGCCAATCTTCGCTATGCTGCTCTTTATGATGACGATGATGACAGTGATGATGATGAAGATAACATTGTCATTATTCAAAAAGATTCATCAGTTGTAATTCCTTCCATTGAAAATCAGGGAGAAAATAATGTGACAAAGTCACTAGCTGTTGATCAAATGGAACTTGAAAATTCCATAACTGCTAGTACTTCTAAACTCCCTCAGTCTATTGATATCACACCCGAAGTTCACACTCACTCTCTAAATATGGGGGATGAGCATCTTAGCACTGTTCCTCAAAAGGAATCGGACGAATTCATAAAGTCTAGTGTTGAGATCCTTGTCCCAATCCCAGGAGAGTCACAGGGAACTTTTGATCATGTGTGTGATCTACCTTCTCACCCTGAAAATCCAAAAGATCATTTTGAGACTTTCTCCGATTTGAATGATGATTGTACATCTTATGGAGAAGTTGAGTATGAAGAGGCACCATTGCCTCATTCTGATGTTGACCCTCTTATTGAGGAGTTCACAGATGAACTTACTCACATCAATCCACTTCCATTAGGAAGTGATGATGGTCTCCTTGATTTTGAAGCCGATATGGGAGAAACTGAAAATCTTTTAAACTCTAATCCCAACATCGAGCTTAGTACTTCACATGCTGATGAAAATTCTTTATCTTCTGGAGACATCAGTCATGTGGAAGGATTACCTTCTAAGCTAGTTAGCTTAGAAGATGTAAATGATGAGACCGACACTGAAATCAAGGATGAAGCACTTCGTGCAACATTATTGAATGTCAGTCTCCTCATTGCAAAAATCGAGGCTTTCAAAGAAAAACCTATTTCATCTCCTATCCCCATTAAGGATAGTGACATTTTCTCCGATGATCCTATTCCGGAGTTTGAAGCCTTTACTTTTGATCATATGGGAGAGAAGATTAGTGGCAGTACCACTTCTCATTCTCAAATTTCTCTCCCCGAATATGATTCATTCACCTTTGAGGAGTTCTCCGGTGAACTCACTCATATCATGACTCCTCCGGAGTATGATAGCCCGGGGGGAAATGCACTCAATCATGAGAATTTGCAAATTCCCACCCACCCTCCCGGGATGTTTACGAGCTTAACCCTGGAAATCCAAATTCATGCTAATGAGCCTGATCTCGAGGAAGAAGATCAAATCATGATTTTTATCATGGTTTTCTTCCTTTTCTTCACCTACAGGGTGACTTCTCCTGTTCTTCACTCCTTCGGGAATGAAGACATTATCTTTGACCCCGGCATCACCGCATATAGTTTATACTATCTTAAGCCGGGATTATATCCCATCGGTGTGGAACTTTCACGTGCTTCAAATGTTTGTCCAAACATCTTGAATGAAAGTCCGATTGAGATTGTTTCTTTCACATCATGCTTCCCCAAGGACAAATGAATTCGGGGTCGAGTCAAGCTAGCGACTCGGTAAACAAAAACAGTAGGATGCTTATAGGGTTCTCACCCTAAGTGTGGGGGAGTCACCCATGCTATGATTACAAAAGTGAAAAACAAAATGGTGTTTTCCACGCTTAGCTTGTAATGTTGCCCTTTTACGTTCAAAATGTCGACATAATAGCCGGGACTTTGAATATTGAGGACAATATTCATCCTAAGTGTGGGGGGGGGGGGGGGGTATTTCGCTATTCTAGCGAATTTTATCACATTTTACTATCTAGTACCCCCATTTTTGACAAAAATTTTAAAATTTTTTCACTAAAGTTCAAAATTTTTTGTGGTTATCAGTCCGCCTTGTCTAACCGACAAAAGGGATTGGCTAGTCCAGGAGCAAACGGCTCTTGGTAAAGACATCTCAAATCCGTTGACGGCTTGAAATTTGCCCAAAATTGTATGGTACCTCAACTCGCCATATCCATAAAAAGTGAATGAGTTGGCTAGCCCACAAGATTATGGCTTGTGGTAAAGGCCGTGGAAAATCCATAATTGGTAATCAGCTCACCAAGATGTTGACTATTCCATCAAGAGCTGGCTAGTCCAGAAGCAAACGGCTTTTGGTAAAGACTAATCAAATCCGTTAACAGCTGGTGGTTTGCTCAAAATCACATGGTTATCAGGTGGACCACAGTTCTTACATCTGGCTACTCCAGAAGTGATGGCTTTTGGTAAAGAGTTTCAAATCCATTAAGTTTTTCTCAAAAGATTGCTAGGGACTAGCAATAGTTTAGTGTGGGGGTTTGATGAGTGTGTAAATACTCATCATTTTTATCGTATCTGAACTGCCAAAACATCCAAAAACACTCAGAAATGCATCAAAATACAAAAATTATCCAGAAATTGTGTTTTATATGTTTTAGATGCAAAATGTTTAAAAACAAATGAAAAACGAACAAAGTTTGAATAATTGGCAGTTTCAGTCCCTCAAGTTTCAAAAATTGACAAAACTCGTCCCTAAAGGTTTAAAATAAAAGAAAAGTCAACCCAAGGTTTTTAAAAGTCAAAAATTATCAAAAACGATCATTGGGTAAAAAGTTTGAGAAAATTACACAATTGGTCCCTCAAAATCCAAAATTGGCATAAAAGGCCCCTGAACTTTTAGAAATTGTCAAAATTAGTCCCTGGTCAAATTAATTCAAAGAAAAGTTAACTTAAGTCCTTGGGAATTTAAAAAGGTTTAATATTGGTCCTTGGATAAAAGTTTCACAAATTGACAAAACAAGCCCTCAACTTTGAAAAATGACAGATTTGGTCCTCAGGAATTTTAAAAGTGGAAAATAAAATTCAAAAACCCTTGTATCATTGAAGTGTGGCAAGAATGACCCTTGGGATTATAATTTGGAAAATGGCAGGTTCAGCCCCTCATGTTTCAGCCAATTACACTTATGGTCCTTGTGTTTTGCTATTACAACCAAACCAAACCCTTTAAATAACAAATCCAACTAAAAACAAAACCCAACACTCCCTGATCCAATCCTTAGCCCACCCCAATCCCAAACAACCCACTCCCCCCGTTTTAATATTAAACCGGTCAAACACCACCTAGCCTGCAACAACACCATCATCACAACCCACCTTCTCCTCTGCAACACTCCTTCCCCCCCCCCCCTTGGCCTAAACAAACAAACAACTAAACTCCAAATACTCCCCCTGGCATCAAATACCAAGGAAAAAGCCAAAATGAATTTTGGTGGCAAAAGTTTTAAATAGCCCAGATTTAATCTCATGATCCAAAGGCTGGAATTTCTGCCGGGATAAGAAAACAAGCAACTCCGAAACCTTAATTGATATGTATAAATGGAGAAGAGGAGCTTTGGACCAGTTTAGTTAGGTTTTTAGGGTAGTTTTTAGTTTATTTTAAATTCATGTCAAATTAGTGGTAACCTGTAATTTCTTTTCAAACTCAGTGTTAGGTCACCATTTTGTAAACACAAGTATGATTTAGAAAGAAATAAGATGAGAAATGAGATTGGTTGATTATGAGACAATATGAAAGGTGAGAGTGCAAGAGTTTCCTTAAGATAATCAAATAACCAACAAATGAAATGTTTACATAAGCTCTCTATTTATAAGGAAGGAGTTAGGGCAACACTCCCTTCCTTCCTTATTTCTTAATTCGTGGGCTTTAAGGCCCATAGGGCTTTAACACTTAAGCCTTAAAACATAGACTAGTTAGATAAAATAACTAAGCAACCTATTACAAAAGGTAATGACCGAGACTTGACTAAAATACTAAAGTATGATCCCAACAATCTCCCCCTAAGGGTCGGTCATCACGGTTGCTTGACGTCTTCATCTTTGTCGTTGACTTGTGACATGTAAAACTCTAGACGTCTTCAAAATGAGTGAATGATAATGAAAGTACTTTGCCCTTTGTATTTGTTCTTTGATGATGATGTAGTGAATAAGTTATGAAGTTGTCTGTTGTTCGTCACTCCTGCGTCTGTGGTGGTTGTCCGCCATTCCAACATACTCATACATCTTTGGACTTTGACTTTTACGAACAAGAAGTTCCTTTTCATGCATTGAGATCTTTGTCATTATACTTTGTAGATTCTTCTTATTGGTGTAGAATCTTTCTTTGAACTTTGTGTTGTTAAGATCTTTTGGGGGAGCTTTCTTTGACTTCAAGATGTATGTATGAGCATGTTGGAATCTACCATCATGGAAATGAGGTACCTGCGAGTAAACAGTTAGCAATAAAACAACCGGTACTTACGGATAAGGAATTAGAGCTCATCAACAGCATAGTGTGAAGACTCCTTCTAATCCTTATCCAGGCCGTTCCTATATCAGATACTCCCGAAGGAGCTTACGAGACCTACTAAGTAGCTCAATGACTGGGTGAGTCGCTGGGGATCACTCCACGACTGTAGACCGAGATGGAACCACCGCAAACACTAAGCGTAACCCTTGTGGGGTTACCGAAGTGACCTGCTGTCATGGCTGTTTGATGTTGACCCTGGCAGGATTTCCGTTCAATCATTGAGAAATACTTACGTAATCCTCTCATAAACGTTCTCGGCAGATTGCTAAGATCTGCGAAGGACTCGATAGTTTACAACTGATGCCCATTGATGTAGAACACCAGTTGCAGAAATACTAAGTGTTCCTAAGAGATCTTTGATGTATCTCGAGGCTCTAGACTCTATAAGTGCACACCTAGGTTTCCTATGCGGAGACTGGGGAGGTGTCTCCTGCTTCAATATCAACCGTCTCTAAGAGATAGGTTGATAGGTTACGCGGGTTCCCCGTGAGAATGAAACAAGTCCTTTTAAGAGAACTTGAGTGGTTAAGAAGGTTTAGTGCATTGCGTCACTGGGTCCATGATGACTTAATCTTCAATACCGGTGTTGTCTTTAGCAACAGCCAGTAGCATACGTATTGAACCCGGTGTCTGCCCTAGGGTTGAATCATATGGAGGGCTATTTCTTTTCACGCTTTTCTTTACTTTTCTTTTTAATTCTTCAACTCCTTCTTTCCCTTTCATTCATTTCTCCTTTTTTCGTATCATACCTAAGGACTTCTAATTCTAACTATTGGGGATGTCCTTGGGTAGATCCCTCCGGCTCTGGCGGATCATAGGACGGATATTCCTATCTTAATCACCTTATAACTCCGACAGTAGCCAAGAAACCTTTGATTGAAAATCTCTCAAAGTGTTCGTGATAATTAAATATTTTGGTTAACACTTTGAGAGTTTTGTGTACACTTTTGAAGGGCTCCCCCTGCACATGTGCTCATAAGTATTTAATAAATTTGCACATGCGGGAGGAGCAAGCACTTTTGAATTGATCCACTTTCCGTGAACACGACCGATTCGAGACACGCTTACATCACTAGTTAGACTAGCTTGAAGTTATTACCCGGCCTGATCAAGTTCACAGAAGGTTTCTCGAGACGGTACATTTCTACTCAGACATATCCTTTTCGAGACACGCTTACGTGGCTAGTTAAAGAGATACATTGTCAGCTTTTAGGTGACAACTAGCTCTAGTAACTAACTTGATGTTATTACCCGTCAAGGATAAGTCCTTTCTATGTTTCTAACTTTTGTTGTCTCGTCAATTCCTGGGTCAATACTGAGTCTAGCTCGCACATGATACAACTTTAAAGCTTTGACTTCGTATATTTTGATCACTTTTTCATTTTCTCCCCCTCAAAAATAGCATATAAAATGATGTTTTTGACAAACTTTTAGATTAAAATATGCCTTTTGAGTCTTACGGGGAGATTCACCAAGAACTTTTGATTTAGAGCAAAGTATTTTGTTTTGACAAGTGCTCCCCCTCAACAAGTGATTAGGTCTTATTGAGGTGAAATACTTGTCCTTTTGAGCAGAATTATGAAAAATCATAAATGTTTGATTAATTCTACTCAAAAGTAAGAAGCCTTCGCTCCTTATATATAGGATTGAGGCACTGATACGTACCTCAGGGTCCTTTCTTTACAAGTTCGGGTTGTACACTGTAATGCGTGCACAAGCCATAATGAAGTATATAATTGACAAATCAAATCAAATTCTTACAATGATTTACCAATCAGGTCTCTGAAATGTCAACACCGGAAACTTCTGTCTGCCTCCCACATAACTTTCCAACCTTCGAAACTGATCCCTGCGCTTCAATCTGTTCTCGATCCTTAAGATGAATCTGCGAGCATCCCGAGCCTCATTGGTTTTCCACCTTTTAGACTTTCCTAGAGCAATGTCATCCAATCTGCTTTTGATTCCATCTCTTACGAACTTCAAGGTTTCATCACAGAACTTATGTATTTCGTCGTAAGCCATGAAGCAGTTGCGACCGTTAATGCTGCGGTAGGTGAACCCAAATGGTTGTCTGATCAAGGTGTACTGAGATAGATGTGGAAGGTCGGGGATGTCGAACATGTTGGGTTTGGTGAGATTGAGCTTCTTCTGATAGCTTTCCACTCCTAATTGAAGATCTTCTACTCTTTCTCTGATGACTATCTACCTGATGTAGATGAGGAGAGCTTGGATAAAGGCCAGCTGCATCTCTTTAGGTAAGCCACAGAGTTTTCCTTGAACTTTGAGCAGGTATATGTCTTTAATGTCGTTGAGACGTAGTCGTGGAAAGTCAGACTCGGAAATATCGTACTCCTTTTCATCAAGTCTTTTCAGTGTGATTTTGCTGAGGAAGGGGTACCCAAAGAAAGTGACAGTCGAGATGAATTGAATGGAGACTATCTTCAGTTCACTTTCTACATCACCCATCGTCTGATTAAGTCTGCTGCTTTGATAGTATTGTGCCCGGTTGCTTGGCCAATGATGTATACCGTAAAGAGCATTTCGGTCATATTCAACAACTTTGTCAACGAATAATGCTGAAGCTTCTTCTTCGATGGCATTGTTGAGATATCGAGCTACAGGGAGAAAGGCGAGTGATGTAACATACTTCTTCTCAATCTTACTGCCAAGTTTCAGAAATTCCAAGTCTGTGTTGTAGAAGAACTGGTACGGGATCTTTGGTTCCTTAGGCTTCCCAATCATCGGTAGTGGTTTGGACCAGTCAGTAATGTAAGGTGCGGTTTTCTTTGTGACCGGATCGACATATGATTCAGGATTGATCCAGTCAATATTGCTTGACATAGCTCGAGCAATATTTTCCAGATGGTATTCAAGCTCGATTGAGTTGGCAGACCTATCTTTCAGAAGATTGAAAGCATCATTCTTGATTCTTCGCAGCTCTTTCTTATTCATCTTTTTCATCTTAAACTTTTGCTGAATCAGTTGAGCGTATTCCACCATTCGACCATCTTGAGGTTCATGATTGTCTTCAAGAGGTGGTTGCGAATTTATCATCTTCTCAAACCAGGAGTATTCGGCACTATCGTCGTGTTCTAGCCATTTAAGGACGGTTTTCGGTTTCTTTGGTTTGGTGCCTTTTGGTGAGGTGTCCTGTTTGGTTTGGTGGTGCTTTCCTTTCCTATCTTTCTTCTTCTTCTTGGATGACGGTTCTGGAACTTCATCGGGTTGAGGTATGTCGTCACCACCAATGTATTCGAAGTGGTCGTGTGCCTTGGGAGCAGAACCTGATGCTTTCGGTTGGTGTGAGGAAGTTGTTGTGGTTGGGGGGATGACCGGTGTATGAGATGAGGGTCCTTCGGCTTGTTTTTGTTTCTTTGCCTGAGAATTCGGATCCCTGTCTTCATCATCTCTTTGACGTTTCAGCTTATCTGCCTCTGTGCTGCAAGTCTCGTTGTCCATCTTGTCTTTCAGTGCTTCCAGGACTTTTGCTTCTGCAGGAGTCAAGGTGAACTTTTTTGCAAGCTTTTCTAAGAGTTGAGCTTCCAAATCATCCAGAGAAAGTCCTGGTAGAGGAGCAGTAGATTTGTTGGCACGAAGAGTAAAGGTTGTTGATCGGATTACTTTCTTGACTGCTTGCTCTGCGAACTTGGTGAGTTCATCTCTCATGGGTGCCAGCAGATCTTTCAGTTCAGCAACTAAGTGTTGTGCCATGTATTCTTGTGCTTGAGCTGCTAGAGCGGCTTCCAAGTTCTCTTGAACGTCTTTAGCTAAGAAAGTATCAACTTTGTCTTGTAGCTCTTGGACGTTCGAGTTCAGCTTCGTCAATTCAGCAACTTGGGTTACAAGTGTTGCAACCTGATCTTCTAGTCTACTTCTCTTCTTATCATGTGCTCTTTTGAAAGTTGACTTGAGTAACTTTGATGCAGCAGAGGCTTTGGTGCTAGGTTTCTTGATAGATTTTTCTTGTGTTGATTCAGATGCAGGAGGAGATGACTGTGTAGATTCCATGATGGTGGTTGTGTCTTTGTCATCTCTTTTCTGTGGTTCGGGTTGTACAACTTCCTTGACTTTGGCTGCTTCTTCTTTCAACCTTTGTTCTTCTGCTTCGGCTTTAAGCCTTAGTTCTTCAGCAAGCCAGGCTTCTTCTTCTTTCTTTAACTTTTCTTCGGCCAGCTTGGCTGCCTCTTCTGCTTTCCTGCTCTCTTCCATTCTGATAGTTTCTTCCAGTTTAGCTTGAGCAATCTCTTCAAGCCTGGCCTCTTCAGCTTCTTGTTTTCTTTTCAGTTCCTCTTCCTGAGCCCTTTCTCTGAGCTCCATTTCTTCCATAGTCATAAGTCTTGGAGCATCAGTATCCATGGGATCTCCCTCTTCTTCCTCTCCCATAGTCAGTTCAATGTCGGTGGGAGACACTGAGGGATTGTCATAAACAACTAAGTCTGTGGCGATCCCTGTGGTAGGCTCAGGAATGCTGCTTGATCCGCCAGCTTCGGTGGTCTGAGAGAACACTGGAGGTGGAGGTATATCAGCATTGAATGTATCAATTCGGTTGTGGAGGAGACCTAGGTTGAGAGCCCTTTCATTTTCTTCTTCGACTGAAAGACCTTCAGTCTCATGTTCAGCAGATACTGGTTGCTTCATCTTTTCTTTTCTAATCCTTTCTTCTTCCAAAATCGTCTGAGCTTTGGTGAGTGGTCGTTGATTGAGATGTGCGGGGGATTCAGCATGATCAGCAGATTCATCAATAATCTTATCCCAATCTTCGAACGTCAAATCTTTGTCGTCAATGTCATCAAGATTGACTTTCTTGGTGATATTGGCATAGGCTTCACTGTAAATAGGACCTTCGTCGGATTCGGTTTGTTCAGAGTCAGCAGGTTTTGGGGAAGGTTGTGGTGAGGGAAACCACCCAGGTTCAGCAGTTGGTTTCTTTGCAGGAATTCTGATCTTAAGTGTTCCCTTTTTCTTAGATTTGGTCTTGGTAGAACTTTCTGAGCTGCCAGATTTGCTACCTTTCTTTTCTTTCTTCTGCTTGTTTGACGGTAGAACAACTTCGTCCAAGAACCCAACTTTATCTGCTTCAAGAGCTTGAAGGTAGTACTTGTAGTTATTGCATTCTTGAACCTTTTTAGTCAGAAGGCAATCAGGAAGTTTCTTTCCTTGTTTCCTTGTACTAGTATCCATTCTCTTGATGACCTTAAGTGTGTCCTCATTCTTGTATGTGTGCTGAAACTCATCATTCAGTCTTTGAGGTATGTCATCATATTCATGGAGGAAGCTTGCAATGAGAAGCTTGGTGAAACGGACGAATGGAATATTGGTCGTCTTGTGTTGTATGTGCCACACAATGTCTTCCCAGATAATGCTGGCATAATCAACTTTCTTGACATTAGCAATAGCCCAAAACAGCTTGAGATGTTGGAGCTTAGGGTGTTCATGGCATGTGTCTCTGCCTGATAGTGACTTGGCAATGATGATGTAGAGAGTTCTCCAAGGCTGTGGAAGAAATCTGATATTGACCTTAGAATGCCTAGTCATTACCTCTTCAGACTCATCATACCCAATATCTCTCAACCATTCTATCAATTCTTCTTCACTGGGAACTTGGTCATATTCTTCATTAGGTTCAAGTTCGGGAAGTCCAAGAACACTACGGAGAAGATCCTTGTCGACCGTGACTTGTCTCATGTGAAGCATACAAGTAAAGGATTCTTCAAGGAGGTCCAAGTGGAGTGTGTGCCAAAACTGATGTATGTAGAAGCATGCCACTGCAGCAGATTTGGTGAGTAGAACTTTGCACGGGTGATAGATAAGAGCATCTACCGCAACAAGGCAAGAAGACTCATTGCATGTAATTTTGTTGAAGTTGACTCTTAGATTGTTCTTTCCTATCTTTCTGGAGTAGTTCTCAGGAAAGGTGTCTTCCCATGCACGTATGGGTTCAGGTTCAGGTCCATAAGGAATGTCATTGTGTTCTGCCATCTGGTTTGATCATAAACAATCACAAACATAGCAATGATATACTTTGTTAGCACAAACATTCAAGTACTAGATTATGAACACATTTTTGATTGATCAGTGGGTGTTTGTGTGTGAAAAACTTTTGTTATATGACAAACTTATGTTTTAATCACATGATAGAAACTTATAACACTTAGGTTACAACATGAGTTCATCACTACAAGAGATTACACATTGGAAATATTACAACACTTAGAAAATTTCATGAATTTGACAAGTTTACGCGTAAGTAGAAAAATCTACGCATAACTTATATTACGCGTAGGAAATGAAATTATGCGTAGGTTTAATTTCTACGCATAACTTTATATGTTACGCGTAAGTTCAACTTCTGCGTAGGCTTAATTTTACACGTAGGATTAAATCTTAGGCGTAAGATTAGAGCTTAGGCAAAGAATTGAACTTTGAGCGTAAGATATAACTTGTGCGTAGGTTTAAACTTATGCGTAAGATCATGACTTACGCGTAAGAAACAACTTAAGCGTAAGTTATTCTTTTATGCGTAAACAATGTCTTATCCAAGACAATGTTTGTCTACGTGTCGAATCTTACGCGTAAGATTCAATCTTACGCGTAGGATGAATATTTTGTGCGTAGAAATGCCTTTTTCCAGAAAAATCACCTTTGAAATTCGAGTTGTATGTTTCCTGAAAGTGTACAAACATTACCACTGATCAATAATTAACCCAACACACTTAATTCACACATTTAAAGCATAAACATGCCAAAATCCAACTTAACGCGTAAACACGCATGAACAACTAATCACAACCTTAATCAAACATGTTTCTGGGTATGATTTGGACATGGGCGAGTGTAATATATATCCTAAGGATCATATGGTCCAAATTATAACAACAACTGACCATGAAATCTTAATAGCAAAACTGCTAGTGTCGAAGAGCCCTAGATCAAAGATTAATTATTCTAACACGTTTATGATGCAATTAAACTACTGGGATATGATCCTTAACACTAATACACGCTATCCCTATCATCAATCATTATCAAAACATCCACAATCAAGAACCCCTAATCTATACGTATGAACCCTAATATCCAAATCACTCAATTGATGATTCTGGGTGAGATTGGAGTTCACAAACATGTTTAGTAGCATCATATGAGCAAATCCCACTAACTAAAATTCATCCTAACACACTTAAAATCAAACCCAGATTCTACGCATAACCCTATAATGAAATTAAGAGATCTAGGAAGATTTAGCCGTAGGATTGTTATGAAACTAAAAACCTTTGTTATAAATCATGATCAAAACATAATCACACTTACAGATTAGAAGATTGGTACTCAGATTATTCAGATGATTTTGGGTCGTTGATGATGGTTGTTGAGGGTAGTAAATGATTTTGCAGAAAAAGTAAATGTGTGTGGTCAAAATTGGTTTTGACTAGGGTTAATTCAAGTTATGCACATTGACATTATTAGTCCCTTATCATAACAAAACATTTAACCAAGGCCTAATCACATTAACACATGTAGCTTACGTTTATTTAACACCAAGACATAATAAGAACAACTTGTCGTACTCCCCCTCGACCTTAGATCATAGTAAAATTAATTGGTTTTGGTCGAGGAGAGTAACCCGAAATACTTTTGAATCAACACTTTTATAAAGAAAAATGTATTTATTTTTTGGTAAAATGCAAGTATAAAAGACAAAATAATTTTTGAGAAATTAAAAAAAATGTTACTTTTCCTCCCCCTCAACACTTGTTTTAAATGATTGAAGACATTTTAGAAAATAGTGTTGAAAGAGATGGTTTATACTTGCATTTTTTTTTTTTTTTTTTTTTTGATAAATGACCAAAAATATTTTTGAGTTTTTGATTGGTTTTATATTTTTGTATTTTGTTTTTGAAAGAAATATTTACAAAGATAGTTTTGATGTTTGACGATCAATTGTATTTTAAAAACTTTTCCAGATCCTCTGGAGTCAAACATCGCATACCAATTTGGTGAACTAGACTAGCAAACCTTGATGGTGCTAAGGATTTGGTAAGTAAGTCCGCCAATTGGTACTCAGTTCCAACAAAATAAAGCTCAACTGTACCCTTTTCCACATGCTCTTTGATGAAGTGATATCGGAGATCGATGTGTTTGGATTTGCAATGATGCACTGTGTTGCAGGAGATAGCAATTGCACTCTTTGAATCACAGTAGATAGGAATCTTGTTGAATAGGTAGCCGTAATCCTTAAGTTGTGATCTCATCCAAATGACTTGAGCACAACAGGCGGACATGGCTACATATTCAGATTCTGTTGACGACAGTGATGTGCAGTCCTGCTTCTTTGATTGCCATGACACAAGTTTGTCTCCGAGAAATTGTAATCCACCAGATGTACTTTTGCGTGTGTCTAAACATCCTGCATGGTCAGCATCTGAAAAAGCAATTAGTTCAAAGCCAGAATCCTTCGGATACCAGATTCCCAAGTTAATGGTTCCCTTTATGTATCGAAGGATTCTTTTGACCTCACTGAGGTGTTTTTCAGTTGGTTTTGGACTGATAGCGAGAGCACATGTAGACAGCAAATACTATATCAGGTCTACTAGCTGTGAGATACATGAGGGACCCAATCATACTTCGGTATTTGGTAGGGTCAACTGGAGTCCCATGTAAATCAGCATCTAGTTTTGTGGTATAGCCCATTGGTGTATTATAAGTATCACAAGACATCATTCCATGTTTCTTCAAAATTTCAAGAGCATATTTAGACTGATTTATAAAAATTCCACGGGGTGATTGATGAACTTGAAGTCCTAGAAAGAACGAAAGTTCACCCATCATGGACATTTCAAAATTATCTTTCATTAATTTTGCAAAATCATTAGAGTAACTTCTTTTTGTTGAGGCAAAAATGATGTCATCGACATATATTTGAACAACAAGTAAGTCCTCCCCGTAGGTTTTTGTAAACAGTGTTGGATCCACCGATCCTTTAGAAAATTTATTGGCCAGTAAGAAAGTGGACAGTTTGTCATACCACGCCCGTGGGGCTTGCTTGAGTCCGTATAGTGCCTTTTTGAGTCGGTAAACGTGATTAGGACGCTCAGGATCAACGAAGCCTTCAGGTTGGCTAACATAAACTTCTTCACGGAGTTCTCCATTAAGAAATGCTGTTTTGACATCCATTTGGTAAACCACCATGTTCCTGTGTGCAGCATATGCCAAAAAGATCCGAACAGCTTCATGTCTAGCAACTGGAGCAAAGGATTCAGCAAAATCAAGTCCTTCCAGTTGAGAGTATCCTTTCGCTACCAGACGTGATTTGTTACGTATGACAGTTCCTTCAGCATCAAGCTTATTCTTCCAGATCCATTTTAACCCGATGACAAAGACTCCATCAAGTCTTTCAACTAATTCCCAGACTTCCAATCTTATGAATTGCTGAAATTCCTCTTGCATAGATTCGATCCAGTTGTCATAGGTCATTGCATCTTTAATGTTCTTAGGTTCTTCGTGACAGACTGTGAGTGCATATATGCAAGTTTCTCCATCAGTGTGAAGTCGTTGTCTTGTCATGACAGGTGCATCTGGATGGCCAATAATATGAACTAGTGGATGGTCTCGAGTCCATTTGTGTGTTGAAGGGTGTAGTTGATAAGTATCTCTCATGTTAGCAGGATCCAAATTGCGTGTTGACGACTCAGCTATATCAGGAACTGTAGGAGCCGGTGCAAACGGATTAAAGAACGCATCAGGATCATGCTCTGCGGTTTGTGGAACTGATAGTGGTGTTGGATCTTCAGCTGGATGGCGGGAGTTAGAACCAGTTTGTTCTACTGTAGATGGTGATACAATTGGAGGACCGTCTCTCTCAACACTTGTGGTAGTTTGTTGAGGTGAGTCTGGTACTGGAATGTTTTCAGGTTGAGCAGCGGAATTAGGTGAGACCTCAGTAGGACGGTATTCAATTGTGTCATCAAATAGTGGAGCAAACAAGGTTTCTAATTCTTTGCGGTTGAGTGGCAATGGTTCAGTTGAAGATGCCGGAGAGTTAAGACGGTTGAATTCGGGTCCTAAGCTGTGTTGCTCAGAAGCCATTTGTGTGAGTTCATCAAAATTAGCGTGAATGGTTTCTTGAATTTCTCTTGTACGACGATTCCATATCCGAAAACCTTTGGAATTTTCACAGTATCCAACGAACACTCCAATGTCAGCCTTTGCTTTAAGTTTACCTAAATCATCACGATCATTTTTCGGATAACAAAGTGCTCCGAATACATGAAAGTAATCGATGTTCGGTTTCCTTTTGTGAACAATTTGATATGGTGTTTTGCGATGGCGTTTTATGATCATGCAACGGTTTTGATTATAACATGCGGTTGAAACAGCTTCTGCCCACAAGTAATCTGGTAATTGAGCATTAATCAACATAGTTCTAGCAGCTTCCACTAACGTTCTGTTGCGTCTTTCAACAACTCCATTCTGTTCTGGGCTTCTAGGAATAGATGTTTGATGTTCAATTCCCACTTTCTCATAATAAGACCTAAGTGTCTGATTCTTGAATTCAGTTCCATTGTCAGTTCTAACTATTCGTACCGTGTTGCGTAACTGAACTTGAATTTTAGTGAGAAAGGTGATGATCATTGAAGGAGCCTGATCTTTACTTCGTAAGAAATAAACCCAAGTCCATCTGGAAAAGTCATCGACGATTACTAGTATGTAGCGTTTACCGTTGATACTTTGAACACGCATCGGTCCACACAAATCCATATGAAGCAGTTGCAGAACATGATTCGTACTGTGCTCAGGTTTTGAAGGAAAATGAGCCCGAGTACTTTTTCCTTGTTCACAGGCAGGACATAAGTGATCTTTGGTGAAACGGAATCTTGGAAATCCATCAACAAGTTTGAACCGAGCAAGGTCAGTCATAGTTTTGAAATTCAAGTGTGAAAGACGTTTGTGCCATAACCAAGATTTAGTCGATTCCGCTTTGGAGAGAAGACATATCGGAGATGTTGCAATCATATCTGACATAGAAATTGTATAAAGATTGGAGCCACGTGAGCCAGACATAAGGTCGTTTCCTTGTAAGTCACGAACAAAGCAAGTTTTCTCACGAAATGCAACTTCTAGATCCCCATCACAGAATTGACCAACAGAGAAAAGGTTGTGTCCAAGGCCTTCCACATAGTAAACACGACTGATTTCAATGTTCCCGCTGATAAAGTCACCATATCCCATGATAAGAGCGTAATGATCATTCCCGAATCTGACAGTGCCAATGAACTTTGAGACAAAGTTTTTCAACAGTTTGAGATTGCCTGTCATATGTCGGGTGCATCCGCTATCAACAATCCAGAGAACAATTTGTACCACCTGCATCACAAGAAGAGGACACGGATGGAACAGAAGTAAGGGTGGAACCCAAAGAAACTGCGGGTTCCAGTTGGTTAGAAGCACAAGTATTCAATAATTTAGGAATCCATTTAAAGTCTGGTTTGTGTTGTAACCAACGTTGCCAATTCCAACTAGTTCTTGCTTTCTTAATGTTATATGCACTAGTGGGTGGCTGATTCCTAAATTTGTTCTCGGCACCTATGGGGGTAACTTCAGCATCATTAGAGACCGTAGAAGACGGCTTTCCTAAGTTAGACTTAGAGGTAATAATGGGCCTATAAGGAATGCGTGTCCTACGTTTCTTATGACGATGGAGAAGAGAATTAGCTAAACATTTTGTATGATCACCAGATGATACGCTTTTACGACAAAACACACAAGATGCATTAATATTCAAAACATTCAAAGGTTCATCATTCGTTACATTTAGATTTTGATTACAATTTGCCAGATTAAAATCTAAATCTGATGCAACATGAGTTTTATTCAAATTCCTAAGTTGGTCTTCTACTTCTTGAGCTTCTAGGTGTCCTCTCTTACGTTGCAAGATCCTATTCTTCTTTTTACTTTTTCGCTTGGGTCTGCTAACGCTAGTAGTGGAGACTAGTCCTGTAGAAGTGGAATTATCAACATTAGTGTTTTGAACAACCTTTCCTTTATCAGTTTTGTCTACCTGATACATTCCTGGTGCTATTGCCGTGGTGTCAACAATCTTTCCTTTTTGAATTAGCTTGATTTTCTCTTTCAAATCAATGATGATGTGATTTTTGTCCTGAATTTCAGACTCAAGTAAACCATTGCAATATTTGATGTCATCGCGGTTTTGTTGCCATTCGGCGTTTTCAATTTTTAAATCCGCAATTTCGTTCTCGTATCGGAGACACAAACCTTTTAAAGACTCGTTGTTTTTGCAAATCTGACAAGAGTTTGAAACATTTTGACTTTAAAACTTCAATTCCCTTTCAAGACTTTTAGCTTGACACCATTCAAGCCTTTGATTGAGTTGAAAAATTTCTTTTGAAAATTGTTTTGTCACATCATCATTTTTAATTCTCAACTTATCATTTTCCTTTTTAAGTGTCTCAATTTCCTCATTCAACAAGTTATTATCAACACAAAGATCATCCATAAGCATAGAAGTACCAGATTTATAGAGATCATTCATGATAACAGTCACAATATCAGCATTGAGAACTTGTTCCAAGAGTCGATCAGCATCATTTTTTAAAACTCTATTTCTTTGCTTTTGAGCCAAAATCTCATTTTCAGTTGAGTTGAAAACGTGAATCATATTTTTCACCTCCTTTTGAAGTTCCTGATCCCAACGTGTAGCACATAGACGGACGTGTTGAACAATTGGCTTCATTTGTTTTTGAAAAATATCTCTCTTTTCTCGCTCGTAAGCGGATTGAAAAGTTTCAATTTTAATTTCAGAATTACGCTCAATTGTTTCCTCCAAAATTTCGATGTCTTCCATAAAAGTTTTGAAATAATTTAAGACACGACACGTTTTTGGTAAAGGTGAAAGTTCACCGGATGATGGTAAAGGACCATTTATTTGTGCTACAGTTTGGACAGGAGCCTCATTATGAGATGAAACATATGACTCTTCGATAAACCATGATTTCTTAGGTAAATCCTTTTGAGTAACAAAAGATTTGGAAAGAGGTGGAGCTTTTGAATAGTCATATGGTGTCCAGTGTTGAACATAACTCATTTTTTATCGACTCTCGTCTTCAAGTTCTTCTTCTTCCTCAGTATCAAAAACAACAGCACGCACAATTGTATTATCAAACATATGATCAATACTGTAAATCTTAGGATTTTCTTTGAAAGCTTTGTGAAGAAACATTGATTTAAAATCGCAAAGTGCAAATCCTTTATCGGGTCTCGGTTTTAAAGCAAACTTTTGAATTGCTGTGACAGAGTTCCCGTGTTTGTAAACAATGTGACGAAATTCTTTGAGTTGTTTTTCAAGATCAACAATATCATTGAGTAAGTCATCTATATACTTCCTTTTTCGTTTTTTATGTTCACAAAACTCCTTTTTGCAATTTGACAATTCTGTTTCAGTTTTTGATAGAACTATTTGAAGACGTTCAACTTGCATTTTCAATTCACACTTTTCACTTTCGAGTTTCGAAATCAACTTTCCATTTGACTCAATTATATCTTGTATTTTGCGTTGAAGATCTTGTTCTTTATTGTAAGAATCTTGAAAAGCTTTTTCAAAACTTTTTGCATTTTTAATCTTCTCTTCCTGATTTGAAAGCTGAATTTTATAACATTCAATGTCTCGTGCAAGTGACGCATTTCTTTCTTTTAAAACTTTATTTTTCTCGTTGCATTTAATGATTTGCAATTGTTGAGCATCCAGTTGTTTAGATAACAATATGAGGTCAGGGTCTGGATCAAATGATGGTTCATGTTGTTCTAAATTATCATGTTTATCATTCTCAAGAGGATCATCAAATGAAACAACTGTGTCATTATCGAATATGACTACTGTGCTTATTTGTTCATCTTTTTGAGAGGATGAAGATGATTTAGATGGAACAACTTGCGCCATATCTGATTCAGAAGCAGAAGGTGAGGCTATTTCATGTAATAGGCATGCTTTTAGGTCATGTACCTGAGACAAGCCGTCAGTGTCATACACTGGACCTGAATCATTAAGCTGGAGTTCCTGCATGTTGGCCATAAGCATCACAGCAGCATTGGCTTCCAGATCTTCCATGTCATCATCATTGTTCACATTTGCCATGAAGTTGTTGTCCTGTTCAGGGAAATGTCCATCTTTTTCATCTTGAAGAGCCATGAGTAATGCCTGCTTGTGAAACTTACTACCCCGAGTTCTCGGTTTGGGACATGCTGTAGCAATATGACCTTGTTCATTGCAGTTATAGCACCATACTGCATTCCCTGAGTTGGAGTTTCTAGTTGCAACTGGTTCAGACCTTTGCTGAGAAGATCCTGAGTTGTTCCTGAACCCTCCATTGTTACTAAACCTCTGACCATTCCCATAATTTCCTGAAGAGCTTCCTGAACCAGATCGACCATAGCTACGATTCTGAATTTCCACTCTTCCATCATTAACAGCAGCTTGATTCCTTGTGTTAGAAGATGAACATTGACGGTTGTTTGTTTTGTTGGAGAATTTGCTAAAAGCACGAGCAATAAGAGCAAGTCCCTGATTCAATGTATTAAAGTCATCATCGTCATCGTCATTGGAGTTGGAGTAGTACACAGCATCATTGTTGTTTAACGGAACAAGTTGAGTAGAAGCATTCTGTAGAGATGAATCATAAGGGACCATTTGGTTCGAGGTGGAAGATTGTGGATAACTGAAGTAGTTCTGCTCTTGAACATATGCATGATTAGACATTGGTGGTGGAGCATAGGGAGACTGAGCTACGAGAGCCAAAGAATTTGGTGTAGAAGTTGGTGTGTATCCTCCTCGTAGAGCTCGATCTTTTTCTACTTCAGGTTCATGGTGTTTCAGAAAATCATACAACAAACCATATGGAGCATCATGCAGATTCTTTGTTTGACGAACAAATTTCACATATTTATGCCAATCAGGGCCAAGACTACCAACAAATTTGGAGTTCACAGCGATCCTTGGTACTGTGATTTTGTGACGTTCCAGATCATTGACCACATTTGTGAAACGATGATAGTAGGATTCAAGTGACTCTCCAGGTTCAATTGTGATGTCAGTGTATTCCATGTAAAGCTTGGATTCCATGTCATCTTTGTTCAATTGAGTGCCTTCCATAAGGAGATGAACGTGTTCCCATATAGCTTTGGCTGTTTTCTGAGCATCGACACTTCGATAGATCGGATTAGGTATACCTTGAAGTATATAAGCCATTGCATACTGATCAGCTTCACGATGTAGTTTCTGTTCTTCAGTGAGTGAAGTTTCTGGAAGAGGTCTATCACCAAGAGGACGTGGAGGATCAGCAGTTGGATTACAGCTTCAAATCTAGTTGGCCACTCAAATGGTCCTTCAAGTATCACTTGCTTCAAGAATTTCCCATGAGGTTTCTTTAGCTCAACAAATCGTAAGAATCGACTTGACCATTGAACATAGTTCCCAGGTGTAAGCATTGGAGGTGTTTCAAGTGATCCTGCCTCATGTCGGGATTGTTGAGTTGTAATAACTTCACACATTCTGTCAAACCAGTGAGGTTGTTTGGAGGAAAACTGAGTGTTTTGTTGTGGCACTTGATATGGTTGTTGTTGAGGAATGATATGATGTTGTTGCATCATCAAGTAATGATGTAGTGGATTGTATGTTTGTTTTTGAGACGGTTGTTGATTCATATGGTGCGGGAGGTATTGTTGTTGCTGATACTGCTGATGTTGAGGTTGTTGATACTGCTGATTTAGAGGTTGCTGAGTATGAGGGAAGTAATGATTCGGTGGTTGAGACATCTTAGAACACTTGTGTAGAAATGGATCTTTGTAGAAGATTGAAATGCACGTTCCTTTGAGTAAGTTGCAAAATCCTTGGGGTAAGTTCAATTCTTACGCGTAACTTAATCTTACGCGTAAACTTTAGGTTATGCGTAAAGAGATAGGTTATGCGTAAACTAAAAGTTTATGCGTAAGTTTTCTCTTTACGCGTAAGCTTAGGCTTATGCGTAAGTTTAGACTTATGCGTAAGGTTTAAACAACCAAACAAATCTTTCAAACTTATCCAAGCTTGAAAGATAACCGTAGTCGAAGTATTCCACTAACTTATCCAAGCTAGGGAAGTACTGAGTCACCGTTACACGAGGAGAGGATCGTTGATGAAGCTTAAGCGTAGATTCTGGCAAATTACGCGTAAATCAGACTTACGCATAGGATCTAACTTAAGCGTAGGTTTAAGGCGTAGATGAGCAAGTTACGCGTAGGATCAGGGTTTTAACCACAGTTACGCGTAGGAAAAGGGTTTAGACCTTTTTTACGCGTAAGAAAAGGGTTTAAACCTATTTTACGCGTAAGAAAAGGGTTTAGACCAAAACTTAAGCGTAAACCGACCAAAAAACACTGTAGACAGCTGGAATTAGTACTTTTATCGACCAACTTACGCGTAAAACGTACTGTTCATCCGAAAAATGACTTTTTGATGAAAAAATAGCCTAAAAACCTATCAAAGATCAATACTTTATGCAATATCTAAGCTTCTAAACACTATATTAACCTTAAAACTTATCCAAGCTTTAAGATTTGAGTGTAAGAAACCAAGAAAAAAGCAAAAAGATGAAGAAATGTGATGAAACCCCACGTAGACAATAAGAACAACACTTCAATCTCTATTAGGCGAATGATACCACTTGTTAGGTCACCATTTTGTAAACACAAGTATGATTTAGAAAGAAATAAGATGAGAAATGAGATTGGTTGATTATGAGACAATATGAAAGGTGAGAGTGCAAGAGTTTCCTTAAGATAATCAAATAACCAACAAATGAAATGTTTACATAAGCTCTCTATTTATAAGGAAGGAGTTAGGGCAACACTCCCTTCCTTCCTTATCTCTTAATTCGTGGGCTTTAAGGCCCATAGGGCTTTAACACTTAAGCCTTAAAACATAGACTAGTTAGATAAAATAACTAAGCAACCTATTACAAAAGGTAATGACCGAGACTTGACTAAAATACTAAAGTATGATCCCAACACTCAGTATTGTAATCTGTTTCATTTGAATAAAGTAAGTTTTAGTTTATATAATTCCAATTTCAATTCAAGTTTCAGTCTTCCTCAAAAATAGAAAAAAAAAATACAGAAAATATATATATATATATATATATATATATAAAAAGGAAGAAGGTATAAGAAGAAAGAATGCTTTGGAACCTGGTTTAGTGTCTCTTGGGAGACAATAGGACAAGGTTGGATAGTTTGTTCTTGGTTTGGATCTCTCAGGATCATTTGTAAGCACATTTTCTATTTTTCTGCATTTTCATTTTAGATGAGATTATCCATGCTTATCTCTGTGTTTCATGTTTAATTGGTTTATGTGAGTTTATTTAATGCTTAAAATCACATGTTTATTCATAAGAATCCATGGGTGCTCATTATTGCAATTCCACTGATAAAATGGCATGTTAATGATTTGTGAGTTATGCTGTTGTTATTTGTGTTATTTGTGCTTAAATGATATTGTATCATCATTTTATAACTTCAAGAATCAACAAATTGGTCTAAATATGTGATATCTTTTGATAATCACAAGAACTGCTTTTAAAAGGAGTGTTTGGCACAGTGGTTTTCACCACTGTGCATTAGTTATTTATGGTTGTGTAAGGCTCAGATATGTTTCCTTAGGTTAATTGAGTCTAGTTCAGCCTTTAAACCAAGGATTTTTTCATTAAAAGTCAAAACCTCACTCCACATCTTTGTTGGTTGTTCACTGTTAAGTGTAAAAGGTCCAAAGTCACCCTAATCCTTTCATTAGTTGTTAGAGTAGATTAATTCAGGTTCATTACAGCTTATATCAACTTAACTAGTCATCTAGGGTCAGTCAAATCTCATATAAGTCAACACATGTGATTTTTCAGAAAGTCAAAACTCAACCATTAGCAGAAAAAACCAAAAATTGTAGGAATTAATGTGATTTTTGTGGTGGGATTTAGGAGTTGAAATTTCTTGTGGATAAAATATCCCACCTCAGCTTTAGAAACCAGTCATTTTCTTATTTTTGTGATTTTTTCTTATTGGCTAAATTTGTGTCCAAAGTAGGTTGCAGGGCAAGCATATGCCCTGCTACACAGACCTTGTCCCAAACACCCAACTTCCAGAGCCCCTCATAAGCTCATCTGTGGACCCCACCTCTTTATTTCTGGCTTATTTTGAAGCTTATTAACCAAGCTTGTTGGTTCAGGCTTAAATCTGGGTCTCTCAGCTTATTTGATAAGGTGGAAATGAGCTTGAAAGTTGTCCCATCTCTCAGCTTCCACTGAAAATTCTGAGAAGTTGTAGCTTTTTCATAAGCTCTTTATAAGCTCATTTGTGGGGCCCCACCTGAGACCCTTGGCTTTTTGGAAAGCTCACATGCTCATGTCCCTAGTTCATTTCTCATTTTTTGGTTTTGTAGCTTATTTGGACCCCCAAATTAGGCCTGCTATCAAGCCTTTCAGGCCTATGTGGATCTGTGGGTGGATTGGGATAGCTTAATTGTGCTTAACAGCTTATTTTGTGTATCTCTGTTGTTTTTCAGTTTATTTTAAGCTAGATAAACTTGTTTACAGCTTATTTTAATTTTGGATTTTAGTTTGTAGCTTATTCATAGCTTTTCCAAGTCTAAAAAGTCCATTCTAGCTCATAAGCTCAATTGTGAAGCTTATAAGCTCTTACTGAGCTTATTTTCCAGTTATAAAAAGTTTTCTTTTATAAAAGTTAGTTGTAATCAGTTGTTAGATAGTTTTGTAAAGAAAAAAATCAAAAAAGAAAATAAACAAGAAATTTGCAAAAAGCAAGGGTCGAACCTGGGACCCCTTGCTCACACACACAACACCCACACCATGCACCAACTGCCCTAGGGTCTTTTTCAGGTTTGTTATTGCAAATTTTATTCTTATAGTAGTGTAGAGTACAATAGCTTATTTACTCAGTTAAGCTTATAAATTGCTTATTAATAAGCATTTTGGGTTTCTCTTATTTTTCTTAGCTCAGTGTTAGTATAAAGTAATTTTAGAAAAATTTTCATATTTTTCCAAAATGGTTTAGTATTTTTAGTAATTAGTTTTAGTTTAAATAGTTTTTAATTAACAATAAATAATTAAAAAGTCAAAAAAATAATTTTCTTTTTTCTAAAATTTTCTTTTATCGTTAGGATCGTAAAAATATTATTTTCACGTCCGTAGGGTTTGCGTAGCATAAATTTCACTTTTTATTTCGCGCACTCGCGTTTATTTTAATTTTAACTCGCGTTTTATTTAAATAACTTTTACGTTTTTAAATTTAGGTTACGTTTGTAAAAGTAGTTTGTTAAATAAAGAAAAACCAAAAACATAAATAAAGTGATAGCTTCTACTTAAGCCGTTTGGCTTATTTTTCTGCTTATTTATAAGCAAATTCTGATTTTAAATTTTTAGATTACGTTTTAGGTTAACTAGGTTTCACGTAATTGTTAATATAGTTTGTTTAAATCGTTTTCCTTCGTATTCCTTTAGTGTAATCATTCAAACCCATATATACCCTTTCCCGTCCAAATTCACCCGATCACAAACCCGTTTTAAATACCATCCACACCTCGTCGGGACATAACGACCCGGGTTCTGGGGTGATGCTATGTTAACAGCTTGCTATTTATTAAATAGGGTTCCAAATAAAAGGAACAAAGTTACCCCTTATGAACTCTGGACTAAGAAGAAACCCAACCTGAATTACCTCAGGGTTTGGGGTTGTAGGGCAGTTGTAAGACTCCTTGATCCAAAGTTAAAAACTCTGGGTGAAAGAGGCATTGAATGCATCTTTGTTGGATATGCTGAGCATTCCAAGACATACAAGTTCTATGTCATTGACCTAATGAATATGTTTCAATTAACTCAATAATTGAATTGATGCGTGGGAATCGCAATAGGCTTTACCTCTCGAGGGATCTCGAGAAGTTTACAACCCCCACCAGGCAGTATACCTGATCGTTGTAGTATAGTATAGTGACAAGTACCAGGGGATTGATCGTTCAGCTTGGGAATAGTGTCGCTAGGTTTAGAAAGCCTAATTACTAGTTCTAAAGATGAGGGATGATTATTTTTGTATTTTTATATTTTTTTAGAAAGCAAGTAAAATCTCGGGTTTTGGAAGAGTGGGCGGAATTAGTTGCTATTCAACTAACCCAAAACTAAGATGCAATCAAAATAAAATAATAAAAATGAAATTAAACTAATTTATACTAAGGTTGTGAGTAGTAATTGGAGAAAATGTGTTTACTTAGATTTCACTACTCCCTAGATATCTTTTACACGTTAATTATTTGTTGTAATTGCATGGATGACGGATTGTATTCCTTAATACCATTCATGAGGTGGCATACATAACTCCCCAATTCTATGAGCTCTTATCTCCTCCTACACCATGACCCAGCACAACTATAGGGATTGTAAACAGTGGCTCATGCATTAAATACAACCAATAAAGACCTAGTACGCCTCGGTTCATGTTTCTTAAGACGTTCAAGCATGTTACCATTTGGAGATCTGCCAGTTTTCTTAAGCCTAACATATAAAATCATTCATCCAAGACAAGAATAAACAAGTAATCAACACATAATCAATATCTAGGTTTCATTAGATCTAAGCAAACACAAGAGAGATCTAGCCTAGCATAATGGAATTGAGACAAGAACAAGATATAGACAACCAACACATAGACATATTGATTGAATTAGAAGAACACTTATCTCAATTACAATGCAAGGTATCAAGGGTTTGGAACCCTTGAAAAACCTGTAAAAGTTGCACCAAATTCGTCTTTAGGGTTTCTCCAAAACTTCCCCCTTTTAATGTGAAAAACTAGAAAACTATATATAGGAAAACAGGGGTGACGGCGTCAAGAACAAGTGTGTGACGCCGTCATCTCGCCGCCAAATACTTCCTCGGACGGCCTTGATCTACTTATGACGGCCTATGTGACGCCGTCATCAACCACGGTATTTTATTCTTGGGACTTTGACACCGTCAAGAACAACTCTTGACGCCTTCAGGTACTGTTCCCAGCATAGAAATTTGAGACTTTGCCGTTTTCTTCACTTTTATGCTCCAAAAACGTCCAAAATGGCTTCTTTTCCAAAATTCACTCTCCAAGTACCTAAAATCACAAAAGAAACGATTTAGGGCAATATTTGATCAAATAAAGTCGGATTCGGGCTTAAATGACCCCCTAAAAACGGATCATTTTTCGCCTCATCATATACCCTTACACATGAGATTTGCTTGTCCTCAAGCAAATGCGCTTTTATTCTACTCAAAAGATAAGTTAGGGGTCATTTAACACTAATATAAAAGTAATTACAACAAATAATCGTTCCACTAAAGACCAATAGACAAGCACGGAGGTCATACACAAGCACCTCACAAATAGTGTTTAGATACTCACATCTCTCGGGTGTAATAAAGTAATATAACATTATGGAAATGGAAGATATCTCTCACTACCTGTCATAGCAAAATAGATTACCATAGGCTTGGGAAAGGATTAAACCTCCACCACATGGCGTAAGCACCTAGGATAAACTATCAAAGAGGTCTTTTAAAGGGTTGTAACGTTAGGTATAGGGATATGAATTACACGGTTTTGTTGGATAAAGGAAGTTTTACTGGTGGCGAGTTAACAATCTTAGTTAATTACATGTACAATATGGCGTTGCTAAGCCAAGACTAGACTCGACTTAAGCTAATAAATGAAAAATAACAAAAACATAAAATAAACATAGAATAAAAACGGGATGGTAGTTCGTTTTTTTTTTTTTTTTTTTTTTTTTTTTGCATACACTCTTACCCTACCATCCAAAATAATACATCATAGGGGATGAGAGTTCCCCTTACACTTGAATCTTTACATACTTTACATTTAGCTAATCTAATGACTCAAATTAAGAAAATCAAAACACTTGGAGCACTTTTAAGATTAACGTACATATGGGGGTAATAAATGATGTTCTTCCCCATTACTCCATAAAATAAGTACTTACCCATGAGTCCCATGAGTCCCAAAACAATATGTACAAGGATATGACTCGACTTAGCAACCATGTAATCAATTAGATAGTTAACTTAGGGTTTAACAAATAACAATAATGCACTAAAAATGAGCGCATACACGGAAGGCTAAGGCGATTTGGGTGTACATTTAAGTGGGGTGTAACAAATTCTTCCTTTAAGTAAGATGCTTAAAGTTAGAAACGAAAAGATAGGCTCGGAGGGGTGTACTAGGGGTATCGTGTACTAAAAATGAGTACAACGCTAAGGGTGTGGGAAAAATTAGTTGACTTAAGTAGTCAAGTAATATGACTTAAATGGTCAAGTAATTATAATACGGGTTTAACACAAGGGTGATCCTAATGCCTCTTATCATGTAGTAAATCCTACCACATGAATGTAGTCTCACTAGCGGTCTCGGGATGCATCACTAACGCAAGTTCTAGAATCTAAATACTACCGGTACACTCATAAGCACTAATAGTAAATGCTTTTCCTATCAAATCTAAAGGTGAACCTCACATTTTTGGGTGGAAAATTTTTCTGAATATACAGTTATGTGCTAGTCATACAATCTCCTATCCATGAGACGCTTGCTATGGCTAAAGTTTCACTCCTAAATGTTGTAAAAAAAATTAAATTTGGCGCTAAAATTACACTAACAAGTATTTCTCATAGTTTTATTACACATCTACTATTAAACAAGACAAACTCAAGCGAAAGTGCATATGTAAGGTATCATCTTTTTACCCTCCCCTTACACTTAAGATGAACATTGTCCCCAATGTTCAAGTAAAGAATGTAAAAGTTTAAAAAGTAAAGAGAATGAAATCAAATACTCCCCTGATTCGCTCGGTATGGATTATAGGTTGGCCAGGTTAAATCTTCTTCCAAGAAAACGAACACTCAAAGCTTCCCTTCCTGAATATAAACCATCTCCTTGTCGAACATAACCTGTAAATCCTGACAACAATAGACAAGACAACCTCGCGTAAAATCGGCGGCATCCTATATAAGTTACTAAATCCTAGAAAACAAGATAAGATATAATGCTTGTGGAATGAAGTTTGCAGATTTCCTGGAGATTATAAAACTTAATAATTCACAAAAACCATAATACTCCGTTAGAAAAACAAAACCGGTAAAATTTCCAGATTTTAACTCCTGACGCCGTCAAGAGTAAACCCCTGACGCCGTCAGAATGGACCTGCAGAAATTCTTATGTTAAGTTTCCGGAAAATTTCTGGAAAAACTTGGTCCTACTTCCTGGAAATCCTGCAATACTTCATTATGACTCAACACAAGCATTTGACTCTAACAAATACGAATATACATGCTCATTTAATATTGTGGAGAATCATGATCGGTTTGTTTCTTAAAAACATATTTGGGGTTTCCCCTTACACTTATCTTTTGCAAAAATACTTTTAGGTTGGAGTTAAGACTAGGCCAAACAACATAGTAAAGTATTTCCACATTTTAATTGAGAAACATGATCAACCAACAATAAAAATAAAGCATGCATACGGAAGCAAATAACAAACAAACAATTAAATCACACAAAACATGGGTTGCCTCCCAAGAAGCGCTTTTCTTTATTTACGAGTCTTGTAGCTAGACTCAAGGCCATGGGTTACTACGTGATTCCATCATTGGTTCCACTCTCTAGGTCATCTTCTAAACCAGTTTTGTATTCCGGACCTAGTTGCAAACACTCTTTGTAGAAACCAAGCATCCTATTCTTTACATATTCGACTCCCCTACGTCTATCCTCCTCATTCCTATAATAAGCCGCTTGCTTATGTTCCTTTTCGAAATTAGAGAGAAGGCGGTATTGTTCGATCTTGTAGGGCATTTGATAAGCAACCTCATCATTCTCTCTCTTGAATCTAACTATCCCTAAAGTCGGATCATAACTCATCCTAGTGGCCTCAACAAATGGTTTTCCGAATATTATTTGGCTTAGGCTAGCATCAATCACCGGACGAGTGTCCTCAACTATCATAAAATCGATCTCATAAGTGAGATTCCCTATAATCACATGCAGTCCCTTCACTCTTCCTGCAAAATTACTTATCAGATTCTTACCGGGCATCATCCTAAAATTGAGTTGCTTCTTCATCACCCATTTGTAATAAGTCCTAGTCATGATGTTCACGGGGGATCTAAGATCGATGTAAGCTTTCCATATATGCATGTGCCCGATATTGCATGGGATGTTAATGTTAGAGGGGTCTCCCATTTTGACAAGGGGTGTGCCAAAGATATATATTTTCTCGGGACTATCGAATAAATCCTTATGGTATTCCTGTTCTTCCTTGGTTGGCAACTTATCAAAGTATTCTTCTATAGGTTCTACTTCCTCTAATTCCTCATCCTTATTAACCTCAACTTCCCTACTCTCATTCTTACTATCGGCTTCTATTCTAACTTCCTCCTTGTCACTCTCCTCTATCTCCTTATCTATTAGCTTAATGGTGACAACATTGACAAAGTGGACATGTTTGGATGATGAGGGATCCTTAATTTGGCTTCCACTATTGGTGTCCCTAGTGTCCTTCCTAGGTGTGATTAACGATTGGTTGTTGAGGGCTTTCAACAAGTTGTCAATCTTGTTGGTCATCTCCGTTTGTTGTTGGTTGAATTCGGTTTCAAACCTAGCTATGCGGGCTTCTTGAGATGCCATGAACTTTGACATCAATCCTTCAAGATTGTTGGTACTACCATAGTTGTTAGAAGGATTGTTGTTGAAAGTACGGTTGGATGGTGGACCGTTTGGTTGGTAACGATTAGGCGAATTGGAAGAATTGGGTTGATTTTGTTTCCACCTAAGGTTTGGGTGATTTTTCCATGAGGGGTTGTATGAATCACCGTAAGGGTTTGGCTCGGGCTTGAAAGTGTACCACTTATCTCCCGCTTCGTCGGTACGCGTGGGTGCGTAGTCCGCAAAAGCTGTTCCGGGGAGTTCCACACAATCACGAATGTCATGGGGACCACTACATAATTCGCATGAAGAAGTGATTTTGTTCACTTGGCTTGAAGGCTTTGGAGCATCGTAAGATTTCATGAGAAACTTGACTTGGTCCTCAAGTTCCATGATCCTACGGTCGGGAGTGCTAGAGTTGTTTGAAGGCAAAGATATTGCCTTGACCGTTTTGTTCAAGTCACGGGGATCATTCCAACTTTCGTTGTCATAGAGAGCAAGATCTTCTATGAGTTCCCATGATTGTTCCGCACTAAGATCACGTAGCTTACCACCGGCCGATTGGTCAATGGCTCGCCTCGTGGAGATGTCGATATGGTCATAAAAGATTTGGACTTGGAGCCAAAGATCTATGCCATAATGAGGGACTTTTTGGAGTAAGTCCTTTAAACGAGTCCATGCTTCATAAAGAGATTCATTTTGACGTTGTTGGAACATCAAGATGTCATTTCTAAGCTTAGTAGTTCTCCCCGGTGGGAAAAATTGAGCAAGGAAACGAGTGGTGAGATCATCCCATGTGGTGATGGATCCCGCGGGTAAACGCTCAAGCCATTGACTAGCTTGATCCCGTAGAGAGAATTGGAATAGGCGTAAACGGGTAGTCTCTCTAGTTTCAACACCTAGGTCTATGGAACCTACGATTTTGAGAAAGTCCTTAAGGTGTTGGTTTGGATCTTCGGAACGAAGTCCATGGAATGCACATCCGCTTTGCACCAACCGGATGGTGTCGGATCGCAAGGGGGTCACATTGGCTCCGGTGAGCTCAATGGTGTTTCGGTAGCCTTGGTGGCTAGGTCGGGAATACTCTCCTAAGGTTCGGGGCCTAAGGGGTTCTAATGGTGGGTTTTGTTGTGGTGGGATGACGGGTTCAAAGATGTTACCACCTTCCATGATGTCGGATGGTAAAGAGTTACGAACAAAGGCACGAAGAAGTAAGATAGACTAAAGAAAACCTAAAAATAAAAAATAATAATAATAAAATCTTGCTAGAAAGGAATCTAGCAAGTAGACATAATAAAAAGAAATCCTAACCTAGACAATAAAAAAAAATTCCATGATGTGGGAATCGCAACAGGCTTTACCTCTCGAGGGATCTCGAGAAGCTTACAACCCCCACCAGGTAGTGTACCTGATCGTTGTAGTATAGTATAGTGACAAGTACCAGGGGATTGATCGTTCAGCTTGGGAATAGTGTCGCTAGGATTAGAAAGCCTAATTACTAGTTCTAAAGATGAGGGATGATTATTTTTGTATTTTTATATTTTTTTAGAAAGCAAGTAAAATCTCGGGTTTTGGAAGAGTGGGCGGAATTAGTTGCTATTCAACTAACCCAAAACTAAGATGCAATCAAAATAAAATAATAAAAATGAAATTAAACTAATTTATACTAAGGTTGTGAGCAGTAATTGGAGAAAATGTGTTTACTTAGATTTCACTACTCCCTAGATATCTTTTACACGTTAATTATTTGTTATAATTGCATGGATGACGGATTGTATTCCTTAATACCATTCATGGGGTGGCATACATAACTCCCCAATTCTATGAGCTCTTATCTCCTCCTACACCATGACCCAGCACAACTATAGGGATTGTAAACAGTGGCTCATGCATTAAATACAACCAATAAAGACCTAGTACGCCTCGGTTCATGTTTCTTAAGACGTTCAAGCATGTTACCATTTGGAGATCTGCCAGTTTTCTTAAGCCTAACATATAAAATCATTCATCCAAGACAAGAATAAACAAGTAATCAACACATAATCAATATCTAGGTTTCATTAGATCTAAGCAAACATAAGAGAGATCTAGCCTAGCATAATGGAATTGAGACAAGAACAAGATATAGACAACCAACACATAGACATATTGATTGAATTAGAAGAAAACTTATCTCAATTACAATGCAAGGTATCAAGGGTTTGGAACCCTTGAAAAACCTATAAAAGTTGCACCAAATTCGTCTTTAGGGTTTCTCCAAAACTTCCCCCTTTTAATGTGAAAAACTAGAAAACTATATATAGGAAAACAGGGGTGACGGCGTCAAGAACAAGTGTGTGACGCCGTCATCTCGCCGCCAAATACTTCCTCGGACGGCCTTGATCTACTTATGACGGCCTATGTGACGCCGTCATCAACCACGGTATTTTATTCTTGGGACTTTGACGCCGTCAAGAACAACTCTTGACGCCTTCAGGTACTGTTCCCAGCATAGAAATTTGAGACTTTGCCGTTTTCTTCACTTTTATGCTCCAAAAACGTCCAAAATGGCTTCTTTTCCAGAATTCACTCTCCAAGTACCTAAAATCACAAAAGGAACGATTTAGGGCAATATTTGATCAAATAAAGTCAGATTCGGGCTTAAATAACCCCCTAAAAACGGATCATTTTTCGCCTCATCATGAATCAAGGGATGCACTCTTTGATGAGAATAGATTCTCATCAGTCCCTAGACCAAGTCACAGGATTCCAAATGGTACTGATGACATTGGTGTATCAGAGGTCCCTGATGAATTATCATCTCAGGTCCTTGATGAGGTTGTGATTCAACAACCTGAACCTGAGCTCAGGAAGAGCAAAAGGGTCAGGACTCCAAAGTCATTTGGACCTGAGTTTCAATTATACTTAATTGAAGGTACAAGAAATGAGGTATCTGACAAATATTCCTATTGCATCATTGTTGAGGATGATCCCAAAACATTTGAAGAAGTAATGAAGTCCCAAGATGTTGCTTTCTGGAAAGAGGCAATAAATGATGAGATTGACTCTATCATGGGCAACAACACTTGGGTGTTGGTTGATCTACCTCCAGGTTGCAAACCTCTTGGTTGCAAATGGATTTTCAAAAGGAAAATGAAGGTAGATGGAACTATCGAAAAGTTCAAGGCTAGACTAGTCATTCAGGGCTTTAAACAAAAGTCAGGGATAGACTACTTTGATACTTATGCCCCTGTGGCACGTATCAGTACCATCAGGCTGCTGATTGCTTTAGCATCAATTCACAATCTGATTATTCATCAGATGTATGTGAAGACAGCTTTCTTGAATGGTGAATTGGATGAGGAGGTTTATATGAACCAACCTCAGGGCTTCATCTTGCCTGGAAATGAAAACAAGGTGTGCAAACTGATTAAGTCTTTATATGGACTGAAACAGGCACCTAAGCAATGGCATCAAAATTTTGATGAAGTGGTTTTGTCTAATGGTTATGTTCTTAACCAGGCTGACAAATGTGTATATAGCAAATTTGATGAATCTGGTAAAGGAGTCATCATTTGCCTACATGTTGATGACATGTTGATCTTTGGCACTGACCAAAATCAAGTTGACCTAACAAAGGAATTTTTTTCATCAAGGTTCTCCATGAAGGACATGGGGGAGGCTGATGTTATTCTTGGTATAAGGATTAAATATGAAAGCAATGGTATATCAATTTCTCAGTCTCATTACATTGAGAAGGTACTGAATAAATTTAATTGCTTTGATTGTACTCCGGTGAGTACTCCTATGGATACAACTGAGAAGCTAATGCCTAATACTGGCAAAGTTGTATCTCAACTGGAGTATTCTAGGGTAATTGGCTGCCTGATGTATGCCATGACTTGTACAAGGCCTGATATTGCTTTTGCAGTGGGTAAACTGAGCAGGTATACTAGTAATCCTAGTGCTCCTCACTGGCAAGCAATTCAGAGGGTACTGAAGTATTTGAAGAGAACTATGGACTATAGTCTCTCATATACTGGTTATCCATCAGTATTGGAAGGTTACACTGATGCAAGTTGGATCAGTAACACTGAAGACAATTCGTCTACTAGTGGCTGGGTATTCCTACTTGGTGGAGGTGCAATTTCTTGGGCATCCAAGAAGCAAACTTGCATCACCAGTTCAACAATAGAATCAGAATTTGTGGCCTTAGCAGCTGCTAGTAAAGAAGCTGACTGGTTGAAAAACTTGCTTCTTGAAATTCCATTGTGGCCTAAACCTATAGCACCTATTTCTATCCGGTGTGATAGTGCTGCTACATTGGCAAAGGCTTATAGCCAGATGTACAATGGGAAGTCTAGACACTTAGGTGTCAGGCATAGCATGATTCGTGAACTTATCATGAATGGGGTGATTTCTATAGAGTTTGTTAGATCTCAACAGAATTTAGCTGATCACTTGACGAAGGGTCTTGCTAGAGACTTGGTTATAAAGTTTGCTAAAGGGATGGGTTTGAAGTCCAACTTGGTCACTGAATGCTAGGACACCCAACTCCTTCCTGAGGAAACTTAGGAGTTGAGTTCAATGTGGAAAGCTGAACATTCAGTGTACTGGAGCACATGTATTACACTACATCCCAAGGTTGTGCTCAGAATTTGCTGAAAAGGAGGATGAAGTCTTTACTTCTCAATGGTTAATTTCTTTGAAAAAATGCTAAGCAAGAGCATGAATAAAGAGGAACCACCTATGTAAATGTTGAAGTTTTGCCGCTTCAGGAAGCTATGGACTTTTAGCTTTTACAACATTTATGAATTGGATATGGACACATGGCTTGTATAGTGTCAGGAGTGTTTAAGTGTTTGAAAATATATGTGTATTTTATCTTCAGGTATTCAAATGGGTTGAAGGGTTCAATTCTTAGAACACTCTGATTCTCGAATATTTGAATGTAATGTACTAAGATGGAAATTCAATCCTCATGATATTTTCGTTTATGCATATGTTTTGTTTAATGTTTGATTTTCATGCAAAGGAAGGAAGTGAACTAAATTTGGGGAGGATTGTTAGAAAATTTAGTGCACTTGAGGGATCTAATCATACATGGAAATGGGTTTGGAGGTACGGAGTGTACACCCATCAAGTCACTGATTCCCCTGACTTTATAGTGGTTGTGATGGTTCCTGCTGAGTGCTGGTTCCTACTGATGGTTCCTGCTGAGTGCTGGTTCCTACTGATGGTTCCTGCTACTAGTGTCAGGATCCTGCTGATAAGCAGAGTTTCTGATAGAGTGCTGTATGTAACTGTTTTGACCTATTCAAATGGCAGTTACTTATGCACTCATGACCTCGTTTAACTGGTCATGTAACCACTATTTTAGGCTATAATGGGGATAATTATGTAGAGATTAATGGGCCGATTAATTCTCATAATTCCATTTGACTAGCCATGAGTATTTTCTTATAAATAGGAAATCAAATAAAGCATGAAGGACACACAGAAAACAGATAACACTTATACACAAAGGGTTATTGATTTGTGCCTAAATCACTAACAACATTTGGTCTTATCACAAGTAGATATTCGTGATATCCAGGCATTAGGGTCGAATAGTTTACTTTGGAAAGTGATAACACGGTTCCAAGTGATATCCGGTAATCTTAATTGGTACGTAGTTAGGCTATTGATTATCTTAACCCTGTTCTGGGTTCATAACCACCAACAATGTAAAGGGACTTTCGATTTAATATATGTTTATCAGTATTTATACATGTCTAAGTATATTATCTTTTTAATTTTTTATAATAGTTAAGCTTTTTATGATTTACGAGCCTAATTCGTTGTTTCGCAGTGGGCCACCCTAATCAATAGAACGGTCCTGCTCGAAATGCACTTGATAACTTTCTAATTCATCTATATCTATTTTTAATGTTACGTTACAATTTGTTTTTTTTTTTCACCTGGTCAATTTAAGTCTTGCTCCGTCTACGGAGTTGTATGCATGTATGTGGTTGTGATATGTTAAGCATGCTTTTAGAATTACTTCATTATTCTATACTTTGCCGAAACTAGCAGGTTTCAATACTTTGCCAAAAGTCTGAAGCCAAGGTCTATCATCCTGGTCCGAAACTGAGCTGCAGATCGTCACTATTCAATCACCGTTGCTTTCAACAAATTCGAAAACTTAGTTATTTTCAAAACGAAAGTGTTATGTATTCCAATTTTCCTATATCGGTTTCGAAACAAACTTGTTCATGTCGTAATGTAACATCAACATAAGTTCGAGCAAATAATTTATTTTTCCTTCAAGTACAAACAGTTTAAAATTTTACTATGTATTACGTATCATTTGATTCAGTGCTTCATTTTTATCAAAAAGGTTAAAACAAGTAAAACAAGAGAGGAGGGTAAATCAATAAATCTGAGTCAAAGTTGATAGCATCAAGTCATCATGGTAATTATTCGCCATGAATTTAGTACATGATGATGATAGTCATGTTACCTTAATTCCGTACGATATTATATAGTATGATTCTCTTTTGGTCCCACTTACCCTTATCATTTTAAGCTTCTTTCCCATCATTTCATATATTTTCCATCCAAGTTCTGTTTCATTCATAAATCATAAGCAAAATTTTAATAACTCGAGTCAATAATCGGGATCGGTTAAGTCACTGGAAGTCGTTTTGGGGAAGAGAAACAATTGAGCCGTTTGTTTAACTGGAAATGGGGAGCTCAGTTGGGTCGATTAGAAAGCCTGGTTTTAAAACGTTGGTTATAACTTTCCATTATATGACAACTTAAAGGTACAGGACATGTGACGTAAAAAATAAATAAATAAATAAAAATAAAAATAATCTTACATTAAATTTACCTAATTTATAGTCATAGAAAGAAGTGAAGAAGAAGAAGGCGCTAAATGCCTAATTGCCACCATAGCACCACGTCGACACGTTCAAGATGAGCATTAATAATAAGGTAGTTCGCGTTGTCTACCGAGCAAAGAAGACTATATGATGTCTTGAACATAATTGTAAATCTTTCAGCTTCATACTACTTAGAGCATAAGGTGTCGAGCGTTATAGAGTTGGGTAGTACCCTATGACGCGATCCCTATGGCTCCACTCCACTACCCACCCCAAGCCATAGCACATCGCGCCAAATTCGCCAGCCGTGTTATATGACATTCTTTTTTCTTTTTTCTGTGTTGCATTTGTTTTTTATTGGGTTAAATGTGGGCCAGGTGGTGTCTTATAACTTGAGTGGTGAAGCGAGAGTGTTTTTGGTTAACTTGTAAGTTATGAATTATAAAGGAAAAGTAATGAGATGACAGCTTTTTTTGCTATAACATGAGCCCTCGCTCATTAGCACCGAGTGCTCTTAGACAAAGAACATCGAGAGAAAGGGGTAAGTTATTTGGACCCCCCCCCCCCCCCCCCCCCACTAAGAAGGTTTCCAATCATTGTACGCATTGCCGGTTTATACAGTATGCATCGCGGGTTATACGGTTTGTCCAACCTGATATGACAATATAAGAAGAAACAAACCCAAGAGAAAATATGACTCTATAAGCTCAAATCAACGGATTACATTAATCGTAGTAACTAAACATGCATGTGAGAATGGTTGCATGTGTTGTACAATTTGTACAAATGATTGATGTAAGGAAGCTTCTGATGTTAGCTTTTTGTGTCTAGTACATCAACTCATATTATTTTGTCAAACTTTGGCTAAACAAATATTCAACCATTTTTCAAAATGATGGTATTATGAAAACGAATTGGACCCACTAAGTACAACCCACAAAACTGCAAAAAGTGGCCCAATATAAAGATTCGAATAAATAAAGTTTTATCGTCCTTTTGTCAAGTGTACACGTTTTAAAATATGAAATTGCATACGTTAAGAAACGAAGTCAAGTTTTTATAAACATGGAACAATTATCTGACCATATTCGGCTACTGTTAGGAGTTTTATGTAATTGTTGATTCAGAGGAGTGTTTGTTTAAGCTCTTTTTTTTTCAACTTATTTGACTCGGCTTATATACTTTAAAATCTCATTTTTTTATGGCTTATTTTTTCAAAGAGGTTATTATAACTTAGATACAGAAAATAAGTACATAAGCTAAAGAAATAAGCCAGAAAAAATGGCTTATAAAATATAAGCAGAGTCAAGTAAGCTCAAAACCTAAAAATAACAGTCAAAAAGTAGTTTAGTACCTTGAACTTGTTTAATTCGAATTTCTAGTACCCTAAATTTTTAAAGGTGCGGCATGACACTCTGAACTTGGCTAAATAGAATTTCTACAACCATATACCCCATTTAGCAGTTAGGCATGTTAGAAACTTAATGGATGTTATCCACAAAATTAAAATATTCACAAAACCGAGTCGAGCCCAAGGTTGTCATCTCGAGCTCGGCTCGTTTATGATTATAATTCTCGAGTTCGAGCTAGTTTCGAGCCTCGTGCTTCTAGGTCGAGTTCGGCTTGTACGAGCCAAGCTTATAAAAGCTCAAAACGATCCAAGCTTATACGAGCTCGATCTCAAGCCTTGTTGGGGGTCATTTAATAAACGATTTCAAGCCTTAGTTTCGTATATATGTTTATCACGTATATTTGTATATGTGTATATGTATATTTATATTTAACGAACATAATAACCGAGATCGACCCTAAAGTACTTAATAAATCAAGCTCGAGTCGAGTTTTATTTACCAATCATAAAAACGAGTCGATTTCGAGCTTGTAATATATGTTCCAAGTTGAACTCGAGCAAAACGTATAAGGCTCGAACAAGCTCGAGCTCGAGCTCTGGCAAGCTCGGGCTCGACTAGGCTTCTTTTTACATTTCTACCCTTATTTGGTAATTATACTATAAATACTGTAATTTTGAGGAAAGTGTTTATTAGATTCCTAGCGAGCTTAACTATTAAGTGGGTATAGGGTAATAGAAATTTCATTTAGGGCACGTTTGGTAGGGTGAAATTAAGATAAATGAAATGAAGTGCAGAAATGAAATGATAGAAATGAATTCTCACAGAAATTCAATATAAAATCCAGTGTTTGGTAACACCAGAGAATTGACTCAAGAAATCAATATTATTATTATTATTATTATTTATTGTTATTTATTATTATTATTATTATTATTATTATTATTATTATTATTATTATTTTATAATTATTGTTTATTATTATTATTATTATTATTATTATTATTAATTTATTATTTCATTATTATTATTTTATTTCATTATTATTATTATTATTATTATATTAATATATTATTATACTAATATATTATTATATTAATATATTATTATTATTATTATTATTATTATTTATTATTATTATTATTATTTATTAATTTACTATTATTATTATTATTATTATTATTATTATTATTATTATTATTTTATTTCATTATTATTATTTATTGTTATTATTTATTATTATTATTATCATTATTATTATTATTATTAATTTATTATTTCATTATTATTATTATTATTATTATTATTATTATTATTATTATTATTATTATTTATTGTTATTGTTATTATTATTATTATTATTATTATTATTATTATTATTATTATTTAGTTGTAGAAAGAATTCATTTCTTTACCAAAAGGAGTGGAAACCAACTCTCCACAAAATATAAAGGAACCAAATCCTTGGAGTTGTAATTCTCCACCTTTTTATTTATTTGAGGTACCAAACATAGGAAATGAATTGATTTTCATTTCCCCATCCTCAACTATTTGTACCAAACATGTCCTTAGTTTAAGTTTAAGGTACTTTGTTGCACCTTTAAAAATACAGGTACTAAAAGTTCCACATAACCAAGTTTAGGGTACTAAACTACATTTTGGCCACTCTTTAAGGCCATCTTCAACAATGCTTTTCTAACCCATGCTCCATATTTGGAGAATGAAGACATGAAAACCATGCTCCATATTTGGAGATTTTTTTTGGAGATTTTTAAGATACTCCATTGGAGAATTGCTTTTCATCCTCCAAATGCTTTACTATTATCTAATTGGTTTGTCTTTATGATAGTTGTATATCTTTGATGCTTTGCACTAGATACTTCATATTTGGAGTACATGGTTCGAGAAGAGTAATGTTTGAAGAAAGAATGTTGTTAAAATATGCTTTTTTTTTCGTCCTTCAAAGTTGAAGGACATGGTTGGAGATGACCTAAATCTGCTTACCAAATTAGTTAGCTGTTACTAAAATGCGCAAAAGGAAATTTATTCTTGAAATACAAAACAGAATTAAGATCAAATATAATTATGGTATCATCATGTTTTACTTTTTATCACAGAAAGGAGTGTTGTTTTACTGGTTGGTGGTGGTGTAAATGGAGTTCTTTTGAGTAGTCTTTACCCATCATCTAATGACTCAACAATCGAATTGATCAATCAAAGTGACGCAACAGAAAAAGAGATCAAGATATCGAACTTAGATCTCCCTAGTGGCAGCTTGTTATTCATCTAGACAATTATCACTTTGGCCCCCTCTAGGTTCGACTCCAAGTGTTTTTCATGTACTGGGAGTAACGACCCCACCCCTCTAACGCATTGTCCGTAATCGAGCATCTATCTTTACAATGCCATTAGTCATGTAAAAGCTAGAATTCTAACAACAAACTAGCTAATGGTCTGGCAAAAGGTGAAACCGATCCCCTCAAAACATGCTCATGAGCCATTACACCAAAGAGACACCACTCACTCAAAGGAGCGAAACTAAACTTCCTTATGACAATTTATCTATATCCAGAATAAATAATCAAATGCTATTTGCCCACTAAAGTGATTATCGTGGTGTATAGGTAAAATGGAAGCCAAAGTTATGATGCCCAGATAAAGGCCCAACTAAGTAATTACTATCCATACAATACAAAAAGATTAAAGAAAAATGGAAGCCCAAAAGATTCGGCTCGGCTTGGCATTTTAACTTCCCCATAAAATCTATGGAAAGATAACAAATTGTGCACAAATATAATTGATGCTGCTTATGCATCCCATGGACTGAAAATTCAAATACTAAAAACATTATAAAACTTACTGGATTAGTCACCCGATACAGCAACTTATAGTGACGGAAACAAAAACCTCAAATTATTATGATTTTGGTCCCATCTTGAAGACATTCGAACCATCTTCAATCAACAATTGGAAGCCGGGAAACTTTACATAAGCTATTGTGTCTTCTCTCGCTAACTGTTTTTCTGTTTCAGTTTTTTGCTTTTGCTTCAATCACTTTCTTGGCAAAAGTTGGTAAGCAGAAAGCAGCTGAATGAATCTGTATGTGGAAATTGGCGTGTAGTTTAGATAGTGAATAAGATAATGAATAATTACGTGTTAATAAGTTTGAAATATGGTTAAACAATTTACCTCTCGGTTGTAGAACTTCAAGGGTACCGTTGACTTGTGTTGGTTTTCTTCCGCGTCTATTGGGTTGATTGGGTTCTTGAAATCAACTTCTGGTCCCTCAGTTGAACATAACATGAAGCCGATAACCCCACTGATAGTCGAATAGGATTAAAATATTGTAAGAAAGTAAATTACTTAGGATAATGGCCAAAAAAAGTACTTTTCTTCAATAGTTTACAGAGTATATTTTCACTTTTTGGGTCATTCTTGAATAATAAGGGTGTGTTTAGTTGGAGGAAAACACCCTTGTTTTCCACAAAATGTTTTGTGGAAAACAAGGAAAACAGAGATTGCGTTCAAATAAGCGTTTTCCAACAAAGTGTTTTGCAAAACACAAAATCCCCTATTTCCTAACTTGACAAGTAAAATTACAAAACAAATTTTAGTTGTTTTCCTTGTTTTCCCTTGTAACCCACAACCCTCGTCCCTCCCTCCCCTTTTTGAAAATAGAAAATACAAATATCAGCTAAACGCATTTTCCATATTTTCAAGTGTTTTGTGGAGATAAATTTCCCTTTCAAATTTTTACAAAATTAGAGATAGAAAACAAGAGATTTTTTTCTCTAACTAAACGCGCCCTAAATGTGTAGAAAAATGGAAAATGAGCAAGATAGACTACCAGAAACTAAACAAAAAACCAAACAAGATGTTGCTACTTCAACTCAGTCACATATCGCTTGTTTAGACACTTAATATAGTTGATAAAGCTAATAACTTAATTATATGTGTACAGCATAATTGCTTAAAAATGCTTTATTCCTTAGCACATTTGTAGAAACAAGAAGTGTTTTGTTTGTAATGTTGTTAGTCTAATTTTTGGTCTTTTTTGTGGACATATACCCTATTGTAGAAAATTAAGGTAAATCATCTTACAAAATCCATTAACATGAGAATGAAGTGCAGAAGTATTTTTGTTTTGTGTCATTTGAAATGATCGCTAGTCACCGTTTATGTGTTGCTAGTGCCTATGGGTAGATATGAAAAGGCGAAACAGTCAATAATAATAATTGATCCTTATTTAATACTTTGAAGTTTTAGTAATAAGATAATCTTAAGGTTATAGAGCTTATTTATTACATATCAATATAAGTTAAATATATGTGTAATAAGGAGCTTAAGAGGGGGATATATGCAATTCAGAAAGCTCATGTCTCTTAAATAATCACTAGACTTATAGGATAAAAAGAGGTTACCTCGGATATGTAGGAACTGTGGTCCAAGCATAGTTGACAGAGCCTTTAAAGATTTGGCGACAATTAGCAACAATATCTTCAATGATATGCATGTGAAGCCAAATACTCTCGGCCTGAGTACACATAACGCCACCTGGACGAAGTGCTTTTGCAACTGACTCAAAAAACGGCTTCTCAAAGAGTTCTTGTGCAGGACCTGAAGTAAACCACCATGTTAATGTATCAAAGAGAACTTTTTGCAAAAAAAATAATGGTTAATCAATTATTATGCTGAAAATCAATCTTCGCCATAATATTAAATCAGTAAAATAATCACTTTTTAGGGCCATTAGTTTGGAGTTTGGACTAGTTTGTTTTCCACGTATAGTAGGATTTTAGGTTGTTTCAAAGACAGAAATACTGTCGGATTTTAAGTAGCTTGTAGGTTGAGCGACATTAGGGATTCGTTCTTACAAAGGGAATATATTTTTCCATAAGATCTATTGTCAGTTCTAACGAGATTTACAGGGGCGTTGGAGGAAGTGGGAAGAATGAGGCAATACCTATTGGATCTGAAGAATCAACGATGACAGCATCATAACTTCCTTCTTGGGCAGCCTTTAGAAATGCAACTCCTAATAGATTGAAAATCATATAAAATTAAAACTTCATAATACTGATACAATATATTAAGATGATAATATAAGACAAGATTTTAAAGATGTATGTATATACCATCACCAACATGGAGTGTGACACGCGGGTCTTCGTATCCAACAGATACATCGGGAAAGTAATCTTTAGAAACCTGCAAAGAGACAAAAGAGTTCACATCGTTAACTCACCTATAAGAAGAGGCAAAGAAATAGCTTCGAACACCCTTTAACTCCAGACTACTTTACCCTGCATCACTGATCACATTGGCAATGAAAAAAAAAATCCTGTTTTTAATCACATCCTCTTTCGTATATGATTAATTTGCCCGTCATCATGATACTGGTACTCGTTAACAATATTTTACTATCTTGTCACTATTAAAGGGTGTTTAAGAAACTTTACTCACAGACGGCAAAGGTTGTGCCATATAATAATTCAAATAGTACAGTTAAGAAGGGTCATGATGACTCACATCGACTACCATCTGATCAATCTCGCATATATCAATATGCTCAACTGAAGAATGGCGAGCTACTTCACGCAAGACACCACCATCTCCTCCTCCTATAACCAACACCTGCAGATAAAGGAATGTAAGGCAAAATAGTCTACAAGTGGAGAAACTTTACAATTGTCATACCGAAAAACAGCTGTGAACTTTTTAATTCCTTGATTTAGCTTATAAATAGTATTTCACGTACTTGTATACAGAAATCCATGAAATCCGTCATACACATTTGGCCAGAAAAAAAAAATAAGGTGAAATTTATTCATTTGAAACTCAATAATATATAGTTCTAAGAGGTGGCAAACCTTCTTCGGGTTGGGAATCGAACAAAGTGGGAGATGTGTGATCATTTCTTGATACGCGCACTCATCTCTTTCTGTAAGTTGAATTACACCATCCAAGACAAGAACCTTCCCATACGTTGCAGACTGAAACAAGCAAAATTTACATTATTCATTGTTCTATAAGTAAACGGAAGAAAGAAATCATATCATAAATCTAAACAAGTAAACGGGAATGTGTCATATATGCCCACTTTGGTTGCCGGTTGGTCAGAGTGCCAGCCTTTTTTCATTTTACATAACACGAAACTATAGCAACATAGGTGAAAACAGATCTTACAGATGTTAAAAAAATCAAATACCTGGAAAACCATAACATCTTGGTAATCGGATTTTCCCTGAAAAAGTATCTTTTCAACCTTCAAAGAGTGTGCCTCGCCTGCATGTAAATGAAAGAGACTGTCAACTGATATCTAATTGCAGACAAACATTAACTTACCACTTTCTATCAACTCTCGCCAAGCTATAACACTTTCTATCATTAAAAAATGTAATTTACTAGTTAATTCACTGATTTATCGTGTGTGGTCCTAAGAACAAAATGACAATATTGATCTGTGTCTCTGTGATTCCTTTTTTAGTCAAAACCTGAGACCTCATTTAAATACTGACTAACAGCCAACCACTTCCCTTAAACTAAGTGTATAAGACACAAGATTAGCTTTTAAATTAAAGTCTAACTTAGTCTCGATGGGCCATAGAAATTGAATATCAAATATCATGCATTGGACCTCTAAGAGTCACTAGACGACCTTACAGAGTCAAAACCCGTATTTGTTTCTTTACTAAGACTATAAGGCTTTAAAGTTCACAAACAAAAGTATTTCGTAATATTTTAGTGTTAAGAAAACTATCAAATAGACTTGCAAAAGTCAAACATATTCGAGTCGAGTAACTTTTGAAAGGGAGTTCCACTGCACCTGATAAAATGAATAATTATTTGGGCACAACTTTATGCACATGCTCGATTTGACATTTTAATTATCATCTATTCAGAGTATCACTATCACTAAGTGCGTACTGTCCAAACAATCATGACGTTCCATGTTCCAAAAACTCAAATTTTAATCTAGATAACACGCTTGCAAGTCAAGACATAGTATAAAGTGGAAAGCATCAGATTTTCAATACAGATTTCCTCTGTTTTTTTTTTTTATTTATTCAGGGGTGTTTGATTTAGCTTATTTGATGTACTCACGAGCTTATTGAAATTTTGATAAGCTCGTAGCCTCATTTTTTAACGGCTTATGAGCTTATCCACGTAAGTCTGTGAGTTTATATAAACTATAAACTCGTTTTGATAAGCTCAAAAGCCATTAAAAATGAACTTAGAGGCTTAAAAAAATTACAATATGCTTATAAGTCCATCAATAAGCTAAAACAAACACCCCTTGATAAAAATCAGAAAAAAAGAGTTCATAAACAACCTGTTAACAAACAAAGGGGGAGAACGAGAACTAAAAATCACCGGGGACTATAAACACATTTTTTAGGACCATTTACGAAAAATTAAGATTCTTTACAAGAATACTAGGGCGGAAAAATCTATGGGTGTCCCGGGACCGCTCTGGTTCCGTAAACTATTGTCACACATATTTAAGCACAAATATACGTGGCTGTCAATCATTTCTAGTAAAATAATTCTAATAAGAGAAATGATTGGCAAGCATAAATATATGTATAATTTTGTGTCTAAATCCGTGTGTCAAGTAGTTTATTGGTCCGTGAAGAGGTGGTCCCTCAACTACAACCAACAAAACACTATGTTGGTTGTATTTGCACACCACTTTTCACAGTCCAATAAACTACTGGCACTACAGATTTAGGCACAAAATTAAACATATATTTATGCATGTCAATCATTTCTCTTATTAGAATTATTTTTAATTTTGTGCCTAAATCTACAGTAGCAGTAGTTTAATTGTCCATGAAAAAGTGGACCCAATACTACAACCAACACTCTGTTACCACTTTTTCATTCACAACTAAACTACTGTCACGGAAATTTAGACATACATTTACGTGTATTAATCATTTCTCATACAATAATTCTAGGGCAATGTTATACGTAAGGGGGACAAGGGTGCAGTTTATGTTCCGTATTTCTGACAGTTTTAAGCGTTTGACATATTAAACTTTACATTTTCTGTTCAGTACTTTCTGGTTTATAGCTTTTTGATATAAACAAAATTATAAAAATAAAAAAAATAATAAAAAAAAATTAAAAAAAATTAAAAAAATATGGGGGTGGGGCTAAAAACTAGGGGAGGGTGTGGTCAACACTAGCCTAATTCTAATAAGAGAAATAATAATATGTCTAATTTTGTGTTTAAACAAGTTTATTGGTATGTAAAAAAGTGGTCCTTCTACCACAAGAGAGTGTACACTCTGTGCACCACTTTTTCACGAACCAATAAACTACTGCCAGGCAGATTTAGTCACAAAATTAGACATATATTTACGTGTGCCAATCATTTCTCATACATATATTTATGTCTGTCAATCATTTCTCGTACAAGAATTCTAATAAGAGAAATGATTGACACGCGTAAATATATGTCTAATTTTGTGTCAAAATCGCGTGACAGTAGTTTATTAGTCCGTGAAAAAGTGGTCCTTCTACTACAACCACCAGAGTGTACCACTCTGTTGGTTGTACTTGTACCACCACTTTTTCACGAACCAATAAACTACTGTCACGCAGATTTAGACATATATTTACGTGCACCAATCATTTCTCATACATATATTTAAGGGTGAGCATGATCCAAAAACCGGACCGGACCGAGGACCGAGAACCGGAAAAACCATAGACCGAGACCGGACCGAATGTGGTCGGTCCGGTTCGGTCCGGTCCGGTCTTCGGTCGGTCCGGTCCAATTAGGCATATTTTGGCACGTTTTTTCGGTTTTTTGGTCGGTCCGGACCGGACCGGACCGAGGACCGAATTAGCCAAAAAGCCTAGACCGAGGACCGGACCAAATGTGGTCGGTCCGGTCCGGTACGGTCGGTTTTGTCGGTCGGTCCGGTCCATCCGGTCCGTTTGCTCACCCTTACGTATATTTCTCGTACAAAAATTCTAATTAAAGAAATGATTGACACGCGTAAATATATATCTAATTTTGTGTCTAAATCCGCGTGACAGCAGTTTATTCGTTCGAGAAAAAGTGGTCCTTTTACTACAACCACCTGAGTGTAGTACACTCTGTTGGTTGTACTTGTACCACCACTTTTTCACGAACCAATAAACTACTGTCACGCAGATTTAGACACAAAATTAGGCATATATTTCCGCATGTCAATCATTTCTCATACAATTAAAAAAAAAAAAAAAAAAGTAATAATTACCAGGCCACATAGGGCTAATTTCAGAGAACCAGCCAGGTATAACAGAAGAAATATTCCCGCCATTAACGGCGCTGCCGTTAGCAGTTTCGTCTTCTTTGAGCTTCTTCATCGGTGAATCACTCATTTTGTTTGTTACTGTGTGTTTTGAGTGTGTGTATTTGTAACTGAAAATGAGGAGATGTGTAAAGAGTGTGTGTGCAGAAAATAAGATTCTGGTGCTGCTTAGGAAAGACGCAATGACGTGTTTCTGATTTTATGGGATTAAAAGGTGAATATCATTAGGGTTTTAGCTTTTTCTTTTTTCTTAAAAAATGTAAGTTGCAAAAATAGTTTGAGGTTTAGTCAAGTTGCCCATTTGGTCTCTTTATCTTTTTGAAATTTTTGAAAGTTGTTAAGATCTCGATCATTATATCAAGATTTTATAATTTTATGTTTCTATATAGCAAAAACGATTCGGATACTATGTAGGATCTTAGCAAGCTTAAGATCTTATAAGATCCTGATGTTGAATACGTAATTTTAAGATTTAATCAGATCTGATATTACTGTTCTTGAACCGCAAACTAAACAACTACAACTTTATAGATTATGTTTTATAGAATTTAAAAAACCAACATATTAATCTTGTTAAACATTCCATATTAATAATTTAGTATAATATTTACATAAAATATTCATATAATTTTGTGTTTATGATATATAATTATTCGTTGATTTGAATAATATTATAAAGATTATTAAGAAAATGACATTATGGTAGGATTTTAGAGTACTGTTTCGATCGTATGATCTCGATTTTGTAAAAATAAAAACGATCCTTAGTATGATCTCGAAAACATTGATTAAAAGTGCATTTTTGGTCCCTAGCCAAAATTAAATTATTAAATTACCCTCATAGATAGAAAGTGAAAACAAAGATGGAAAAGGTAGTTTAGTAATTTAACTTTAACCAGGACCAAACATGCATTTGTAAATTCCTTACAGAGACCTCATTTTGAAAAAGATAGGGACTGAACATACAATTTGATCAAACCACATGGATGATTTTTGCAATTTACTTTCTTTTATCATTGTTTTTGTATTTTTGTGAGATTTTTGTATTGGGCAAGCGGATCTTTTGTCTTTCCACTTTTGCCTCTTTGGGAATAAAAAAATATTTTATGAAATTATTAAGCAATAATTTGGCTCTTCAAATAGAAATGTTTTGAAATGTTTTGACTTGCATATCATGATTTATGGTATGATAAGATCAGCTTCAGATCGGTTTGTTATAAGGAATGTCTAGACCATAAACAAAATCTCTAATGTAAATTTGATAAATTGTTTTCTATCATGAAAAATAAATATAAATATATCTTTATATATACATCACTTGGACAAGATGTAATGGTGGTCATTATCACTATCCAAAAAATAGTGTTATCTATATCTTATTAACATTTGATATTTCATATAAAAATATTAGATTGATAAGTGTGAAAATAATTATCAAATAAGTGTGAAAATATTAGATTTAAAAAGATAAAGATGTAATGGTCGTCATTATCACTATCCAAAAAATAATGTTATCTACATATCTTGTTACACATTAAAAATGTGTGTAAAATTTTATTATTTTATTAGCATTTGATATTTCATATAAAAGTATTAGATTTATAAGTGTGAAAATAATTATCAAATAAGTGTGAAAATATTAGATTTAAAAAGATAAAGATGTAATGGGCGTCATTATCACTATCCAAAAAATAATGTTATCTACATATCTTGTTACACATTAAAAATGTGTGTAAAATTATATTATTTTATTAACATTTGATATTTCATATAAAATATTAGATTTATAAGTGTGAAAATAATTATCAAATAAGTGTGAAAATTTTAGATTTAAAAAGATAAAGATGTAATGGTCGTCATTATCACTATCCAAAAAATAGTGTTATCTACATATCTTGTTACACATTAAAAATGTGTGTAAAATTATATTATTTTATTAACATTTGATATTTCATATAAAAATATTAGATTTATAAGTGTGAAAATATTAGATTTAAAAAAATAAAGACTGAAATTACAATTTGACCAGACCACATGGACGATTTTTGCAATTTACTTTTTTATTATTAATATTTTGTATTTTTGTGAGATTTTTTACGAGGTAATTATAAAAACGCCCCGGTCGCTCAAAGTGTATACCTTTTATAGCCCAAAAAATATTCACTTCTCAAAATGCCCCAAGAGACTTGGGCGACTTTTCATATAGCTTTAAATCTTGACAAGTGTCACTTTTTTGTATTTTAGGCGGCTTTTTTTGTAAGTGATGTGTAAGGTACTTTATGTACTTTTTTCAAACATGTTTTTAGGAGACCTACATTTGGACTTTGGGCGACTTTATTTTTTCTTTTTTCTGAAAATTAGTTTTTGAGTAAATTACGTTTTTGGTCCTTGTGGTTTGATGAGTATTTCATTTTTAATCCAATTTTACGAGTGTGTGTTGATTTTTAGTGAAATATCATCTTCATCACACACACCCACAATAATAAACTATCTTCCTATCTCTCACGCACATTATCTATCATCTATTTGTACTTTCGAAATAAAAGATGGGAATTAAAAGTATGTTTTCCTTGGGAATTATAAGACACAAGTGTGATGGTGGGTTTAGTTGTAGATTTTTTGAGAATTTATAAATACAGTAAAAATGTTATGAATATATGAAGATTATTAGATGCTAAAGTGACAAAATCAAATGTTGATATACATTAATATTTTAAGAGTTTGTATATTGACCCATGGTGAATTTTAATACGAGTGATATGTAATCAAGCAAGTTGTGGATTTGGTCTGTTTTCTTTTAAATTTTTTTGTTAGATGGTGATGATATTACTTGAAAATAAATGAGGATTTGAAGATATAAAAGGTGAGATGGTGGTGGTTAGATATGGGGTGGAGTGAAAAAGATGATATTTCACTAATCAATACACACTCGTAAAATGGGATTGAAAATGAAGTACTCGGCAAACCACAAGGACCAAAAATGTAATTTACTCAAAAAAATAATTTTCAAAAAATAAAAATAAATAAATAAATCACCCAAAATCCAAATGTAGGTCTCCTAAAAACATGTTTGAAAAAGTACATAAAGTACCTTATACATCACTTACAAAAAAAGTCGCCCAAGTCTCTTAAGGCATTTTGAAAAGTGAATATTTTTTGGGCTAGAAAAGGTATACACTTTGGGCGACATGGGCGTTTCTATAATTACCTCTTTTTGTATTGGGTAAGCATGTCTTTGTCTTTCCACTTTTGCCTCTTTAGGAATAATAATAATAATAATAATAATAATAATAATAATAATTTTACCAAAAAAAATAACACTTATAGATGTGGGACTCATTTGTAACACCCAAATTAGTCACACTTCCTCAAATGTGAAGAAATTAGGTGTTACAATTGATTTTTACATTTAAAAATGTAAAATTTTTTATCCAATTATAAGCGTGAAATATATATTATTTTATAAGGGTTTTTTTTCACATTTATAAATGTAGCCAATATTTACACATTATTGAGTGTTAATGAACTAATAAAATTCTACATACTTTTTCAGAATGTGAAAATAAAAATAAAAAATGTGTAAATTAGACTGTCTTTTTAGTCGTATGATAGTGACATATCTATTAGAATTATTGGACAAGATGTAATGGTCGTCATTATCACTATCCAAAAAATAGTGTTATCTACATATCTTCTTACGCATTAAAAATGTGTGTAAAGTTTTATTATTTTATTAACATTTATGTGTGTAAAGTTTTATTATTTTATTAACATTTGATATTTCGTGTGATCGATCGAAACTCAGTGAGATGCCCCTTGTGTGATGGTGACATTGAAACTTCTCAACACCTCTTTGTTGACTGTCCAATTTCTTGTGACCTTTGAAAGTTCATCTTGGGTTGGTGGGGTTTGACGTCATATTCAAACGATTATCCTAACTTACTCTCTTGGGCCGACTCTTTGAATCTCAACAAAGCCACTAAGCTCTGTTTTGATAATGTTATTCAAACAGCTACTTGGGTCCTTTGGAGATATCAACCCCGTGTTTACTTCGATCCAATGCCCCATAGGAAGGACACCCTTGGCGAGCAAGTAAATGTTTTATCCCACTCTTGGATCTCAAATAGAAGTAGGAATTCTCATCCAAATTGGATTGACTGGATTTACGATCCAGTTACTTCTTGTATGAACATATTATACTCTTTTTCTAGCTTTGCTAGTTGCTTTCTATAAATTGCAATATATATATATATATATATATATATATATATATATATATATATATATATATATATATATATATATATATATATAGTGTAACTTTCAAACGAGAACCATTTTAATTGCAAGAACTGTGAAAACTACCTTTTGACCCTAGGATGATAAAATCAATGGTTATAAATGAATGTGGCAGTTTTGTAATTAAAATGGAAACAAATATAATTAATTAAATAAAGAAGGGTATTATAGTAACAAACTAAATATATTGAAAATTAAAAAAATAAAATAAAATAAAAAAAAGCCCATTATAGAGAATCAGTTACAAATTCAAAACCACACGTCACATTCACAGGTCTCTCTCTCTCCCTTATTCAAGATTCCCCTACAACCCTAATTTATTCTTTCTCCCTTATACTGCCGCCCCCATCACAAAAATTAATTAATTTTCTTCTCCCTCACCCAAGCATCGATCGTGAATTACAATGGATAACAAGTAAGTTTTTTGTGATTAGAAGTTAGTTTTCGCTAATTGATAAGTGTTTTGGTTCTTCTTTTTTTTCGATTCGTTTATTTCCCATTTAAACAAATTCAGCCACAACCTTTGTTGTCTGGGTCGGATTCGAGTTTTTCCGGTAAGGTTATGGTATGTTTATTGTAAAGCTTTCAATATCTTATTGTAAGTGCCAATTTTTTCCTTTTAAGATTCGTATGATATAAAAAAAAAATTGTTCACAAAAAGCCATACTTAGTAATCTATATAATGAGTTTGGTTAGTGTCTCATGTTTGATTTAGATTATAAACCATGTGTATATTAAGTTTGCTATTTCTTAAGCATGAGGCAATTGATTCATAAAGCAACATGCTATACTTACCTTTGCAATTATACGATTAGAAAAACATAATATTGGTCCACATTTGCTACTGTTACATAGTTATGATTGCTAGCATCATATTTGAATTCATGAGATGATGAATGAACTTTTTGATATCCGTAGTTACAAATGATAAAGAAGATAATTTTTGAATACATACATGTTCAAAACATGTATGTTTTAATTATTTTTGAATAAATACATGTTCAAAACATGTATGTTTTAATTAGTGGGATCTAACTAATGACAACTATATATGTCTTAGAATATGATGTTTTTAAACATCTATGTTTTAAAACATATATGTTTTAAAAAATGATTGCTTATAAACGGAATGTCTAAAACACGTATGTTTTAAAAACACGTATGTTTTTTTAGTACGTGTAATTATTTTTTTTTCAAAGACTTCTTGTTTGCCAAACAAGTATGTTTCCTAAAACATACATGTGCTCATGAACATGTATAATTTTTAATATTATTATTGTTGCTAATTTTTGTACTCTTCTTTGTATCAGGTGTAATTACAAGAATGTTCGCGGCTACAATTGTGCATATATGTCCCGACTTTTGAAAAAATATTGACGGCTACTTGTGCGCATATGTCCATTTTTGTTGAACATTATTAGTGCTCACGTGTATAGATCGATTATATTCATATATTTATGTTTTTAGAAATTTGTATTTTAATTGTATTTTAATTGATATCGAAGTTTGCATATAACATTTATGTACTTGGTTTGTTATAAATTTCATTATATTAAAATACCTATATGCACCTAACTATTTCTTGAAACATATATTGCAGTAATAAATTTAGAAATATGTTATCTTAAAAAAAACATGCATGCATTTTGACTAATTGAAAACATGTCTGCACCTTAACTATTTGGAGGAAAAAAAACATGTATGCACCTTTGCCTAAAAAAAACATGTATGCACCATTACTATTTGGAAAAAAAAAAAAAAAAAAAAAAAAAAATTAAAAATCCGAATTTTTTGTGCCAAAAAAAAAAAAAAAAAAAAAAAAAAAAAAAAAAAAAAAAATCCAAATTTTAACACTTTAAAAAACGGGAATTATAAAAAATAAAAAATAATATGAAAATGTCTTTTACTATTATACCCTTTTGAATTAAATAAAAATAACAAAATACTATGGAGCATTAAATGGTGTACATTGTGTATTATTAGTTGTAAAAGGGAGGTTTTCGCAGTTCTTGCACATAACGTGGTTCTCGTAAGAAAGGGACCCTATATATATATATATATATATATATATATATATATATATATATATATATATATATATATATATATATATATATATATATATATATATATATATATATATGGATCCAATAAGAAGAGAAAATAAAATAAGAAGAATGAGAAATGTTTGTAGCCACACATTTCAAATGAGGAAGGAGAATTTCATGGGAGATGCATCTTATTTTGTAGGTGCATCTAAAATGTGCGGTTGTAATCACTTCTCATTTTTCTCATTTTACTTTTATTTCTCATTTGATCCTTACTATATATATATATATATATATATATATATATATATATATATATATATATATATATAACATTTGATATTTCATAAAAAATGATTAGATTTATGAGTGTGAAAAAATTTATAAAGTAATAGCTTTTTCACATTTATAATTTTATACAAAACAAAAGTTCACACAATATAAGCATGAAAGTCATTTGTAACATCCAAATTACTCACATTTTCTCAAATGTGAAGAAATTGAGTGTCACAACTAATTTTCACACTTAAAAGTGTGAAATTTTTTTATACAATTATAAGTGTGGAATATATATTGTTTTATAAGTTTTTTCCCCATTTATAAATGTAGCCAATATTTACACATTATTGAGTGTTAGGGGCGTTTGGTTGGAGCAAATTAGAATTTCGGAATTTTAAATTCTAGAAAATTTAAACATTTCTTGAGAATTTAGAATTCCGGAATTTAAAATACCTTCGCATTTTGGTTGATAGAAATGTATATATATAAATTTCATAAATATTCTATTTAAAAGTTTATAAAAAATTTATAACAAAAGTTTATAAAAAAACTTTATAAAAAAAGTTTATAAAAAACTAATAAAAAACTAATAAAAAATTATAAAAAAAAAAGTTTATAAAAAATTTTATAAAAAAAAGTTTATAAATTCTTTTTTTCATAAATATTCTATTTAAAAGTTTATAAAAAAAATTTACAAGTAAATTAAAATTTCTCTTTCTTTGGAAACATTCTAATTCCTCATTTCAAGGAATTTTAATTTGCTTTGTCATTTAGATTTCCCCATTTCTAATGAACCAAACATGATTATTATGGGAATTTTAATTTCAAATTCTCCCAAATTCCATGAAATTGCTCCAACCAAATGCCCAATTTTACACACTTCTTCGAAGTGTGAAAATAAAAAACAAAAATGTGTAAATTAGACTGATTTTTTAGCCGTATGATAGTAACATGTCACACGTGGTGCACCAAAAGAGGAGAAAGTTGGTGGTGATGACTACCCATTGAAATTATATTATATACCTATGTGAATGCAGTGTGCGATATATTTGTGTTTATATGCAAACCGCATGATCAATAGCCCTTATTAAACATCTTTAAATACATCATGTTTTGATATAATATCTCATGTCCCGCTCTGACGGGATTAAGCATCTTGTTATCCAAGTTTTCATTAATGAGTAATTTACGTACAAAAGTTTAATTAGTTGGTTTTGATATATTCTCCATTATTGGAGTATTGGACATGACTTCAGATTCCTAATATCTTCAAACTTAGTGAGACTCTCTTCGGCCAAGACATGAAATAGGATATACTCGACTACTTGAGCATATTGAATGATTAGAAACAAGAATAACAGCTATTTATCGTCATAAACTATCGATTTCATATATTAGCATCTATGCACGACTCATAAATAATTGTGTACAGGAATATATTCTTGTATTTCATGTATGGTTTTTTCATTGAAAACAAATATCGACATCTATACCTTTGTCCTTTTTCACTTTTGTAGTTATCAAGTGCATCAAGTGGGGGTATTTTCATATTTGCAACTTGTTTTGCTATTATTCCTCTTTTTTCTCTAGCAGCCTATATTGAGCATAGTCAATAAATACAGAAAAGTTAATTTGTCACAAAAGTTATATAATTAGTTGATTGATTGGTGGATGATATTTTTTCATGCACGTAAATGCTATCCTCACTTTTAAAAGTACACTCCACTAGCCCCTAAATATACGGGCTTTGATTGGTCGATATCAATGCAATGTTTTGAAAATCGAGTTTTTAATTGATTCAGTTGAGTTATCGGGTTATCGGTTTAACAGATTCTATCGCTAGTCAATCCGGTATTCTATTAAAAAAAGTTATTTTTTTTAATCGGTTCAACCATCAGGTCAATCCGGTTTTCTATTAAAAAAAAAAAAAAAAAACAAAAAATAAACTTGGCCCTGTTTTGAGAACCGGTTTGACCCGGGTCACTTAAATCCATCGGCTCTAGCCGGTTAACACGTTTTTAAAAACCCGATTTTTTTACCCCTTTTCTTAGCCGAAACTGGTTCAATCAGTTAACCTGGCCGGGTCGACCCGTGTTTCAAAACATTGATTTTGTTATGATAATTGTGTATGTTTATTGTTTATAACTAATTAATTTTCATATCAACTTTATATTAGACTTGTCACCTTTCATGAAAATGCAATAGTTACTTTACTACCATTACTCAATCTAATTATGCCCCAAAATATATTTTCACTTTCATCAACGTGCCAGTATCGTGTTAATTGTAGCAGAAGAATTTATTTTTTTACAAACCAATAAATCATTATGTGGATTTGGACTCAAAATAATTCTATGTTTTTTTTTTTGCTTTTGGAACATTTCTTTACATTAAATATCAAACAAAGTGAATATGAGATACATTTTTACAAAAAGTTTAAATAGAAGTCCAAGTGTCCAACTGTCCAACTATGGTCTTTGGGTGTGTTGTCAATGTGTCAACATGGACCAAGATTCGTATAGGGCCAAACTATTTAATGGGTCTTTAACTAAGCATTGCATTCTGGTGGAACAATTTTGTACCTAGATGTGTCTTTACAATAAGAGTAAAACATATGTTTGGTTCGAGCCCAATTCAAGCCAACGGTTTGTTGTCGAGTTAGCGTTGTATAATCACTTCCATCAATAGGGTCCGAGGTCGAAAGACTATAGCTCTTTGAACACGAGGCTATAGATGATGAGTTGGTTTTCGGCGTTAGACAACCTTCCATTCTAAGCTCTCCAAGTGATGCAACAAAAGGTGCGTATTTGTAGTTAACGGGGTATTTTCCTCCATGGGTCGCCCAATCTGAGGCGTCCCAGATGGTTGTGTATATCGACATTGGCTTAGATGGATATACAGATGACGATGCTTGGTTGTGGATTACTTCTCTTATCGGTATATTGTCTACCAAAAACCTATATCACAGAAAAATGGAAATATGAGCATGAAATAATGATAACAAATTAACAAGTCCTAAAGCAATAAACCTTTGAGGTATTGTGACAAGATTGCAACATAGCAAGCCCAAAGTAGCATGTTAATGATTAAATATCAACAAGAAAATTGTATATAGCTCAACTTAACCCTTGGTATACTTCATATTAAGATTGATTATGATGTAACGAAAAGTCGACGAAACTCTATTTAATTTGAATGTACTGATATAAAAAGTGAACACCAGGCCCCCTAGTAGAAGAAAACAGTGTAAATTTACTAAACTTTGTAGCTATTTTCGTAACCACCCCCCCCCCCCCCCCCCCCCCAACCCCCCACACCCACCCACGCAAAACAACAAGATTTGTTGTGTAGTTTTTTAAAATTATCAAAGTTTTTCTCTTCGATCATAACTTTCTGGCTACGCCCCTGTAGCTAGCAATTGCTAAACATAACTTTATCTAAGACTATAATGAAAACATCATGTACTATGGAGTTTTCTGTCTAAATTTAAAACATGATATTTCGGTCATAAATCAATCAACAGTTATCTAAGTATATGTGATTTGTACACCATTTCCTTATATCGTACACCAGTGTTTTATTTTAATTTTTCGTTTTTGGACCATATATATTACCACTAGATATTGTGTTTCTACGCATGCAATTGTAGTGAGAGTAATCTTGATCACTGTTAAACCTTATGTTAGATTAATATGAAGCTTACACTATGTGATGAGTGTTCCATAACATGCTATATTCATGAAACTCTTGTGTAGGATCAAACCAAAGATAAAACTTTTCTTCTCTTCCTGTTTTGACACTTCCGTTCCCATATATATTTGTTTGAAGAACCCATTCTTTTCTCTTCTCATGCCCAAGCAATTCAAAGTCAATCTCGTCGTGGTTATGTGGAAAAACATCTGAATTCGACATCTAAACACATACAATAACAAGGTAATTAAGTCATTTCATCAAAAAAACGAATAAACGTAACATAATACAATTGCAAACCTCACATAGAAAGCTAATACTACTCCTGAAGTAACACCCATTGGCAACTTTATTGCGGCACTAAAGAATCCATGATGGTATATATCCTTAGATATCAATCCAGAACCTAAACAAAAACGCGAAAATGGTGTTCATAACATGTACGTATTATCTCAACGTGAAGAACTACGTTTGTTATGTATTAGGATCGTTCGTTTTTACCTGAAGTTTTGTCTAGAGTAATATCGGCATATGCTCCATTGCTTTTCATTTGAATATTTGATCCTCCATACAAAGTTGACATCTTTTGTGTCACCGGTGCTGGATGAAAACGTTCAGTTAACCGCTCAACAGTTGGAGGAGGCTTATAAACCGGGCCTCGAGACAAGACCGGGAGTAACAAGGAACTTGCATAGATTATGATACATGTAAGAAGATAACTTTGTAGCAAAGATGTCATTTTTTGGTGTTGAAATGTTACATGATTGTTGGAAGGATGTTTTTGGTTCCTATATATACATGTTTTTTCATAGGTTGTTTGGCTTAGTAATAGTGACTATATATTTTTCTTCATTTTATTTTTGGTTTTTGTGTAATTTTTGAAAATAAAAACACATTTTGCTAGCTGTATTTGAGATTTAGGTTAACATTAGGTGTTAAATCAACAACCATTGATATATATAAGTTGAGTAATATGTTAAGTTATGCCAATACATATTGCATTTATGAGAAAAGATATAAGATGGAACTTTTAAAAGGCTAATGAACTCTAAATGTATCATAATTGTTATGATTTTTTGATATATATATATATATATATATATATATATATATATATATATATATATATATATATATATATATATATATATATATATATATATCAAACAATTTTTATGTAATTTTATGTATTAAACTTGCACTTTTTTTTTTCTTTTTTTTTTATAACCATTTTGCCCTTTCCGGGTTAATAAAATGAAGAGCAAAATGATAATAAAATACACAAAAAATGCCAAAAATGCAAGTTTAGTATATAGAATTGAAAAAAAAAAATGTTCGATACAAGAAATCATAACAACTATGATACATTATCAAGTCATTAGCCCAACTTTAAAACCAAACATGAACAAAATATTAATATGAACAACAAATAAGCTTGCATCATTTTGTATGAAATGAATGATAGAAGTTTTTTATAACCTATGAAAATTAGTTTCACAAAATATGCATAAACAAAGATGATGAATTATATTTTGTACTTATTGAGTTAAAGAAAATGGTTGTTTTTAGTTAATCTTTTTCTCTACTGTATAGAGTTGTAAAATCTAATAACCAAAAATGTTACTTTCTAATGATTGTGTATAACCTACACATCTTTTAATTTGCTTTCATTATGCATATAATTTTCGTTTTAAAATTCGACTTATTTCACGGAATAACACTTGTATATATGAGCGTTTATTCATTATTGTGTGAGCAACACACAATTTTAAGAGTAAAGTTACTTGAGTTCACTAATCAAATGTCATCTTTATTTTTCTAAAATATTTTGATTGATTCTAATTCACTAGTTGAATATCCGTGCACAATAAAAAATTTTATAACGGCAAACACTTAAGTTGCAATATTGTGATTAAATGTTTCGTGTAATATTTATACATACATCGTAAAATATTCAACATGTAATTGAAAAAGGTTATAAGATTTGATAATTCAACTCAAATAGCAATTCTTAAAATGTATTAAAAAAACGTATAAAGACATTTAGTGAAGCTGAAAATGAAACATTACATCAATTTTGAAGTATGATATCTTATATAGTAGAGTTTGTTGATGACTTTTTAGAAATTATTAATATTGGGACTAAATACAAAAAAAGTCTCATTTTTTTATATAAAAACTACGTTCAAGAAAATTGTCAAAACTTGTCATGCATATTTTTTAATTTTTTGGTAAAAACATTGTTAAGATAACTATTTCATTAAGGTAATATTGTTTTAATTTTTATGTGAAAAAATAAACGAAAGATTAAAAATTTTAAATATTAGAGAGGTATTTAGAGATTGAATATTACTTACTTTTAAAGTTTATGCAAAATTATTATTTTTTATTAGATATAGAGATATAAAAAAGTTATAATTCAAATAAAGAGAGTATATAGATAGAAGAATTCTTACCAATTTATACAACCAACTATGTTGTGGCTATTTCAACATACCTTTACTTACAAGTCAAATACAGTACTTAACCATACATTTATGAAAACTTTTTATAAGAGCATGGATTATGATAAAGACATAATTGGACTAAAGCAATGTTATCTTAAGGTGCTTAACTGCCATTTGGGTGTTTACAGCTGTTTAAACCAAAAGGTTGCATTCATGGTTTTGTGGTTTACTTGATTTAATGGGTCCATTTTTTTGCTTTCATTTATTATGTGATAGCTAAGGATAAAGATTATAGGGAGGGGCAGTTAGGTAAAACAAAAAAGTAAGCAGCTGGACACCATATTAGACCATCCAAATGCTAGTTTTTAGTTTGAGTAAATTACACCATTCGTCATTGTGGTTTGCGTTGACCGCAGCCGTTCGTCCTTTGACCAAAAAAATTGCACCGTTAATCCTTAACGGGCATACGTTAGGCGCCATTAGTCCCTCCATCACTAACGCTCGTTAAGTGTTGTTACATTTTAAGTCCCATGAGGGTATACTGACCACAAGGACGAACGGTGCAATTTTTTTTTCATTTTTTTTTCTTTTATTTTTAATATGTTAGTAAGTTCCGTTTTCGTCTGTTTTTTTTGTTTTCGTCTGTTTTTTTACGTTTTCATCCGTTTTTTTTTCGTTTTCGTCTATTTTTTTTACGTTTTTGTCTGTTTTTTTTTTATGTTTTCCTCCGTTTTTTTACGTTTTCCTCTGTTTTTTTACGTTTTCGTCCTTTTTTTTACGTTTTCGTCATTTTTTTTACGTTTTCGTCCGCTTTTTTACGTTTTCGTCTGTTTTTTTACGTTTTCGTCTGTTTTTTTACGTTTTCGTCCGTTTTTTTTTCGTTTTCGTCTGTTTTTTTACGTTTTCCTCTATTTTTTTACGTTTTCGTCCATTTTTTTACGTTTTCGTCCATTTTTTTCGCTTTCGTCTGTTTTTTTTACGTTTTCCTCCGTTTTTTTTACGTTTTCCTCTGTTTTTTTATGTTTTCGTCCGTTTTTTTTACGTTTTCGTCAGCTTTTTTTCGTTTTCGTCTGTTTTTTTTGCGTTTTCCTCTTTTTTTTACGTTTTCGTCCCATTTTTTACGTTTTCGTCCATTTTTTTTCGCTTTCATCTGTTTTTTTTACGTTTTCGTCTGTTTTTTTTACGTTTTCCTCTGTTTTATTTACGTTTTCGTCCCTTTTTTTACGTTTTCGTCCATTTTTTTCGTTTTCGTCCGTTTTTTCGTTTTCGTCTATTTTTTTACGTTTTCGTCCATTTTTTTACGTTTCGTATGTTTTTTTACGTTTTCATCTATTTTTTTTACGTTTTCGTCTATTTTTTTACGTTTTCGTCCGTTTTTTTTACGTTTTCCTCTGTTTTTTTACGTTTTCGTCCATAAAAAAACGTGATAAGTTGCAGCAGTGAAAGACCCAAATTAACGTAACAAAGGTAAAAAAAAAAGGGACAAAAATGTAAAAAAAAACAGAGGAAAACGTTAAAAAAAACAGACGAAAACGGAAAAAAAACGGACGAAAATGTAAATAAAACAGAGGAAAACGTAAAAAAAACAGACGAAAACGTAAAAAAATAGACAAAAACGGACGAAAACATAAAAGAAGGGACGAAAACGTAAAAAAAACGGACGAAAACGTAAAAAAAAAAACAGACGAAAACAAAAAAAAAACAGACGAAAACGTAAAAAAATGGACAAAAACGTAAAAAAACAGAGGAAAACGTAAAAAAAACAGACGAAAACGTAAAAAATGGGACGAAAACGTAAATAAAACAAAGGAAAACGTAAAAAAAACGGGCGAAAACGTAAAAAAAAACGGACGAAAACGAAAAAAATGGACGAAAACGTAAAAAAACTGAGGAAAACGTAAAAAAAACAGACGAAAACGAAAAAAAACGGACGAAAACGTAAAAAAATGGACGAAAACGTAAAAAAACAGAGGAAAACGTTAAAAAACGGACGAAAACTTAAAAAAAGGGACGAAAACGTAAAAAAAAACGGACGAAAACGTAAAAAAACAGAGGAAAGCGTAAAAAAAACGGACGAAAACGAAAAAAAAACGGACGAAAACATAAAAAAACAGACGAAAACGAAAAAAAATGGATGAAAACGTAAAAAAACAAACGAAAACAAAAAAAACGGACGAAAACGGAACTTACTAACATATTAAAAATAAAAGAAAAAAAAATTGCACCGTTCGTCCTTGTGGTCAGTATACCCTCATGGGACTTAAAATGTAACAACACTTAACGAGCGTTAGTGATGGAGGGACTAATGGCGCCTAACGTATGCCCGTTAAGGATTAACGGTGCAGTTTTTTTGGTCAAAGGACGAACGGCTGCGGTCAACGCAAACCACAAGGACGAATGGTGTAATTTACTCTTTTAGTTTTGTTCACTTTCACAAATTTGGAAAATGGCAGGAAATAAAATGAACAATATATTGAAGTTTGATCTAAAACACTAACGGAACTAGGGGTGTCTTGCAGTGTCACAGAACCTCGCGGGAATTATGTTTTCGTATGGATAATTTAAAAATTAAAAAAATAAAAAAAAACTTCGATTTTTTTTTATTGCACCCGTTCTAAAAAACTGTGTACTCTTATATCATAGTTAAAAAAATTTGCGCACCTAATCTCTTCAAAACCTGTTCCGAAACTGATCCTAAAGCCAGGTTAAACCTGAACTTCTACTCTTCTAGTCCTAAAAATTCACCCTTTGAGCCTAGAGTCTTGATTAGTTAACTAATGTATAGTACGAAGAATTCAAGGCCGGCTTTGAGGGTGTGCAAGGTGAGCGATCACACAGGGCCCCAAAATTTTTAAGGGCCTCAAAATTTGTCCCGTTAATAATTATATGCATGTGTACGCATATTTTTTACAAAGAAAAAAGTATTTAGATGAGAAAGTATCTTAAATGATTAATATGTTAGAACGTTTAGCTAACTAATTATATTATATCTTATAAGTGGTGACACTTTATGTATAACATTCATTATCAAAAGGCATCATTATTAAATTTCGTCCAGGGCCCTCAAAAATTTCATAAATTCATGGGACGGCCCTGACGAAAATAAACGTACTCATCTCAAAAGTTTAACGACGAGGTGAGGACATACAATGTAAAGCGAAGATTATGGACTTATATGTTGTTTTTAATGCACATTAATCATGATGTCACGTGATTTGTCACTTATGTGTTAAACTTGGAAGTTAGATCATGTCGATAATCCAGAGCCGCAATAAAACATTTTTGGAATAGGGCCTGAAGTGTTTGATAATGTTTGTTATCAAAATATTTATGGCTTCAAATTATTTTGCATATTTATGGTCAAAATTAGACAGGAAATTAACATCAACTTTTGTTGACTCTTATAATGTGCTTTACTTAGCGTCCATTTTGACATTGACGTGTTGCAATTTGCAAAGCCAGAATTTTCTGTTCGACTTGTTGTTTTGAACGTTATCAGTAATTTTGGCATGAAAACGTACCCTTCCACGAGTAAAGTATACCGGTATATCCTTAGAATTGATAGCACTTTAGTACGATACAAATACGATATTATATAGATGGTGAAAAAAGCTCGTTTGATATGTTTGACAAATTAGCCGATAGAAAACCTTAATGGACGGTAAGCCCACAACCGGACATGGGTCATATCTAATATGACAACGGGTAAAAATTTAAGCGATGTTGTCTTTAACTCTATATCAAATTTGATATTTTGGGCTTCAACCACATGGTTAGTTTAGTTGGATTTTAAAGCTATGTACTTTAAAATAAACGGGCCTAAATACCTATATAAATATAACTCTATCATTGGGCTAAAGGATTTTAAAGCTATGTCTATAACTCTATGATGGGCTAAAGGATTTTTGGGCTTAGGCCTGCCCAGGGGTCGTTAGTAATCGATAAAGTTCTACCGACTTAAATTATAATCTCCTTATATAAATATACGCAAAAACCTACGTCTCATATTATTGTTATTTTCTAAACCTAAACCAAAGAGATCGACAATGGAGGTACATGTTCCAGCCGAATCTGTTGGTCGTCTCACAAACATGCACATCGACGACGACCATAAAAACAACCCTAAACTTCTGGTCTTGTCTAGAACGACCGAAACATCATTCGAGTTTACCACCATCGACTGTGAAGCGCCACCTATTGATAAGGGTACTTTAACTCCCACGCGCCGCCCTTTACCACAATTCGAAGACTACACTCCTCGTTATATTCACATTCTCACATCTTTTCATGGTTTGGTATGTCTAGGCTTAATAAAGCATACGTATAATAATGGATACTCTGATCTAATTTTATGGAATCCTTTGACAAATGAATATAAGAGGTTGTCCAAAACTAATTCTCGCAAGGAATGCATCGGTATTCAGCATTCAGGTTTCGGATTGTATTACAGCTCTTGTGAAGATGACTACAAGCTTGTATTTGTAAATATTTTTGACGATAATCTTTACATATACTCGTTAAAATCGGACTCATGGAGAATAGTAGACGACGTTCAGAATAGAGGTATAGTTAATGGACAGTTGTTTAAGGGTACTTATTTGAATGAAAATCTCTACTACTTACAACTAGACTGGAATGACCAGTTAAGTTCAATTATAAGGTTTAACACAAAAACTGAACGGTTAGCAAAGATAGAAATCCCCTCTGTGTGTGATATCGATTATGGAAACACACATGATTATTCAGCGACTATTATGGTTAAAAGTGATTGCATTCATGTTTGTGTCAAGTATGACATTTACATAAGATGTGATAATTACGATAGTGGTTTTGAAAGGACGACCTGCATTAAGTTGTGGAAGTTGGATGAATATGGGAATATGAAAGAAGTGGTAAACTGGTAACTTATCAACTAAAGGCGCGTGATTATACTCATATTAGGCTTGGATTTCTGATTCCATTCCACTTAATGAAGAACGGAAGCTGGCTCATGAGGAACCGCTATTCTTACAAAAAGAAAATTTATAAAGTAGATCTCAAAAAGAAGAAGCACATCAAAGGCAAAGGCAAAGAAAAAGGCAACATCTATGACGACTTTGAGTATGCCAAAGTTAGAGTGGATGGTAAGAATATAGTCGATGTAGCTGCAGGGAGATGCATTGAAACGTTTGTGTCACCCAATCGATATATATGAAGTAGCCATCAGCATCATATTTTTATTTTAACATTGATTATTCATTATTGACCTTTTTGTTTACTTGGGTATGTAATCTTTTGGTTCGCTAGCTTCTAATTCTTTGCTTTACTATATATATTCATAGTCATTCCAATTGAGCCACAAGTTTCAAATTAAGATGTTATATATGGTTAACTTTTATTTATTTGGTACAATTTTATGTATGTGCTTAAGACCACATGAGACTTTTGAAATCACATCATACTTTTTAGGACAAGTCTTTGCTAATTTTGAATGATTAGATAAACAACTACTAACTGCTTATTTCATCTCAAATAAGCACCATGTATACGTAATTTCAAACGCTCTCGATCAAAACTGTGAATCTTTAAAAAAAATAATAAATAAATAAATAAATTTGGGGCCAAAAGCCAAAACGCGTGGTCAAGAATACAATATTGCGCAACAGATTCAAGGGAACGGGACAATCATATATGATCACAAGTTATAGTTTTGGGGAAGATTTCGTAAAAGTTTGAATGCAAGATGATGTATAATAATATGCTACGAAAGATGGGACAAATAACTGGTTACACCGTTACTAATGAAATTTGACATTATTACACGTCTATGTTAATGAACCTAAACTAGATATAACCACAAGTGCTTCAACAACTGTGTATTTCAACCTCGAGTACTCAGATAAGCAGCTTGGATGAGCAAATCTCAAACACCCTCAAATTTGTTTATCTGTTGTATCACAGTTTGATAAGCAGATAATCAATTTTATACACAGTAAATCCAAACCCTCAGATGAATTCCTTCAATCGCAATGAGCTCAGGGTCTCATGTGGTCTTAAGCAACATACTGATGTGATACTTACACCTTTGAACAATGTGTACCTTAACAAGTGGCTCGGTGCCATTTTTCTTTCCCTAGCAGGTCTGTTCTCAGATCCTGGCCCAGAAAACGAAAACCTGCAGTTAACGAGACCAAATTTTACGCAACATATCAAGGACGATGCAATATTGCAATTAAAATCTATGACCGGGAAAAATATAATCTTAAACAATAAAGAATGTTAATTTATCGGACAACAAGCATGGCCTCTCGATACAGGTACAGCAATTTGTAGCTTCTTGATCATCTTGTCGAGCTTCTTTAATTTAATTTTCCTCATCACCCATCTCAATCAAACATCTTTCTAAAACACGAAAGCCCGTTTTACTTAAGGGCTAAATTTGAGACTAGCCCAGTCGCTCAAAGTGGTGGACTTTTGTGTACCTAAGTAGGTTGGTTTCTTGAAATGGCCCGAGCGACTAGCGAATTTTACATAAGTTCGACATGTGGCACCCCAAAAGTAGTGCCCAATCATAATGTGTAAGGTATACTTTTGTGCTACTTATCACATGTGACTTATCAAAAGATCGAGCGACCTTCTATTTTGTCACTTTCCTCCAAAATAGTCAAACTGCGACAAATACTATTTTATTTGTTTTGAACCTTCCCAAAGCCCAGCGACCCAGTGAAAAGTATTAAGCGACTGACAAAATGTCACTTTTTTGTACATCACATATCAACCTTTTTTGTACTTTTTCAACAACTTTTTTTTTAATAATAATTCGTATTAAATGATTTTTAATACCATTTTTTAATCCTAATTATTCAGCGAAATAATTAGTATATCTGAGCGATATTATAAAATCCGAGCGACTTTTTTTATATCCCCAACAAAGAGGCCGTTGTATATTATAAATTTTATATCCCAAAAACACAAAAAACACTACTATACTCTCACAAACCAAGACCCATCTTCTGCAATTGCAAACTTGTAACCTTAAAAGAATCTTAATGTTGTTTCATATCAGGGTATGTTTACTATGTTTCGACCATTATTCTATACCTTTTGTAAATCATATTCGTATTCGTATAATGAAAATGTTTTACACTTGCATATATTGTTATACATGACATGTCTGCATATTTATTTGATTTAAATTGTTTTAATTATGTTTGTTTACCTTTGCATTCAATTTCATAGTTTAGTTTGAAACCAAATATTGTTTCACCAGATCCATTATATTCATGTGGTGGTTGCTATGTTTTGGTGTTTGATTATCTTCTTTTTTTTTTGTTAATGTAGGAATATCAAGCCAAACCCATTATTAGAAGTAAACCCAATTACTTTTCTCTGATCGTAAGAGCCTAAACTCTATCCTGCTTTGTTTCTTGTTGTTACGTAATACGGAGTAACATGACTTTTTACATTCGTTGCTCCTGCTTTGCAGACATGCTTCCTGGTTTGGGGCAAGGACAAGAAAAGATGTCAAAGTCTGATCCTTCTTCTGCTGTCTTTATGGAGGACGAGGAGGTATAATCGTGTTCATTAGTTTCATAATTTTTTACGTATGGTTGAAATTGCCACCTGGGCTGTCTCTACTTTTGAGGAATCAAGTTTGTTTTCTATATTTGCGTGACCTATGATGGAAGAAGTATGAGGTTTCTTATCATAAACATTATAAGAATAACGTGAAAAGTTTTAGCATTTTACTCGTTTAATATTTAATACTGTGTATATGGAATGCAACAGGATGAGGTGAATAAAAAGATCAATAAAGCATACTGTCCGCCTCGTATCGTTGAAGGAAACCCATGCCTTGAGTACATCAAATACATTGTATTCCCTTGGTTTAATGAGTTCAAGGTTGAAAGGAAAGAGCAGCACGGTGGTGCAAAGTGAGTTTTTTTTTTTGGGTCCAAACTTCAATAGGCACAATTTTAACTAGCAGTTCTTCACTGATCACATATTTGGTTACCTGATAATTCCATTTAAAAACAGGGTCTTTGCCACTTACGAAGAACTTGTTGCGGATTATGCAAAAGGTGACTTGCATCCTGGTGATTTGAAACCTGCATTGTCGAAAGCATTAAATAAGATTTTGCAGGTATATATTATATTTTTTTCTTATATCACATTATTAAAAATCTCGAGTTTCTGAATCGTTGATTTTTAAGATTACTTGCCTAAAGTAAGCTGTCTCTATGTTTCAGCCCGTCCGTGATCATTTCAAAAATGATAAGAAGGCAAAGGCCCTATTGAAGAAGGTTAAGGTATGCGTCCAACCATTCTCTATACTATTCTTGCTAATAATATAGATTCTGCACTTTTTACACTAGACTCGACACTTGCACTATATTGGATGATGATGGTTTGTATCTGAACTGTCTTTATGGCTGTTGCAGGTATGGCTGTCGCAGGGTGACGAAGGTACAAAATGATGCAAGTGCTTTTGAATGAGTTGTGATGAGAAGATCAAAGATGTATGAAATGAACTGTGATGAATCTGCTCGGTTGGCTATCTGAGTATCTAAATCAATTAAAATAGTCACTGGTATAGGTAAATGGGTCGATTTGGGTCAGCCTATTACTGGATTATTGATAGCTTTTTGCCTCATTGGTCAGATATTTATCCTTTTTGGTCGTGGAACTCTTGGTGGCAATTTTAATCTAGTTATGAGTAATTGAGTTGATTTGTGATTATATCGATTCTCATTAGATGGTAAATTTAATTTTGAAGTACGATGAAAACACAGTTTAAGTTGACTAGAAAAACGAGCTTAAATTTATACTAAATTGAAAACAACTGAAACACGAGATGTAACTGGTATACCTTCGTATGCTGCAGATACAAATTTCGATGACCTTGATACAAAGTGTAGGAAACCATTGATGTAGTTTGGGATATTGCATTGTTTGCTCACACAAATATCATAATTTAAGCTGCAAATGACTCATAGGCAAATTGTATCATAAGAGCTTATGAGGAGTTAAAACTAACTAGACAGTTCCCCCCGAATCCAAGATATATATGCACAATTGTCAGAAAAAGATTGAGCAAAACACATTTAGCAAAAGTCAGGTTCGACCAAGTAAACTAACCATTTGGAAACGACATGCAAGCAGAAATGACAAACCAGCATTTAAATATCCGTCGATCAATCAGATAACATTAAACTATCATATACTAATGACAATTAATTTATATAACTGCTCTCTGAACTCCGTATATGTTAATTGTACAAGGGGCCTATCGTTCTTGATCGTGGTTGAATAGCTGTCATTGTTATACTCCTGTATCATAGAATCACTGCAAAGTGCAAAAGCTTAAAAAGCAAACCAAATATCTAAACAAGTATAACGACTCACAGGGGTCGGTCAAATCCAGGCAAATGAGTTATGTTTTCACTTAAATAAAGAAATTCTCCAGCTTCGTTCACTCTGATTTTGATAAATGCAGCTATAAAGGGCTTAATGCATTTAGTCACGTCATAGCGGAACATGATTGAGCAAGCCGAAAGGTTATGCATTAACAAGTATTTTGTAATTGTCAAAGTCGTCGCTTTTATACCAAAAGTAGATAGATTGATAGATGATTTTGGATCTTGGTCTTTACATTGTCTCTCAAAAAAGATTAGATAGATAGATGATCTTGGATCTTGGTCTTTAGACATTCTCTCAAAAATGATTAAATCAGCTGAAAAGCCCTATATACAATTAGTTGTCAATCACATGATAATTAACTCGGGAGATTACTCTAAACTGAACGGATTTCAGTTGCTACAATATAGTAGCTGCTGTGAAGTTGTTTGCTAACAATCACATTGTCTTCCTCTTAATTCTGTTCGACATAAGCATAGTAGCTGATATCCATGACAAGATTTCAACATGACAAAAAATTGAGTATATATTGTTAAGCTTGAACAAGATCTACACGTCAACGTCACGGACAATTAAACTAATTGTACAACTGATACACAATTTTCTTTCAAGATTTGTTCCGTCACTTGAACAATAAGAAATGCACTTATAATTTTTACTGCTTTCATGTGACCCGTGAACCCTACAAGGGATGTGCATCTCTCGACCATATTATTGGCAAAACATAGCAAGTTAATTTTATAACATGCAACAACTAACATTTACTTTTAACCTTGATACTTGTTAACTCGAAAAGCTGCAAAAGAAACTGAAACACCACCACTTTTAAACTATCAACAACATACAAAAGTTCCTCTTTCCCGCTAAGTAGGAAAAAGGGATAAGGAACACCTCACAGTTCAACATTTTAAAGACATGAAAGTCTATTTTAGCATTACATGTGGTGGATCTTTCTCTCTATTCACATTGTATGTGTATATCTTCACCTAATTTAACTCGTCTCCGATACCGTCACTTCAAAAATCTAAAGCATTACAGGTTATAGGGGTGAAACTGGCACATTCTTCCACCTGAAAAGAAGTGGCAGATTAAGACCACAGAATAAAACGGATGCTAGATATGAAAGGTGACAAAATGGGTCAAAACGGGTGCTGGTCAGAACAAGTCACTTTCTACTATGGATCAGGTCAGGTTGGACCGACCTACAGACAGTTCCTTTTTTATTATCTTTCTAAATTTATTAAATAATTTATAGCTAACATCTAGTATTACAAAAACCACATAATGACGATAATAATATACAGTAACACTTATTCAGTATAACTATTTATCCATATATACTAAACCAACACATGTACCCATAGATGGCTAGAAATTGCCACCTCTATGAAAAATTTGAGCCAAAGAAGACAGATTACCAATGAGCCATCCATGATCCCCGTATTCTTTGCATCAAACCGTGTGTTTGGTTAGGGGTTTCTAGAACCAAACCGTCCATAGCAGCGGAAGAACCCATATCAGTAACTGATTTAAGTGATTCCGAAAGCCGGTTGAGCAGATTAATCAGTGCAATCACTTCATTCCTTTGCAACTGCAGCTGCAAACCAGTAAAAACAAAGTTACAAAAGCACACAATGAGAATTTAGTTCTTGAGAAAACGTAGAATTGTTATAATTTAAAAATGAAAAACCTGTAGCATATAAAACTTACAGGCTGCTCTGGCTGGTTCTGACCATCAACAGAGAATAAGATTTTTAATGCAGTTCCGAGGCCGAGAACCTGAAGTTTCCCCCATAGACGACACTTTTCACACCCTACACAGTCCATAAGGGCACTGCAAACATGTCCAAGTAAAAGTTACAAATAGGAATTTTACAGCATCCCAATTCGCAAGATATATACATGAAAAAAATTTCACATCAAGTATCTTGAAACTCTTCATACGCACAACTCTATCCAAAAAAGAGCCCACTCCTAAGTCCTAAGTTGAATTTAATACTTTACAACCACTTCTTATTTGTATCTAGAACTCTAGAAGAATATCTCTTCCAAAAATTTTGACTAGTTTAGAGCCTCATGTACTTAATTAAGGTGGCAAAACGGTCAGGGCCGGTGGCTAACGGGTTCAAGTAAAAACTGGGTAATTATTGTACAGATCAGAACAGTCCGGGCTAGGTTAATTTGATCCGAGACACTGTGCATGTTTCACATTTTCTGTATAAAGTTTGGGGTAAACGTTGATCACAAAAACAATATAATTTTAAGGTACATAAAGAAATAAAATGGCTTAAAGTGGTTTCATGACTTTATGCATTTGAAATACACTTTGGGTGACTTTCATATTTTTAAAACCTGTATACCCTACTAGAGAAGTAGGGTAAAAAATAACTCAAACGACCCATTTTTAAGTAGATAGTCAAATTTGTCACCTATGATTTTTATGTTAAAAACATCCGATGCTCAAAAGCCAGCAAAACAACTACATTTTGTTGGGCTATAAGGCATACCACAGTTAAGATTTAAAAATGAACCTGATGTTTCTAAACTGCTTCTGGATCTGTTGCTTCAACTCGGGTCCACTTTGGCCTTGCCATAGTTTAGCCTCATCAAAGGGAAGAGGGCATGCAGCTTGCAACTTGGGATTATGTACTAATTGTCGAATCAAGGAATGGGCTTTCAGGTCCTCCAAATGGTTACCAGTGTCATACTCGGCCTCTTCCAAGTAAGGGGCTGCCTGTAATACATACAAGACACACAAACAATCATGTGTGAGAATAAATAAATAAATAAATAAAAACTTATGAGATAAATATTGATGATGTTTTCAAGGGTTGTGATTGTACTCACTTTCGTCACGGCTCTAAGAACGAAGAGAAAAGTAAAGTACAAGTTTTGTACACGCTCAGGATGCTTCAAGACACGATCATGCATCAACTGAAGATTTGCACCCCACTGAAATGCAAACAAAGAATACTTAGTTTAGGGTCCTGATTTAACTTTTACGATGCGATATACAATTTCTAGAGGTGGCCTTGCTTGTTATGATTGGGACGCTTCAGGTTATGTTTCATCTCCAATGGGTAAAACAGGTAAAAAAAAATATAGGTTAGAAAGAAACAGTTCGAACAGATCCAAAGTGTATTTCTAATGCATAAATCCTCCCATCTCATTTCATTCATTAGATCATCAAAAGTTAGAAAATTTTGGACAAAAACTACCGCTCTACCCAATACAACCTGTTCTGACTCGTGCAAAATTTTACCCGTTAAAACCCCACACGTATTGGCATGTTCCCCAACCAGCTCAATCCGCCCCCTTTGCCACCTCTAACAATTTTCAATATTACATGAAGGAAAACCAGAGATGACTTAACTTCTACATTCAAAATACAGATATAAACGGGCATCTATAACGTGTAGCCTTAATGGATACAAACCTGATTGGTGGATTCATCAAGGAGATAATCACTAGCTATGTGGACAGAAATTGAGGCATGAAGACCAGATATTAGCTTGTACAAGACTTTCTTCTCTTGGCAGCTTTCTCCAGATGAATCTGCACATTCCAAATACCTCATTAATTTTGTATTGTAATTGAACGTTTCTAGAAACAGGAAACAGATATATCTCAGGTTTAAACAGTTGTCCAACTTCAAATAGTTGTGCCCCGTTTATAAACAGGAAACATATATATTTCAGATTTAAACAGTTGTCCAACTTCAAATAGTTGTGCCCCGTTTATTTATTCTTTCTGATGTACATTTAAACATGAAATCAGTAAGCAATTATACAATACTGTGGGCTGTATATTCAATTACAGCATATGAAAGAGCATATGGAGTTGTTACTTGAAAAGATTCATTTTCTGATAAAAAAAAGTCATCATAATTAACTTAAAGAACCATAACTTAGCCTCCAAAACTAGCATGTCCTTCTTCCTCGGAAAAACACCGATACAATTGAGCTAGAGGCCACTAAATATTCAGGATATAAAACAACTTTGGCATAAGCAACTCTCAAGGAACCAAAGCCCATTTAAAAGGAAGTTTGTGACAATAATATGAGGTCATATTAAACACAAGGGAACCATGAACTCACATTTTGGACAATTTTCTGAATATATAGCATCCCATATCCTCCTGGCTGAAGGGCCTGTGTAACCGGTGTAACGTTCGGGATTCAGTAGCAAATTTACGTAGGTCATTTCATCTGCAGATCAATCAAACATTAAGAAGTTATCAGTAACAAAAAGGCATAAAAAGTCCAAAAAATGACTTAGCAGAGTTATAAAGGGACACATAGAAGTAATGTGGGAAATCACCATTATCAGTTTCATCATCATTAGTCCATGGATTATCTACTACTGGCCAACCTCTAAATGCCTTAGCATCTAGGGTACGATCAACAGCAGCCTCTGGTTTTCCCTCCTGACATTTAAGATCATCTTTTGCAAGGCCAACTAGCGATGGCCTCTTAAAAGCTTCTGGGAATTCACTTTCTGGACATTCACATACACTGCAATCACGCAGTCGGCACATGCCATCATCAGGCCAGAAGGGGCAATCACACCATAGCTTGACCTGTAGAGAGTTGAACCACATTAGGGTCATAACTACTCGAATAAAATGAGGCCATAGAAAATTGAGAATAAATTAGAAACCTAAACACTACTGAACGTCCTAAACAATATTTTTGTTATCAAATTATATAGGCTCAACTCAACTTAACTAAATGTTTTCCAACTAATTAAGGTGGAAAGGAATGTCGAAATATTGTTTTTATATACAAACATGTCCACATAAACAATAGAATAAAAAAATTAGAGCCTTTCATATTAAGAACCGATAACAGGAAATAAGCAACCCATGACTGCAGTACTGTACTACGATAAAGGAGAGTGATAAATATAAAGATAAATAGATAATGTCTTACGGAATGAAGTAAAGAAAATAAAAGTATAAAACGGTGTAAGCTACACCAATGGAATTCCCAAAGCTAAGTAGAGCATTGTTCAAGTGGATTGTGTTCTTCCAGTAACATATAAGCGTAGTTATCCTCTATTGTCGTTAGAGTACCCTTACTACTTCTGACATAGTGTCTTGACACAAATAAGTTAATTTTACCCCTAAAGCTAAAGTCATCACATTTAAGACACATATAACATCCTCACTTTTCATAAATCGTTTTACATATAGCAGTATGAGAATTGACAGCACAAAAAAGAGAAATTGCCAGCAAAGTTTTGAGTTGAACTATCGCACATTCCAGTAGGCACCTCATGTAATATGTCACTGTTGCTGACTTGCAGTAATAACAATCAAAATTCTACTCGTTCTATGCCAGAGAAAAGATTAATACAAGCAGTACCTTAAAATATCGGAAGAAAGGAGTTGTCACGAGCTCTTGTAACAAGGGATATAAAACTGCTTCATTTACGGTATCAACTGTCTCATAATCACAACAACAATCCTCAACAATGCCTGTATATTTACGTGAATCCTGCTCAATGAACAAGCACCAAATATCAAATTAGTAACACATGTATACCTAAATTCACCCCAAAGCTAACCAAATTACCTAAATTCACCATCGTCTAATCCATGTTTAATAACTTTTTATTGCAGGAATAGTATATAATATTAGTAACTAAACCGAATCAAAACATTCTTCAAAACATCTGAATAGAATAGAGTCTATTCAAGAGACACATATGCAATTATACAAGCAGATAGAAACTAAACAGGATCAGAAGAAGTCTAATCTACTTCAAAACATTTGAATTAAATAAAGTACAAACGAACTCGATCAAGAGCTAAAACCTCACGTACACATGATCATTACAAGTCTAATGTTCTTCAAATCGAACATAAATACATAATACAAAATTTCAAAACAACAAAGACCTGTAACACTGATCATAATTAAAAACACTAAAAACCTTAACTTCAAAAAATTCACATCAAGAGCTAATAACAATTCAACTACAGTATATTCTATAATAATTAAACAGGATCGAAACATTCTTCAAAACGTTTAAATCGACTACACAATCACTGATATACAAGACAAACATACACGCACAATTACAAACTAAAAAGGATCAAAATAAGTCTAATCTACTTGAACTAAAATCAACCAATGCATTACGTAACACATCCATTACGGCTAAACATGATTTGAACAACTCTATAATATTCATCAAGACATTCAAATCAAATAGAATACATAACTCGAGCACAACTAACAACTAAGTACACCGGATCAAAACCGCACTTAAACAACTAAATCTCAACAACTTCAATCAATTCACATTATTTAACTTCAAAACGTCTGAATCAAAACACAATCACCGATACACAAGGCAAAACATACACAAAATTACAATTATAACTGCGATGAAAACTAGCATTATAAAAACAGCACTAATCAACTAAATCTCAAGAACTTCAACTAACTCACATTAAACAACTTATAATCAACAAATTTAAATCATGAACAACAAAATCAACCTCAGAACAACGACGCGGAGTACGAACTAAACTGAAGCTAGTCCAAAATTTTGAACAACAACTAATCATAACAACTTCAACAAATTCACATCAAACACCTTCAAATCCACACATTCACAATCATAAACAGTAAAATCAACCTCAAAACAACGCATACAGACGAAACTCGTACATAATGAACAGTTAAAACAACAACGAATCACAATCAAAATACTTAAAACAATCAAAATACTTATGAGGGAAGATTCGCAAGGCAAACGGGCTACGATCAACTACTACGTGGTCAGGCAAAGGGCCGAAAACAAAACCCGTCACCAACAAAAACTCCTCACGGCCAAACCGCAACAAATTATCCCCAATTCTATATGTAATGGGTTGACAAGTATCAAGTAATTTAGGAATATATACCTGATGCTGTAAAACGAAGTTTAGGAGATGGTTATCATTTGAATGACAAGGGGGAATATCCAACCATTGCGCGAATACACTTTCCCGGAACAGGCTAATTCGATTTTGATTCTTCCCCAACTTACTTTTAATCTTTTCCAGCAACTCTAAATTGGAACGAATCGTTACCTTTGCATGAAAGTATCCGTCAATATTTTCCATTTGCATTGACTGATTAATAATTTGGGGTTCGAAATGTGTATACACAAATTAAGGGTTAGGGTTCTAACGTTTGATTTTGATTTGAATCTTTAGTTTGATTTTGATTTGAATTTTTAGTGAGAGTAGGTGTGGAAAGGAACTTGTGAGTTTCTTGGTATTTGAAAATTTAGAATATACAAAACGGTTCACTTGGTTGGTTTGGGATATAAAAAAAGTCGCTCAGATTTTAGAATATCGCTCAGCTATACTAATTATTTCACTGGATAATTAGGATTAAAAAATGGTGTTAAAAATACTTTAAAACGAATTATTATTAAAAAAAGTTGTTGAAAATGTACAAAAAGGGTTGATGTGTGATGTACAAAAAAGTGACATTTTGTCAGTCGCTTAATACTTTTCGCTGGGTCGCTGGGCTTTGGGAAGGTTCAAAACGAATAAAATATTATTTGTCGCAGTTTGACTATTTTGGAGGAAAGTGACAAAATAGAAGGTCGCTCGATCTTTTGATAAGTCGCATGTGATAAGTAGCACAAAAGTATGCCTTACACATTATGATTGGGCACTACTTTTGGGGTGCCACATGTCGAACTTATGTTAAATTCGCTAGTCGCTCGGGCCATTTCAAGAAACCAACCTACTTAGGTACACAAAAGTCCACCACTTTGAGCGACTGGTCCGTTTGTAGAATTGTCCCTTTACTTAAATACCTCCCTTTTTCAAGAATCTATCATGGATTTCGTTGAAAAGCTCCTATGCTTTTGTCGTGCTGTGACTGATTCCCGCACCATGAATCAAACTCGTTATAGTCCATAGTGTCGGGGAACAGTACGTTCATGTGTTCCATTTTTTTTAAGAAGACGTAACCCGTCTTCAAACGACCTTGTTTGGAGTATGAATCTATTCTGACCGTGATAAGTTGCTGATGTCTGAAAAGGCACTTCATGTTATAGTAGTATGTTAGAAGTATAGAGTATGTTGGGGGATGAATGTACATGGTTGCATCTATAGTGTTTTAAGTTTCCCACATGCCTAAATCCTAATCATAGTTAAAGAAAGAAATAAAAGTTGAACTTTCATGAAATTCGTATGATCGATTGTGTCGTAAGCATTGTTCTGATATCACATTTCAAGCTTTGTCGTCGATATATGTAAAAAAGCGTTGGCGGAGCCTTTATTCTTGTTCGAGAAATGGATCAATACCCCGATCCCAAAAGTATCGTTCTTGATTGACTCATCTTCGATCGACATTTTATGGTTTTTCGACTTTTAGAGAAAAAAATAGAAGAAAATATAGGGAATCTGATTTGCTCAAATCATTATGTTGGCATGGGAGAATCTTTTTAAGAACATGATAATCATAGTAAGAATTCTAAAATAGTACTATGACTTTTCCATGTAATGTGCCCAACCTCCTAAAAAAAGACGACTTTACCCGTTTTAGTCTTTGTAGCAATGGGTTTAAATCCTGTGAATTAATCAGCCAAAAGGTTGAAAACCATGGTTAACCGAAAAAGTGCCAATGTGCCTCATTGTTTATTTCATTCTTGCTGAACTTACAAATTGCTCTTTTTCATCTGAAGTAAGGTAGGAGAGCAAGTTTTGTACCTTTACATGATAACTCGAGTTATATACCACTTGCAATTTGCAAAGCCAGAATTTTCTGTTTGACTTGTTGTTATAAATGTCATATTTATTGTATCAGTAATTTTGGCATGAAAACGTACTCTTCCATGAGTAAAGCATACCTATATATCCTTAGAATCGATAGCGCTTAAGTACGATACAAATACGAGATTATGGATGGTGAAAAAAGCTCATTTGACATATTTGCTGATAGAAAACCTTAATGGACCATAAGCCCACAACCGAACTTGGGTCATATCTAAATAACAACGGTCAGCGGGTCAAAAATTAAACCATGTTGTCTATAACTCTATATCAAATTGATATCTTGGGCTTCAACCACATGGTTAGTTTAGCTGGATTTTAAAGCTATATACTTTAAAATAAATGGGCCTAAATACCTTCTTAGCCCATGGGCTAATATATCGTGATATGCCAAAGTGCCAAAAGAATCTAACGATTGACGAAAAATAAAAGATTTCACGCAACAATTACTTTCGCCAAACATACCTTAACACTAGTATTATACAAACTTGTATCAATTCTGAGTTTTAGTTCTGAGCATAAATACGATCTTATAACATATAACAAGTTGAATTTTATTTTAGTAAAACTCAACTCCATAAACATGGTGATAACGCTACACTAAAAAACATTTGTTACAACTTTAAAGTTTATATGTAAGAAACAAAAAGGAAGAGTACGTACACAACCATTCTTATGGCCATTTAAACTCCATAACCCAATTTCTCTCATCGTTACTAAAATAAAAACCATTTTCCTTCACTAGCCACAAGCATTTCCTAAGAACTCCACACCTTGATTCATCACGACGAAGCCAAAACGCTTCAAATTTCTTCCTCTTTTGGTCCCATTTCATGGTGCAAGAGAAAACATTGGTCGAGGATATGTATTTCCATAACGTTACATGAACGTTCCAACTAAAGTCATCACCTTCCTGAAGCGCGCGACCACCTATATCAGCATATGCATCGTCAACATTGTTGCACCATATGACCAACGGGAGGGACGAGTTGTTGGACAAGCCATTTACGACGGAAACTTGGTAGGCTATGTCATCGAATAAGAAGCTATCGGGTTGATAGATGGTGAACATGTATTGCATGCATGGTAAAACAAGCAATAACAACAATAGTTTTAACATATTTCGTTGTTTCATGGGGCTTAATTTTGAAAGTAACTTATGAAATTGAATTCGAGAAAAAGGTTTTTTGATGAGAAATATATTTATATAAATACAAATTTTGTTGCTTTCTTTAAGAGGAAAATAAACAGAAAATGACATTTAATCAAGGAATTAATAATTAATAAGTGAAGCATTTAATATCTTAGCTTTAATGTCTATTTTCTACATTGAATGTTTTTATTTTATTTTTTTCTTTGGTCATATTTATGTATGATATGTATGAATTAAAAAAGCATTTATTGCTATGCTTAACATATTTTTGCATAATAAGGATTTTGCTAACCAATGCCCATGTAAAAAGGTTAAGGTGTAGTTAATAAACACAAACTTTTTTAATTAACAAAAATGGCATTAAATGCAAATTAAATGAATTTGTAAATTACTATATTTAAACATGATTTTCACTTAAATGAATTAAAATATTCCTTTTATAAATAGATTAACCCATGCCCAGTGGGCATAGGTTAGCAAAACCCATAGAATAAACTAACGTATCACTAGAATTGATGTATAGTCACTACAAAAAATTAGTTGAATTCTCCACATTTTAAAAGCCAAATGGCCACATTAAAAAATGTTTAAAATTATTGATTCCACAGTTTCTCATGTGTGGTAATAATGGTTTGACAAATGTTGCTACACATATAAGTGTGGAGATATTATCCAAATGCCTATTGTTAAAAGTGTGGAAACATTTTTTGAATGTCCACACCTAATAGTATTCAGAGTAAATTACATGGATGGTCGTTGTGGTTTGTCCAAAATAACAACTTTTGACCCTCAAAGTTTAAAGTTGCATTGGTAGTCCTTAAGTTGGTAAACAAATAACACCACCGGTCCTTCAGTTTAACTGGTGTTAAGTAGTTCCATTATAATTTACACGTTAGCCCCTTTGGGTAAATATCGTTACATCGTTTATCCTTAATAATAACGGCTATTTATAATTTAAAGTTTCCATACATTTTTATCCGTTTTTACACATTTTCATCCATTTTCATACGTTTTTATCCGTTTTCGTCCGTTTCTATAAGTTTTTGACCGTTTTTATACATTTTTGTTCGTTTTTCATATGTTTTCATCCGTTTTTATATGTTTTCGCCCGTTTTCTTACGTTTATATATGTTTTATCCGTTTTGGTCCGTTTTTCTTACGTTTTTATCCGTTTTCGTTTGTTTTTATATGTTCCCGTACATTTTCTTCCGTTTTTAAACGTGGTAGGCCGTTTTTATCAATTTTTATACATCTTCATACTTATTCGTTTTCCTTAAGCTGTCATATGTTCTTATCCGTTTTTATACATTTTCTTACGTTTTTATCTATTTTCAAACGTTTTGACCATTTTATACGTTTTTATATGTTTTTGTCCATTTTTTTACGTTTTCTTCCGTTTTTCTTAAGTTGTCATACGTTTTTATCCGCTTTCGTCCGTTTTTATACGTTTTCGTCCGCTTTTCTTACACTTTTATCCATATTCATACATTTCCATATATTTTTATACATTTTTGCCCGTTTTCTTACATTTTTCGTTCGTTTTCTTACATTTTCATACGTTTTTATCCGGGATGAAAATATTTAAAAATGGATAAAAACGTAAGAAGACCTATAAAACGGATGAAAACATATAAAAACAGGCCAAAACGGATAAAAACGTATAAAAAGGCCGAAAACGGATAAAACGTATGAAAATGTAAGAAAATAGGTGAAAACGTATAAAAACGGATGAAAACATAAGAAAAACGGCTAAAACATGTGAAAATGTAAGAAAACGGGTGAAAATGTATAAAATCGTTAGAAAAACGGACGAAAACGTATAAAAACGGTCAAAATGGAAGAAAACGGATAAAAACATAAGAAAACGTATAAAAACAGACTTAAACGTATAAAAACAGATGATAACTTAAGAAAAACGGACGAAAAAATATAAAAACATATGAAAATGGATGAATACATGTAAAGACTGACAAAAACGGATAAAAACGTAAGAAAAACGGACGAAAATGGATAAAACGTATAAAAACATAAGAAAAACAGACGAAAACATATAAAAATGGTCAAAAACGTATAAAATGGACGAAAATGGATAAAAACATAAGAAAACGTATAAAAATGGACGAAGACATATTAAAACGGATAAAAACATATGGAAACTTTAAATTATAAACAGCCGTTATTATTAAAGATGAACGATGCAACGATATTTAACCTAAGGGGCTAACGTGTAAATTATAACAGAACTACTTAACACCAGTTAAACTAAAGGACCGGTGGTGTTATTTGTTTACCAATATTTATTTTGGAAAAACCACATGGACCATCCATGTAATTTACTATAGTATTTACTAGTTATAATACTTGTGCACGCACAGAATTTTTAAAATTTCATTTTAATTATGTATTATTATTGATTAAGAAATGAACCACTTAACATGTTTCAAATAGTTTTACTTGGTGGACTAAAAATAAAAAATCATATGTATATGTTATAAAATACTTATTATTTTAAAATGATGCTTTTGGATTAAAAATTATATTTTATTATTCAAACAAAATCACATGATCATACTTGACTTGCATGAGATGTTAGTGATGTATGCTTTTAGTTTTGCAAACCCGTGATATTAATTTACGATGTGTTTTGTAATTGTAGTATTTCTTTTACTTATATTTTCGTTAAAATATTTAGCATATTTAGATAGCTTTGAAGATTGATTTATTTCATTGATTATAAATAACCATCGTATCATTTTACTACTGTACCTTTTTGTTTGAAAAGTTGTATTTTCATAAGTTTGTGTTATTTACTTCTCATGTTTGATTATAAAATTATCAAATTATCATAGATGCTTACACTATAGCTTCTTTATAATAAAGAGAAAAAAAATGTAATGGGTAGAACTCAAATTTAATCTTATGTTTATGTATAATGTATAAGAATAATTTTTCTCTAAGCCTGAACTTTATAAGAAAATTATTATTACTTGAATAAGTAAATTATAAATGCATGAAAAAAAGACAAAGAGTACATTCGCAAGTATTTTAGAATTGTTTGAATCCTTTCCGACCTTTCACTTTAATGCAACTTTCTTCACAATTGGCCTAAATCATCAAGGTAAAAGACACCATATCTTAGACCGTTTGTTGACACCCATAGTGTTATCAATGACAGCAAACACCTGTTAAGTTTTGTTAACTCATTTAAAGAAAAATTACAATCCGAAAAGAATTCCTACCATAAAATTTCCCATATAGGCACTAAAACTTGTCTTTGGTACATTAAAATACATTCATGTATTATCTAAATCAACAACTCAACTAAATTATACATTCATACCTTGATCAGGCGTAGAAAATACTTCCACGACAATCATGTGTTGATACTTAATCCTCCTCTAAAAGACCGCACACAACAAACTGCATTACACTTTAGTGTGTCCGATAAGATGATAAAATTGCAAAAACCACTAACATGTTTCATTATAGTGAGGATAACAACAAAGTTAGTCATAACATCAAATAAGAAAACTTCATATTAGAACTAAAGGGGTGTTTGGTTATGCTTATTAAAGGTGCCTATTGGCTTATTCAATTACCATAACACAATAAGTGTATGATAAAGCTATAAGCTTTTTTTAGAAGCTTAGTGAAAAACCTCTGAACTCACAACTAATTCTATTATAGCTTAATGTGTTTATAGTAAAAACACAAATACTAAGTGTAGAAGTTTTCAATAAAACATAAAAAAGAGTTACTAAAAGTTGATGTGTATAACAAAAAAGTTAAACCATAAAAAATGTTACTAAATACTATCAGCTAGATAAGGCATAAGCCAAAGTTCTGTTGAGGTCTCTTTCAGATTCTATTCAGAAGCAAAAAGAGGTTTACACATAAATCATAAATATAGAATAATGGTTGTATCTCACATCCGTGATTACCAACTCAATAACATTATCGCAGTATAGTAACGGAATAACCTGATTAAAATTATATATTCTTGCTGAATAATTCTCATATAGATACTTTTAATTCGTTTAGAACGGTCAGCTATTACGATTTTTTTTTAATTAAACATCACGTCAATGAATAAAGTTAGGTTATCAACTACGTAGTTTTATTTTTTAATTTAAGAGGTGATTGTTATCAAATAAGGATTTTGATCCGTGCATTTTTTTATATAATTTAAGGAAAACACCTTATATATTAAACAATGATTATCTAATTTTATTTTATTTTATTATTTTTTTTTAATAATTAGCTTTGTATAACGTTTTTAACTGACAGACATATTGAGGTTGATGTTAACTTTAACTATTAATATCATGTTGTACAAAATGTGTGAATTTAGTAGCACATAATGAGCGTTGATGAAGTTAAAATATACTCTGTAAAGTTTTTAAAATGTTTTTATGAATATCCATATACAAATTTAAAATGATAATTTCATGAGTCGTTGTTATAAATAGAATCGCGTATATTTATTTTCATATCACAGTATCGTGCTTACCATTTGATATTTATATTCCCGTTACTAATAATTTAGTCATATTTCAAACCCGTGTACGCATAAATTAAACTTTTAAATAGTAACATGAGTCCTTATTTAAAAAAAATATATATTCTAATGGATGAAAGTTTAAAACTAACATTAGTTTAAAAAATATTTAACGTATATTAAAACTAATTCACATATTTATCAAATTTTGTAATTTTAATGGATGAAAGTCTAAAAACTAATACTAGGGTAAATTGCAAAAATGGTCCTTAACGTTCCACAAAATTGCAAAAACGGGACCGAGACAAAAAGTAGCGCAAAAAAGACACCAACGTTCCACATTTTCGTAAAATTGCCACTGAGAGGCCTTTTCCGTTAATTTCATCGTTAAGTGCCATGTCACCAAGGGTATTATCGTCATTTCACTGCTTTAAGGTCCACGTGGCATATCACTATTGATTCAGGGACTAAATTTGCAAAGTTATTTTTATCTTTTATTTCACATCTACCACCACCATCACTCTCTACCACCACATAACCAACACCACCACCACGGCCCTTTACCACCGCACAACCATCACCACCACCCTTCAACTTCATCTTCTCCGATGCCAAACCCAGAATCTGGTGACTAAACACAGATTCCGATAACTTTTTTTTTTTTTTTTTTTTTTTTTTTTTATTTAAGTACCCTCTACAAAGTAATCTGTAATTTGTGTAACTTAGCTCCGCTTTAGCTCAATAATTCAACTGGAGCAATATTATGAAAAATCAAATACTCATGGTCAAGTAAATAAGTGTTTATTTGGGAACTTCAAATAACCACATGAACTTGAAAACAACTAATGCTAGAAGGAAGGAAGGATACTTTCTATCTGCTAAGAGCTTGACGAGTGCATTTACGTTTTCATATCTATTCATATGAGAACCAACTAGATATAAAAATATACTTTTACATACACAAATGCCATATGAATAAATATACTTTTACATACCAACCAGATCTAAAAAGATTATATCATCATTAATCCATATGAAAACCAATCTCCGATCCTCTGTCTCCCACTCTGTCTCCGATCTGGTTTCATATGGCAGATCTTGGTTTCATAACATCATAAATATAAGAGCCAGATCTGGTTTCTCCCACTCTGTCTCCGATCCTCCATAAGCGCCGCCATCACCATTGGCTCTATCTGTCATTGACTGTGAACCATGCCTAACAATCATGGAGATCGATCTCGCGAGTTTACGAAGAACACTACCAGGATCCAGAACTGATTCCCAAGAAGCAGTGGTTTTCATTAGTGTGCACAGTTGATCAATAATAGCATTCCCCATGTCTGACTCAGCATGTCGAACCAAAAAGCACCAAAGTTCCATAATAATCTCCCAACAAAGATGATGTGGATGGAAGAAATTTTCAAACAAAAACAACTCAACTTCTCCCCAAACTGAAGTTGAAGACGCCACAAGCATAAAGGTCTTCATTGCATGTATTACAGAAGAGAACATATTGTGATGACCAGAACCGTGTAGCAGAGGTAATGGCAAAGCAATAATAGATGAATAAACATCTTCGTCGATCAGAATATTCAAAAGCCATTCTAGCTCCAATCTCCATCACCTATTAAATGTATGTTAACAAAAATCAACTATTAAATGTATGTTCAAAAAAATCAACTATTAAATGTTAACCGGTAGACAAAGATGTTCAATCAAAGACCACTGTAACTCGTAGACAAAGATGTTCAATCAACTATTAAATGTATGTTCAAAAAAACCAACTATTAAATGTTAACCGTAGTGTTTTTCCATATATTTTTTGAGGTACATTGAGTTTAACAAACAAGTGTCAATATAGTGGATTTGTAGAGTAAAGAAAAAGAAAAGAAAAAAGTGATCGGAATCTGGGTTTGGTCACCGGAATCTGGGTTTGGTCACCAGAGAAGATGAAGATGAAGGGTAAAGGGTGGTGGTGTTGGTTGTGTGGTGGTAGAGAGTGGTGGTGGTGGTAGATGTGAAATAAAAAATAAAAATAACTTTGCAAATTTAGTCCCTGAATCAATAGTGATATGCCACGTGGACCTTAAAGCAGTGAAATGACGATAATACCCTCAGTGACATGGCACTTAACGATGAAACTAACGGAAAAGGCCTTTCAGTGGCGATTTTGCGAAAATGTGAAACGTGGGTGTCTTTTGCGCTACTTTTTGTCTCGGTCCCCTTTTTGCAATTTTGTGGAACGTTAATGACTATTTTTGCAATTTACCCCTAATACTAATACTCATGTAATTTTAAACAAAGTTAATATTATAAAGTATAGGGGGCATAAACTGTAATGGTTATTTGTGTTTTTTATAAAGTTATTAAAAAACATGTAAACTTTTAATTTTACACTTTACTCTATATAAATTATTTAAAATTGAATAACTAAAGTTTTATTAATTACTTCCACTTTTTTTAAGTTTTTGTTTTCATAAATTTGACACATATATTTTTATGTTTTTTTTTCTTAGCCAAATTTCTCCACCAAAATTTATTAAGTTTGACCAAAATCAATTTAATTTTGACTTTCTATTGTCTAATCACGCTGCTCAATTTCGCCTATGTGGCAAAATCGAGCTCAACTATTGGCCTAATTTTTTTTCAATGAAAAGGGATTTGCAAAAACACTCCGAAATGATGTAATTCTTTTATTATATAAAAGATTACACTTGTAAAATAAAAAGAAATTGTATATAAACTTGAATTATATAATTACTATGTGTTTTATATCATACGTATTTATATGCAAAATTAATAAAAATGTGACCCCTTTTAAGTTGAGGCTTTATCCGATAGCACCTACTATACACCCCTCCATGACCTCTCTCAGATAATACATAGTGGTCAACTAAAAAATGTATAAAATCATCTCAATATTACGTCCTTTTTTTAAGTTATAAAAATGGCATATATCCTACTTTTCATCACTTTTGATCATCGTTATATATTTTTCTAATGCTAGATTACATTGTATAAAAAATTAAATATACAAATAAGCTCGATTCATATTACAAGTCTTAAAAGTATTCTGTATTTAGAGTCGGCTAAGCTTAAAGGATTTTTATTTTTATTTTTATTTTATTTTTCTATACAAGTGGGCTAAGCTTCCATTTGTTTATTTTGTTGGCAAATTTGTTATATATTATGACACGTATTAACAATTAAAACGGTACGCCGTTAACTACAATCTTTATATATATTAAAGTACTAAGCTTCATAACATGCCCGATGGGCGGGTTAGCCCCATAATATTACTTGACGAAAACTAAAGAAAGTGTTCATGTAATATATGTAAAAATATCTTGAACGAAAACTAAATGAATAATAATTAACGGCAAATATCTTGAACACAAAAATTAGAAACAAAAAGAAAGTGTTCATGTAATATATGTGTCTAATAACAATGAAAAGTGTGAGAACAAATAAAGTACATGGTCCTTATTCATATAAGATATTAAACTTCTTTTAACACAACGTTGGATGTGTAGTTTGTGTTTTCGCCGTCTTTGTCACAACAAAGAACCTTCAAACCTTTTCTCGTCTTGACTCTTGAAATAGCGACATAAAGTTTTCCACGTGAGAATACCGGCTTTTGTAGAAAAAAACCTGCAATCTTGTATATTCTGGCCTCATTAGGAGAACAATGCCCGCATTGGTACCAATTCGCAAAGTATCCTCTACAAATTGTCACCAATAGAAAGTGTCATTAATCATATCATGAAATGTGTCCATTGTTCACGTTTGTGGAAAATTGTATCATCTTTTTTCATATAGTGAAACCAATTCTGATTATACACCTATTATGATCAATAAACTATATTGGAGTATATGCTTCATCCATTAACATATTAATAAACATCTATGCATATTTAACAAAAAGAAAATTATGGTATAGTTAAAGCGTACCTTGTACAGATAAAATCAACCGTGTGATCTTGTTAAAGTTTCTCCATCCTCATGTTTTGTCGTGACCTTAGTCTGCTCATTATCTTGAGGCAATGGCTTGTTTTTCTCAAACTAATCAACCGTTTCGCAAGGTTTGTTTGGGGTGGTTGTAGAAGACTGATATAATGAAATGCACGTTGCCCCGGAACATAATTTGATTTGATGATAGACAGACCACTCGTAACTTAGTTTTAGCCCAAAACTGAACATGAAAAATATTTGGAAGACATGTAAAGTATTTCTCTAACATGGTTGTTTATACAAATGATATAAGGAATGGTTATCTATATACTCTTTAACAATTGTTTGCAAGTATATATCTAACTTTTGTTACTGTACAATACATTTATTCGAAACAAAAACAATATAAAATCCCAGACGAGTACATAATGGAGGGTTCACTGCTGATACGGGGGATTGCGCCCTCGCAACAGGTTTTACCTCTCAAGGGATCTTGAGAAGCTTACAACCCCCACCAGGCAGTTTACCTGATCGTTGTAGTATCGTATAGTGACAAGTACCGGGGGATTGATCGTTCAACTCAGGAATAGTGTCGCTAGGATTAGAAAGCCTACTAAACTAGGTCTAGAGGTGAGGGATGATTCTTTTTGTATTTTTATATTTTATGGAAAGCAAGTAAAATCCCGAGTTTTGAAGGAGTGGCAGAATTAATTGCTAGTCAACTAACCCAATTAATTACTAATGCAATCAAAATAAAATAAAAGAAATGAAAATTAAACTAATATACTAATATGGTGGAAACAATAATGAGAAAAGTTGTGTTTACTTAGATTTCATTACTCCCTAGATATCTTTTACAGGTTGATTAGCTTGTTACAATTGCATGGATGACGGGTTATATTCCTTAATACCAGTCGTAGGGCCGTGTATAATATTCCCTAACTCTATAACATCCTACTTCACTCCTATGTCGAGCCGTTAGAAGCTCCTAACATGGGATCATTATAATTCTCTTACACATTAAATACAACCAAAAATCGTAGTACACCTCCGATCATGTTTCTTAAGATGTTCAAGCAAGTTACCAATGGAAGTCTGCCAGTTTTCTTAAGCCTAACATCGAATATAATCATCCGTAACAATTATAAACAAACAATCAACCCATAATCAACATCTAGGTTTCACTACATCTAAGCAAACACAATAAAAACCTAGCCTAGCATGTTAAAGAGAAGACAAGTGTAAGATATAATCACACAACACATAGACATATTGAATGATTTGAATAAGTACTTATCTTCAATTGAACATGGAAGAATCAAGGGGTTGAAACCCTTGAAAAAGCTGTAAAATTCGTCTAAGGTTTATGCCCTAATATCCCACACAAAGTTCCACCCTATACAATGAAAAATTGGAAAAATATATATAGACTATGCATCCTGACAGCGTCACGTGTTAGCCTCTGACGCCGTCAACTCGCCGCCATGAGGAAATTCGTATTGCCTAGATCCATTTCTGACACCGTCATGTAGAAAAATACTCTGGGCCGTCACGTGTAATTGGACCCTGACGGCCTTGGTGACGCCGTCAGGCCAATAAGCCTAAAAACTTTCTGGATCGTCATGTGTATTTTCACTTCCACCTCTTTTGCCACTCTTGACGCCGTCACTTGTAGAACCTTGACGCCGTCAGGTACTGTTCCCAGCAAGGAATTTGAGACTTTATCGTTTTCTTCACTTTTATGCTCCAAAAACGTCCAAAATGCTTCCTTTTCCAGATTTCTCTCCAAAAGTACCTAAAATGACAAAAGGAACGATTTAGGGCAATAATTGATCAAATAATCTCGAATTTAGGCTTAAATGACCCCTTAAAAGCGGTACACTTTTCACCTCATCAAATACCCTTACACTTGAGATTTGCTTGTCCTCAAGCAAATGCGCTTTTATTATAATCAAAATACAAGTTACGGGTCATTTAACACTAATATAAAAGTAATTACAACAAATAATCGTTCCACTAAAAACCAAAAACAAGCACGGAGGTCATACACTAGCACCTCACAAATAGTGTTTAGATACTCACATCTCTCGGGTGTAATAAAGTATATATCACAATATGGAAATGGAAAACATCTCTCACTACATGTCATAGCAAATAGATTACCATAGGCTTGGGAAAGGATCAAACCTCCACCACTTGGCGTAAGCACCTAGGATAAACAATCAAAGAGGTCTTTTAAAGGGTTATAACGTTAGGTGTAGGGATATGGAAAACACGGTTTTGTTGGATAAAGGCAATTTTTACTGGTGGCGAGTTAATCATCTTGGTTAATTACATGTACAATATGGTGTTGCTAAGCTAAGACTCGACTCCACTTAAGCTAATGAATCAAAAATAACAAAAACATAAAACAAACATAGAATGAAACGGGATGGTAGTCTGTATGTTTTTCTCTTTTTCTTTTTCTTTTTTTTTGCATAAACTCTTGCCCTACCATCCAAAATAATACATCATAGGGAATGTACATTCCCCTTACACTTGAATTTTTACATACTTTACAATAAACTACTATAATGACTCGAATCAAGATAATCAAAACACTTGGAGTACTTTTTAAGATTAACGCGCATATGGGGGTAATAATTTGATGTTCTTCCCCATTACTCCATAACACAAGTACTTTACCCACGAGTCCCAATCGTCCCAAAACAATATGTACAAGATATGACTCGACTTAGCAGCCATGTAATCAATTAGATAATTAACTAAGGGTTTAAACATGTAACAATAATGCACTAAAGATAAGTGCATACACGGAAGGCTAAGGCGATTTGGTTGCACATTTGGGTGGGTTGTAACAAATTCTTCCTTTAAGTAAGATGCTTAAAGTTAGAAACGAAAAGATAGGCTCGGAGGGGTGTACAAGGGGCATCGTGTACTAAAAATGAGTACAACGCTAAGGTGTGGGAAAAATTAATTGACTTTACTAGTTAAGTGATATGACTTAAATGGTAGTAATTATGATACGGGTTTAACACAAGGGTGATCCTAATGCCTCTTATCATGTAGTAAATCCTACTACACGAATGTAGTCTCACTAGCGGTCTCGGGATGCATCACTAACGCAAGTTCTAGAATCTAAATGCTACCGGTACACTCATAAGTACTAATAATAAATGCGTTTCCTATCAAATCTAAAGGCGAACCTCACATATTTGGGTGGAAAATTTTTCTGAATGGTACGGTTTTGTGCTAGTCATACAACTCCTATCCATGAGACGCTTGTTAAGGCTAAAGTTTCACTCCTAAATGTTGTAAAAAAATTTAAATTTGGCGCTAAAATTACACTAACAAGTATTTATCTTAGTTTTATTACACACCTACCATCGAACAAACAAACTCAAGTGCAATAGTATCCTATAAGGTATCATCATTTACCCTCCCCTTACACTTAGGATGAACATTGTCCCCAATGTTCAATTAAAGAATGTAAAAGTAAAATAGGTAAAAGAATGAAAACAAATACTCCCCTGATTTGTTCGATGTGGATAGTGTGTCAACAAGGTTAGATCTTCCTCCAAGAAAATGAACGTTCAAAGCTTCCCTCGAGAAATATAAATCATCTTCTTGTCATATATAACCTGTTAAACCTGAGAAAACAATCAAGGCAACCTCGCGTAAAATCGGCGGCAATCTATATATATTAACAAATCCTAGAAAGCGATTTAAGATATAATGCTTGTGGAATGAATGTTTGCAGATTTCCTGGAGTTTATAAAACTAAAGAATCAACAAAAACTTTTAAGACTCCGTTAGAAAAACAAAACTCGCAAAATTTCCAGAATTTTACACGTGACATCGTCAGGTTTTAAACCCTGACGCTGTCAGAAGTGACCTGCAGAAATCTTTATGTTAAGTTTCCGGAAAATTTCTGGAAAAACTTATGTCCTATTTCCTGAAAAATCCTGCAAAACATCATTATGACTCGATACAAGCATTTGACTCTAACAAATACTAATATACATGTTCATTTAATATTGTGGTGAATCATGATCATTTTCGTTCTTATAAACAAATTTGGGGTTTTCCCTTACACTTAGCTTTTGCAAAATACCTTTATATGAAGTTAAGATGAAGTTAAACAACAAAATAAAGCATTTTCACAATTTAGTTTGAAACATGATCTACCAACAATAAAAATAAAACATGCATACGGAAGCAAATAACATCAAACAAATAAAACACACAAAACATGGGTTGCCTCCCAAGAAGCGCTTTTCTTTATTTACGAGTCTTGTAGCTAGACTCAAGGTCATGGGCTATCACGTGACCTCATCATTGGTCACATTCTCTAGGTCATCTCCAATCTTAGTTTTGTATTTCGGACCCGATTGTAAATGTTCTTTGTAGAGGCCAACCACCTTTTTCTCAATTGCTCCTATAATCCTATTGGCAAATTCTCTATCAACTTTATATTTTGGCCCTAGAGTTAAGCAATCCTTATAGAAAAGGCTCTTCTTCTCCCATACATAGTCTATGCCCTTTTTCTTATCCTCTTCATTGATGTCCTCAAAAGCACCAATGTTATCCATATCAAGTCGAGGCACAAAACGAAATTCCTTCATTCTATTAGGCATCCTATATGTGATCCTATCAGTTTCACTAGTAAACTGGATCGTCCCTTCTATCTCATTATATTCTAACTTGGATTCTTCAACAAATGGCTTACCAAATACAACATGGGATAAGCGACAATCAATAATGTTGACATAAATAATGTATGAAAACGTTATTTATATTTTTCGATATCTCTATATTTTGACGATCACAAAATGTAAACTCGTCAATCGTTTGATTACTACGTAAACAAGTATTAAGCTAGTTTATATCATTATATCCAACTTAATCACTTAAGGTATGAATAAACAAGTGCTTAATACATCTCATGATCAAAGGGGTATTTAATTAACTAATACAAAGTTTATTTAATTATATAATCTTATTATATATTTTTGAAAAACACTTTTGGTATTAAGGAAAAATGTTTTAATCATACTAAATATATGATTTCAAATATTTAACCAAAATCAGTTAGTTTTTCACCAAATAAACTTTCCCCACTAAAAGACAAGTTTTCTGGCCGTTACAGTTGGGCGGCCCCCTTAATTATAAGGGGCGGTCCCCTTAATTTTAAGGGGGCCGGCCATGCTTTAAGGGGACCGGCCACGCTCCCCTGTCAGAAACTGTCAGATTTCTTCTCCTATAAATACTACCTTAATTCTGGAATTTTTCCCTACCTTTTGCACGAAATTTTCAGATCTACAATCATCTTAAACCCATCAAAAACCCTTTGATCATTTGTATATTAATCCTTGTTTCAAGTGATTCAATCCCTCATCATCCATTCTTATTCTAAGTGCAAAAGAAGAACTCTCTACAACCAAGTTTAAGAAGTGTTGAAGAGTTGTTGTGTATAGTGTATATATATATTCATTTGTGAATATTGTGTTGTGCTTGTTATTATTTGTTTAGAAGATATAGAAGTTGTGTAGATAATAGAAGTTGATTAGTAGTGAAGTAGGATAGTTGTGAAGATTGGTGTGTAGAAGAAGGTGTGTAGAAGATTGGTGTGTAGAAGAAGGTGTGTAGAAGATTGGTGTGTAGAAGCTTGGTGTGAAGATTGGTGTGAAGATTGGTGTGTAGATTGGTGTGTAGATTGGTGTGTAAATTGGTGTGTATATTGGTGTGTAAGGTTTTCTCCGCCATAAGGGAGTTTGTTGACATAGTGAAGAAAACTCTCGAGTAGGTGACTCGGGGAGTGGAGTAGGAACAAGGAAGGTGTCCTTGTAGCCGAACCACTATAAATCTTTGTGTTGTGGTTTGATCTTTCTAACTCTTCTCATTACTTATTTACTTATCTTTACTATATTAGTTTTGTTAGTTAGTTATTATACAAATTGATCATATAGTGCAAGTATTGAATTCACATAAACTAGAATCGAAGATTTTTTAAAACAAACTTGTACTTATAAATTTTAAAAGGACGTAAAACTATTCAACCCCCCTTCTAGTTTTCCACAATTGGTATCAGAGCCACGTCTAGCAAGATTTTTAAAATATATTGTATTTTAAAACTTGTAACGATCTATGGAATCTGAAAAATATTTAGAAGGGCAATCTATGCAAAGACCACCACTATTTGAAAGTGATGGATTTTTATATTGGAAAAATCGATTCGAAACTTATGTGAAATCAAAAGATCTAGATCTTTGGCATGTTATTACCAATGGTGATTTTTTACCTATTCAAAATAACCCTGAAACTAAGAAAGATGAAATCGTACCTTTTGAAAAACAAAATGATGATTTAAAAAGAAAACTTGCTAAAAATAATGAAGCAAAAATGGTTATTTATAATGCGCTACCACGTAAAGAGTACGAAAGGATCTTTATGTGTGAAACCGCAAAAGAAATTTGGAACTCTTTATTAATAACTCACCAAGGTAATAATCAAGTCAAAGATAACAAAATAGATCTACTTGTTCAACAATATGAGCAATTCACGATTCCGGAAGAGGAATCAATTGATAATGCTTTTGCTAGATTTAACACTATCATCACAAGTTTAAAAGCACTTGATGAGAATTTCTCTAGTAAGAATTTTGTTAGGAAATTTCTTAGAGCTCTTCACCCAAAATGGCGAGCTAAAGTGACGGCTATTGAAGAATCAAAGAATTTGTCAACACTACAACTTGATGAATTAATTGGAAATCTGAAAGTCTACGAAGCAATTATAAAGAAGGACTCTGAAATGGTTAAAGGAAAACGTGAGCAAAGCAAGTCAATCGCCTTGAAAGCTAGAAAGGAATCCAACAACGAAGATAGCTCATCTTCCGAAAGCGATGACGAAGAATATGCCATGGCCGTAAGAGACTTCAAGAAATTCTTCAAAAGGCGAGGAAGATTTGTTAGACAACCACACGATGAAAGAAGAACATCTCAAAAGAATAATGATGACAAGTATAGCAAGAATGAGAGAAAGTGTTTCAAGTGTGGTGATCCGAATCACCTCATTGGAAAATGTCCAATGATGACAAGAGATCAAAATCAAAGAGCATTCGTTGGAGGTGCTTGGAGTGATGGTGATGAAGATGAGAATGAAATAACAAAGGATGAAAAGTGTCTCATGGCCAAATCATCAAGTGAGGTACGTTCCGAATCCGAATACTTTAGTGATGAAAATCTATCATTAGATGAAAAAGATTTAGATAGTGAATACAATAGATTATGCAAAATAGGACAACTAGTTATGGCTAAAAATAAATCACTAAAATACATAAACAACCAACTAGAAAATGAAGTGCTTGAACTAAAAATTAAAATACGTCAACTTGAAAAAGGAAAAGAAATTGTTGAAGAATGTAAAACATGTCAAGAGCTTAAAAGTGAAAATAACATACTTAAGGATGAAATTTGCAAACTTGATAAATTTGAAAATAGTAGTAACTCACTTAGTAAAATTATAAGTATTCAGAGAATATCAGGAGATAAAACCGGACTAGGATTTAACTCAACTGAATCTTCAACAAGTGGAGCTAAAAACGTTAAATTTGAAAATGAACCAAAACCTTCAATACTTAATCCCAAACATTTACTCATAAAAAATAAAATAATACCTATAGCTAGTAATGAAGAAATAAAGCCATTTTATAAACCATCTTTAAAAACCGAAATTGGATCATCTAAATCTAAAACAAGATCTAAAACTCCACCACCTAGGAAACCAAATAATTCATATCCTAGACCTAAAACACCTCAATCAAGAACAAACCATAATAGACGAAACTTTAACTATAATCAACAAATGTGGAACTTCAATCCATGGGGAGTGTTTCCACCTTATATGCATCCAAGTCAAATACAAAACATGTTCGGACCAAATAACTTTGGACAAATGAAACAATGGGCACCAACGTAAATAATATTCGCCATCCAAACATGGAACTTTTCATTGTCACCTCTTGTCCGATTTACTTCTTGAAGACCTTGAAGATTAACGCATTAAAGACAAAAGGTACACATTTCCTTTTAAGTTCCTTGTCTAGATATGCATGCTTAGTTTAGTGTGTTATATGTATGTGATTTTACTTGACTTATTAATCTCTATCTTCTTCTATATTATATCTAAATATACATATATACACATATATATATATATATATATATATATATATATATATATATATATATATATATATATATATATATATATATATATATATATTTATATACTTAGCTATATTTAGGATCTTATAACCTAGGAAATTCATTTGTTGATTTTCTAGAACTAGAGATTGTTCGTTTACGAACATCTCTTTTCCCCGTTTGCCTTATTGAACTTTAATGTTCAATCAACACTCATGCTGATGAAGTGAGATGAGTCGAAAAATCTATGGATGAAACAAACTCCCGGCTTCCATTGCATACGTCTCCCTCCTATGTTCTCGTCTTATAAGCCCATACTAATAAAATATATATATATATATATATATATATATATATATATATATATATATATATATATATATATATACTTATGAACTTTCCACAACGTTCTCGTGTACTTGACAACTTGATAAATTTCATCCGAAATGATCAAGAAAATTTAATTGGCAAATTGTTGATTAAAAGTGTCAAGTAATTCCTTTCGTGCGAATACCCTCCAACGTATTTTTGATTAAATATAAATCTAATACATACATATGAATAAATATTTTTTTTGCTCTTTCCAGAAACCAAAATCACAAAAATCGATTTTTGGAGGGCGGCCCCCTTAATGTTTAAGGGGACCGGCAGCCAAATGAAGGGCGGCCCCCTTAATGTTTAAGGGGACCGGCCATCTGATTGATCAAGCCTGTTTTTCTCCTTTTTCCTTTTGCCAAACACTCCACTTTTTCACATACCCCTTCCACTGCTTCTGCTGTAACGAAAACCAAAACCCAAAAACCTCTCAAATCACTTCCAAATCACACAATTCGGGTTAATTCGCAAAGGGCAAATTCATCTAACACAATCACCATTACTTATTGTAAGTTTTTCATAACACATTTCATCTAATTTCATCTTATTTGATCATACTCATGATTATGCATGTCTTTTTAAAATTCGTCAAATTTCATTATTTCTTTCGAATTAAGCCTTTAAACTCCATAACCAAATGCTTCCCTTAAGATTAGGATGATTTATCAACAACTAGAAACTAGTTATTATGAACTATCACGTCGAAATTTTTTTTAATTTCATACACTCCTTTTCAAAATTTTAGTAAACACATTGTTGAATAATGATTTGAAAACGTGTTAAAACTAATCACATTGTACGTTTGTAACTTGTAAAACTTGTAATTACATCTTTCGACTAAGAAAAATTATATTGGTTCACAATATAGGGGTGTTTGGATTATGTCCAAATAATATCGAAACATAGTCATTATAATTTTTATAAAACTTTGTTATAATTATAAATCTTAAAATTGTTTATCGAACTCGTCAAGATATATAATTCATATGTATATTGATGCACTTGAGTTATAAGTCACTAGTTAAGGGAGCGTTTGGTTTATTACTAAAAATGACATTTTTAAGTAAAAATACAAACCATCTTTTTCAAAAACAAATCACATGCATAAGAAACTCGCAAGAAATAGCTAGTTTTACAATCTAATGTAAATCTAGTAAATTTCATGATATATTAGGATGTTTAAAGGGGCGTTTGGATTTGTCCATAACTACTAATTAAACATCGTAAAGTATATCTAGAACGAGTTAAAAACAATATTAAGGAACATGGTAATCTACTTCTTAGGATTAGTAACGAAGTACGTTTACGTTCCAACATAAGCCTTGACAATAAATATATATTTTTATCTTTCTTTATATTTATTTTGGTCTTTTTGAATCGTTGATGTGTTTAGGTGAAAATGCCCAAAGCAACTACCGAAGATATTTCTCACACTAAAAACTACATTCCCAAAGTCTCTCAACTCCCTACCACATCTCCTTCCATTGGACTTATCTATCGTCAAATTGAAGATAGAAATATTCATGAGGGACGTGTAGTAGATCTTGCTTTTGCTCAATCCGACTACATAAATCGCGTGTTTACAAGCATCAACTTCAATTGTCTTTATGAAATAAATGAACCTATCATTCCTCGTTTCATAATGGATTTCTATAGCCAAGTCACCGTCCAAACCAATGATCTTGGTTTCATTACCATCTCCTTCATGATTCAAAATGAATTTATCACCCTCACTCTCGAACAATTTGGTCATATCCTTCAAATTCCTTTTAGAGGTCAAGCCGTTTTCACAAATGAGTGGGACCTCGAATCTCTTAATCGCTATCGACCAACCTTCGGTCCATATCTCGACGAAATTCCTCATCCCGACGAAATTCGTCAAATCCTTGGTATAGATCGTGCCACCACAAGTCGAAAAATAAAATCCAAAAACATTCAAATTTCTCCATACCAACTTCTCCTCAAAGAATTAAGCCCACACATGAAGCGTTGGGAAGAACTCATTCGTGAGAATGCGTTTGGTACTGGAGGTCACCGGGACCATCTCCCGGCTAGCCTTGCTCACATGTTGTATTGTATAGCTGTCGAAAAGCCGTACAATCTGGCCTACTTCTTTATCAAACGGATTGAGTGTGCTAGAAAAACTCCCAAAGCCAATCTTCCATATGGAATGTTCCTTACTCGTATCTATCGTCATGTTATCGAGTACTACCCCGATCTTGACAATAGTATTTATGAGTCCATCTACCCCACTCTGCGTACTCTCGCTCTAAAACAAGCTCGACGAACTCGAAGTGACAAGGGTAAACCTCGTCGTCATAGCTTTCATGGATCATCCTCAAGGCAAGATGATGATGATGAGGAGGAAAACATCGATGATGCTAGTACCCCTTCGTTTTCTGAGTTCGTTGACAATTTAGAGGATCTTGATTATCCCAACTATTCTACTCCATCTCCAAGTGATCAAACTGAAGAAGTGCTTCATGAACGAACTACCGAGATGCTTAGAAGACAAAAGAGCTTGCACGAAGAAGTTAGAGGTGGCTTCAAATCTATTGGGAAGACTTTGAAGGGTATCTTCGGCAAGAAAAAGAAATGATTTGGTCGGATTATGTTTGTCTAACAATGTTTTATTTTTATGTCTTGTGTGCTATTTGTCCGAAGTTTATTCGGAAATACTTGTTATTTGAATATGTGTTTAGGATGATAACTTGATTGTCTTTGATATTTATATGCATGTTTCTCTTGATCTATATATATGTTTGCATGATTAGTTAATGGTTATATAACTATATGACATATATGCTTCCTAATAAACCAAAACAAATGTGAAATGTCCAAATTGAGCTTGCTGCACATTCAAACCAGAACATAACACCTTTCCAGAAAATTTTTGAAAATTTTTGGTTTCTGGGTCGTCAGATGGGCGGCCCCCTTAAATCATGAAGGGCGGCCCCCTTAAAATTAAGGGGACCGGCCACCATTTAAGGGGACCGGCCATCTGAAACAGTTTTTACACTGTTTTCTTTTGCATCATGTGATCCCTTTTGCTAGTCCCAGCTATCATTACTCTTAAAAACCAAACTGATTTTGGAATATAACATTACAATTTCAAAATTATTCCACTTCTAAACATGTTTTCCCACTATATAATCCCCATGCATGTTTAATTCATAATTCATCATCCTCATCATTCATAAACCATCATCATGTCATCACCAAGAACCACCCATTCAAACAATGCCAAGAAACAAAAACTTGTCATTATACCACCCAAACAACTCTTCATTGATCTTACAAATGAAGACAATACCACCCCATCACCACAACCTCAATGTTCATCTCCTAGTGCACCAAATGCACCCTCCAAAACACCCTCAACAAATGGAAATTCTACTTCCTCCATACCATCCACTTCATCCATCAATGACTACATAAACACCCACTTATCCTCTCCACCAATGGTTCAACCATCACAACCTACCAATGAACACTCCACCCTTGCACTCACTCTCTCATTATCACCATTAACACCTCTTGATGCACATTTCTCATCATCTCCTATCAACCCACCAACCTATAACCCCGTCCCATGGAGCTTACTTGAAGCTCATGGAGACACTTGCCTTTGTTGCATTCACAACCGAACAATTGTGTTCGGATTAAGAGATGAGATCCAATACATGTTTTCTCATATTGAAAACATGTTGCATCAACCACCAACAACAAACACAACACCTCCACCACCATCAACAAACACTCCTCCTCCATCACCATCTCCATGTTCACCATCCATTCCTCCCAATTAAACATGTATGGTGATTCACAAATAAAATTGTGTTAAACCCTTTTGGATGGCAAGCTCTAGAGAGGACTCTCATGTTTGAGACTTGGTTTATTATTTCTATGATGATTGTAAGCCTTTAAAGGCTTTTGTTAGTTGTAGCATTACTTGTTCCTTTTGTTGAAGTAATGCTTGATGTATTATTTTCCTTGATTAATGAAATGGTTATGTTTAGTCTATATTTTTACATGCTATATACATATATATGTTGCTTGCTACTAAATATTTTTGCAAGATATCCATTTCTCGATTCCTTTTGGCCTCAAAACGAGGGGGAGCTTACATCAAGGGGGAGCTTCCATTAAAACGGGATAACCTTTTTGATGCTCACAAAAAGGGGGAGAAGTGATATAAACTCACTCTAATACTTGTATATAGACTAATTTTCGACTAATGAGTTTAAATTTTGTAATCATCAAAAAGGGGGAGATTGTTGACATAAATAATGTATGAAAACGTTATTTATATTTTTCGATATCTCTATATTTTGACGATCACAAAATGTAAACTCGTCAATCGTTTGATTACTACGTAAACAAGTATTAAGCTAGTTTATATCATTATATCCAACTTAATCACTTAAGGTATGAATAAACAAGTGCTTAATACATCTCATGATCAAAGGGGTATTTAATTAACTAATACAAAGTTTATTTAATTATATAATCTTATTATATATTTTTGAAAAACACTTTTGGTATTAAGGAAAAATGTTTTAATCATACTAAATATATGATTTCAAATATTTAACCAAAATCAGTTAGTTTTTCACCAAATAAACTTTCCCCACTAAAAGACAAGTTTTCTGGCCGTTACAGTTGGGCGGCCCCCTTAATTATAAGGGGCGGTCCCCTTAATTTTAAGGGGGCCGGCCATGCTTTAAGGGGACCGGCCACGCTCCCCTGTCAGAAACTGTCAGATTTCTTCTCCTATAAATACTACCTTAATTCTGGAATTTTTCCCTACCTTTTGCACGAAATTTTCAGATCTACAATCATCTTAAACCCATCAAAAACCCTTTGATCATTTGTATATTAATCCTTGTTTCAAGTGATTCAATCCCTCATCATCCATTCTTATTCTAAGTGCAAAAGAAGAACTCTCTACAACCAAGTTTAAGAAGTGTTGAAGAGTTGTTGTGTATAGTGTATATATATATTCATTTGTGAATATTGTGTTGTGCTTGTTATTATTTGTTTAGAAGATATAGAAGTTGTGTAGATAATAGAAGTTGATTAGTAGTGAAGTAGGATAGTTGTGAAGATTGGTGTGTAGAAGAAGGTGTGTAGAAGATTGGTGTGTAGAAGAAGGTGTGTAGAAGATTGGTGTGTAGAAGCTTGGTGTGAAGATTGGTGTGAAGATTGGTGTGTAGATTGGTGTGTAGATTGGTGTGTAAATTGGTGTGTATATTGGTGTGTAAGGTTTTCTCCGCCATAAGGGAGTTTGTTGACATAGTGAAGAAAAATCTCGAGTAGGTGACTCGGGGAGTGGAGTAGGAACAAGGAAGGTGTCCTTGTAGCCGAACCACTATAAATCTTTGTGTTGTGGTTTGATCTTTCTAACTCTTCTCATTACTTATTTACTTATCTTTACTATATTAGTTTTGTTAGTTAGTTATTATACAAATTGATCATATAGTGCAAGTATTGAATTCACATAAACTAGAATCGAAGATTTTTTAAAACAAACTTGTACTTATAAATTTTAAAAGGACGTAAAACTATTCAACCCCCCTTCTAGTTTTCCACAAATAACACTAGCTAGGTCTTCAACAACCATAAAGTCAATGATATAAGTAAAGTTCCCAACAAAGACATGTAGACTCTTAATTCTCCCGACAAAGTTACAAACTCCACCGGGGTATTTGGGATCTTTTCTAGGTCCAAGTCTTGTTTTCACTATATCATTATAAACACTTGAGAACATAATGTTGATTGGGGATTCAAAATAAATGTAAGCGTTGTCAATGTGCTTATACCCAATCATACATGGTATCTTAACATTCTTAGGATCACCTCTCTTTATCCTAGGGTCAATTCTAGTAAAAGGAGGTCGAGGATTATCAACAAGATTATTATAGTACGCAGTCTCCTCCTTAGTGGGATATAGATTGAAATAGTCATTCGGTTTTGGATATATCTCCCCTTCCTCAAGTTCCTCAACAACATCCTCAAAATCATTAGATCCTAGGTCCTTATTTGAATACAAGGCGGTCGCTAGGTCACTAAATGCATGATCGAGCTCAACATTAATTAACCTATTAAGCTCCCTAAGTTCCCTAATCTCATCATCAATTTATTCGTGCAACAAAGCCACTTCACTAGGGGAAAGGGGTGGATTCGCGTTTTCCATAATGGCCAACGGAATAGTCAATGAATTTAATTTACTAACAAAGGCACGAAGAAAAGATAGACTAAAGAAAACCTAAAATTAAAAACAAAAATCTTACTAGAAAGGAATCTAGCAAGTAGACCTAATAAAAAGAAATCCTAACATAGACAATAACTATTCCCCGGGCTGCGGCGCCAAAAACATGATGTACGTGGGATTGCGCCCTCGCAACAGGTTTTACCTCTCAATGGATCTTGAGAAGCTTACAACCCCCACCAGGCAGTGTACCTGATCGTTGTAGTATAGTATAGTGACAAGTACCGGGGGATTGATTGTTCAACTCAGGAATAGTGTCGCTAGGATTAGAAAGCCTACTAAACTAGGTCTAGAGGCGAGGGATGATTCTTTTTGTATTTTTATATTTTATGGAAAGCAAGTAAAATCTCGGGTTTTGAAGGAGTGGGCGGAATTAGTTGCTAGTCAACTAACCCAATTAATTACTAATGCAATCAAAATAAAATAAAAGAAATGAAAATTAAACTAATATACTAATATGGTGGAAACAATAATGAGAAAAGTTGTGTTTACTTAGATTTCATTACTCCCTAGATATCTTTTACAGGTTGATTAGCTTGTTACAATTGCATGGATGACGGGTTATATTCCTTAATACCAGTCGTAGGGCCGTGTACAATATTCCCTAACTCTATAAGATCCTACTTCACTCCGATGTCGAGCCGTTAGAAGCTCCTAACATGGGATCATTAGAATTCTCTTACGCATTAAATACAACCAAAAATCGTAGTACACCTCCGATCATGTTTCTTAAGACGTTCAAGCAAGTTACCAATGGAAGTCTGACAGTTTTCTTAAGCCTAACATCGAATACAATCATCCGTAACAATTATAATCAAACAATCAACCCATAATCAACATCTAGGTTTCACTACATCTAAGCAAACACAATAAAAACCTAGCCTAGCATGTTAAAGAGAAGACAAGCGTAAGATATAATCACACAACACATAGACATATTGAATGATTTGAATAAGTACTTATCTTCAATTGAACATGGAAGAATCAAGGGGTTGAAACCCTTGAAAAAGCTGTAAAATTCGTCTAGGGTTTATGCCCTAATATCCCACACAAAGTTCCACCCTCTACAATGAAAAATTGGAAAAATATATAGACTATGCATCCTGACGGCGTCAAGCGTTAGCCTCTGACGCCGTCAACTTGCCGCCATGATGAAATTCCTATTGCCTAGATCCATTTCTGACGCCGTCATGTAGAAAAATACTCTGGGCCGTCACGTGTAATTGGACCCTGACGGCCTTGGTGACGCCGTCAGGCCAATAAGCCTAAAAACTTTCTGGATCGTCACGTGTATTTTCCACTTCCACCTCTTTTGCCACTCTTGACGCCGTCACTTGTAGAATATTGACGCCGTTAGGTACTGTTCCTAGCAAGGAGTTTCATACTTTGTCGTTTTCTTCACTTTTATGCTTCAAAAACGTCCAAAATGCTTCATTTTCCAAATTTCTCTCCAAAAGTACCTAAAATGACAAAAGGAACGATTTAGGGCAATAATTGATCAAATAATCTCGAATTTGGGCTTAAATGACCCCTTAAAAGCGGTACACTTTTCGGCTCATCAAATACCCTTACACTTGAGATTTGCTTGTCCTCAAGCAAATGCGCTTTTATTCTAAACAAAATACAAGTTACGGGTCATTTAACACTAATATAAAAGTAATTACAACAAATAATCGTTCCACAAAAAACCAAAAACAAGCACGGAGGTCATACACTAGCACCTCACAAATAGTGTTTAGATACTCACATCTCTCGGGTGTAATAAAGTATATATCACAATATGGAAATGGAAAACATCTCACTACATGTCATAGCAAATAGATTATCATAGGCTTGGGAAAGGATCAAACCTCCACCACTTGGCGTAAGCACCTAGGATAAACTATCAAAGAGGTCTTTCAAAGGGTTATAACGTTAGGTGTAGGGATATGGAAAACACGGTTTTGTTGGATAAAGGCAATTTTTACTGGTGGCAAGTTAATCATCTTGGTTAATTACATGTACAATATGGTGTTGCTAAGCCAAGACTCGACTTAAGCTAATGAATCAAAAATAACAAAAACATAAAACAAACATAGAATGAAACGGGATAGTAGTCTGTATGTTTTTCTCTTTTTCTTTTTCTATTTTTTTATTTTTTATTTTTTATTTTTTTTGCATACACTCTTGCCCTACCATCCAAAATAATACATCATAGGGAATGTACATTCCCCTTACACTTAAATTTTTACATACTTTACAATAAACTACTCTAATGACTCGAATCAAGATAATCAAAACACTTGGAGTACTTTTTAAGATTAACGCGCATATGGGGGTAATAATTTGATGTTCTTCTCCATTACTCCATAACACAAGTACTTTACCCATGAGTCCCAATCGTCCAAAACACTATGTACAAGATATGACTCGACTTAGCAGCCATGTAATCAATTAGATAATTAACTAAGGGTTTAAACATGTAACAATAATGCACTAAAGATGAGTGCATACACGGAAGGCTAAGGCGATTTGGTTGCACATTTGGGTGGGTTGTAACAAATTCTTCCTTTAAGTAAGATGCTTAAAGTTAGAAACAAAAAGATAGGCTCGGAGGGGTGTACTAGGGGTATCGTGTACTAAAAATGAGTACAACGCTAAGGTGTGGGAAAAATTAATTGACTTTACTTGTCAAGTGATATGACTTAAATGGTCAACTAATTATGATACGGGTTTAACACAAGGGTGATCCTAATGCCTCTTATCATGTAGTAAATCCTACTACACGAATGTAGTCTCACTAGCGGTCTCGGAATGCATCACTAAAGCAAGTTCTAGAATCTAAATGCTACCGGTACACTCATAAGCACTAATAATAAATGCTTTTCCTATCAAATCTAAAGGCGAACCTCACATATTTGGGTGGAAAATTTTTCTGAATGGTACGGTTTTGTGCTAGTCATGCAACTCCTATCCATGAAATAGTCCTCCGGTTTCGGATATATCTCCCCTTCCTCAAGTTCCTCAACAACATCCTCAAAATCATTAGATCCTAGGTCCTTATTTGAATACAAGGCGGTCGCTAGGTCACTAAATGCATGATCGAGCTCAACATTAATTAACTTATTAAGCTCCCTAAGTTCCCTAATCTCATCATCAATTTGTTCACGCAACAAAGCCACTTCACTAGGGGAAAGGGGTGGATTCGCGTTTTCCATAATGGCCAACGGAATAGTCAATGAATTTAATTTACTAACAAAGGCACGAAGAAAAAGATAGACTAAAGAAAACCTAAAAATAAAAATAAAAATCTTACTAGAAAGGAATCTAGCAAGTAGACCTAATAAAAAGAAATCCTAACCTAGACAATAACTATTCCACGGGCTGCGGCGCCAAAAACATGATGTACGTGGGATTGCGCCCTCGCAACAGGTTTTACCTCTCAAGGGATCTTGAGAAGCTTACAACCCCCACCAGGCAGTGTACCTGATCATTGTAGTATAGTATAGTGACAAGTACCAGGGGATTGATTGTTCAACTCAGGAATAGTGTCGCTAGGATTAGAAAGCCTACTAAACTAGGTCTAGAGGTGACGGATGATTCTTTTTTTTTTTATATATTTTATGGAAAGCAAGTAAAATCTTGGGTTTTGAAGGAGTGGGCGAAATTAGTTGCTAGTCAACTAACCCAATTAATTACTAATGCAATCAAAATAAAATAAAAGAAATAAAAATTAAACTAATATACTAATATGGTGGAAACAATAATGAGAAAAGTTGTGTTTACTTAGATTTCATTACTCCCTAGATATCTTTTACAGGTTGATTAGATTGTTACAATTGCATGGATGACGGGTTATATTTCTTAATACCAGTCGTAGGGCCGTGTACAATATTCCCTAACTCTATAAGATCCTACTTCACTCCTATGTCGAGCCATTAGAAGCTCCTAACATGGGATCATTAGAATTCTCTTACGCATTAAATACAACCAAAAATCGTAGTACACCTCCGATCATGTTTCTTAAGACGTTCAAGCAAGTTACCAATGGAAGTCTGCTAGTTTTCTTAAGCCTAACATCGAATACAATCATCCGTAACAATTATAAACAAACAATCAACCCATAATCAACATCTAGGTTTCACTACATCTAAGCAAACACAATAAAAACCTAGCCTAGCATGTTAAAGAGAAGACAAGCGTAAGATATAATCACACAACACATAGACATATTGAATGATTTGAATAAGTACTTATCTTCAATTGAACATGGAAAAATCAAGGGGTTGAAACCCTTGAAAAAGCTGTAAAATTCGTCTAGGGTTTATGCCCTAATATCCCACACAAAGTTCCACCCTCTACAATGAAAAATTGGAAAAATATATATGGACTATGCATCCTGACGGCGTCACGTGTTAGCCTCTGACGCCGTCAACTTGCCGCCATGATGAAATTCGTATTGCCTAGATCCATTTCTGATGCCCGTCATGTAGAAAAATACTCGGGGCCGTCACGTGTAATTGGACCCTGACGGCCTTGGTGACGCCGTCAGGCCAATAAGCCTAGAAACTTTCTGGATCGTCACGTGTATTTTCCACTTCCACCTCTTTTGCCACTCTTGACGCCGTCACTTGTAGAACCTTGACGCCGTCAGGTACTGTTCCCAGCAAGGAGTTTGAGACTTTGCCGTTTTCTTCACTTTTATGCTCCAAAAACGTCCAAAATGCTTCCTTTTCTAGATTTCTCTCAAAAAGTAACTAAAATGACAAAATGAACGATTTAGGGCAATAATTGATCAAATAATCTCGAATTCGGGCTTAAATGACCCCTTAAAAGCGGTACACTTTTCGCCTGATCAACTGCTAGCAACTCAGTCCAATGTGAACCTCGTCCTAAGCATGTCAAATTCCTCATTTGTGCATTTTTCATATTTAACCTCATGAAGGGATCAACATCATTTCTGACAATGAACCTCGAAAAAACCAACAAAACAAACAAGAACTATATATATACTTAATTAAGGATTAACAAAAACGTAATAAAGTTTGGTCTCTCAACTGGTTGATGTCCGTCTCTTGGCTCAAGTTTCGATATCATCATTGCCGTCATTTTCTTCAATCCTTGAAATACCATCATAGAAGAAATATCAAAAAATTATTCAAGTATTTTCTTGTGTAGGCTCTTTAAGATAATATAGAGTCACAATATGGTTAAGGATTGAATATGAAGTCCCAACATTTACACTTTCACCATTTGTTCTTGGGCCTAGAATTAGGATTTGCATTGCTTCAAAATTACCACACTTTCTACAATATTTCTTCCTGGCACATGGTGGTGGTCTTGATCCTGCCTTTACTCATCCCATCTTTCCATCATGATCATCTGGTGTTCTTAATCACCTACAAAAAGTATTATATTCATATCCTTATAATATGTATCGTTATCTTCATTATTACAGATTATGTCACATATGAAACTTATAGATTTTTTTGCTTAAGTCGATTCATGCTTAAATACTATGTATCGCTATCTTCATTATTACAGATCCATCATGCAGTCACTGATCAAAATTCGTAATCATATCCAAATAATGTATTTTGTGGAAAAATATTGTTCATCTCAGTATACTTCAAATTTAGAACCATGAATGGTAAAATGAAATTGAAAGTCTAAACAGAATTTTAGTTTTAAATTTGAATAATTGAAACAAAAAAAAATAAAATAAAAAGGTCTAGATGATGGGTTGTGTTTATATTACCCGAGTATCATTGTCAATCATCTTTGAGTTCCATGCATCCACCTACAATCATCATAAGGACTAATCTTATAAACTCCGATTTGATCAGTTAACATAAAACACCAAGCATTTGGGATTTTTACTACAACGAATTAATCAATAAAATAATATTGTAGTTTGCAACATGTTGAACATAAACTACCAAGTATAGTTTTGCTCTTTTAAACTATCAATAACAAATTTACACAGCCATATTAATTGTCTTCTATTTGCAAAATAACCATCCTATTTACATGATTAGTAGGACAGTAGTGAATAAGAAATAAATAATATTATCGAAGAAAGTTTTACCTTGATAACGATACAGTTTGCGTATGCACCAGGAGACCACAGGTTTGGGCTAAAAAGACGTCGTGGGATTCCCTTCGGGACACTTCTAGCTGGTGCATAGGACACGACAGTCCACGTAGCTTTTGTAGATCAACATCTAATCCAACCCGTAGGTACATAAACAGATGTATTGAAATTAGGCACATGGATTTTTGGTTTAGTGTTTTGAAAGTGATCGATGTAGCTGACTACTAAATTAGGCTCATTCTGAGAGAAGATAGCGAATGATGTAAAAAAAAGTCCATAGACGGAATCAAGAACAAACCTTAAGAGGAACTCCTTTGTTGTTAGGAGGAAGAGGTGCACCAAATCCATTGCCTCTCTAGAAGGTCCGTCATCATGCAGTAGTAGCTACCATGTTTATCAGTTTAGCTTCATATGAAGGAGCCATGACCACCATGTTTGGCATGTATACCATGTAAGTGAGGTCAAATGCTCCACAATGTGTAGGTCCATCTGGTCCAACCAAACCAGCCCTATCTATAACGAACCAAACACATAGCTTTCGTAGATCAACATCATGCACCACCTAAAAGAAATGAAATCAACTTGTCAGTTATTAGGTATCGATTATGAAAGAAAGTACTAACTTAGGTGACATCAATGGACCATTAACATTGATATCTATATGTGGTTGCAAAAATAAAAGATTCGGAGTAGCACCAGCTTTGTCTGCAATAGCTGATAACCGGTAGTCACCAGGTATCAATTATGAAAGCAAGTACTAACTTGGGTGACATCAATGGACCATTAACATTGACATATATATGTGGTTGCGAAAATAAAAGATTCGGAGTAGCACCAGCTTTGGCTGCAATAGCTGATAACCGGTAGTCACCAGGTGGAACCTGAAAGACACTTGTATGAATTAAGTTTTGCAAAATGAAGAGTACATTGTGAAAAGGTAATAATCCTATGCATAGTTAATTGTACATCATGAAAAAAAAACTCGATTTATGCTCTCGATATAAGATTATAAGAAGTACCTCAAAGGAGAAATAGCCATTCTCATCGGTTTGTTTCATTTGTTGCTTAACATTGTATAATCCATGAGTCAGAGCTACCTGTAAAATAAGTACAATGGGTGAATTAACAATAAATCATGCTCACTACTTAAGCACCATTGTATGAACTTTGAGTACCTTTGCTTTGTAGCCAGGATCGGATCAACAGCCTCCATTGAGCCACAACCATCATAAGACACTGCGTTGATTTCAGGAACTGATGCCATATTTGGTAAAACTTGCGTATTAGTAACATTGAAGGTGATAAAGAATCAAAAAGTAGGAGTCAAGCAATCACCTGGACAACAACGCCACCGCCTGTTGACTGAATGAACCTTTGGACCTTCAAAATAAATCACTATCAAGACCATCATGTATATTGATAGTTCTCCTGCAAAATAACATTAAAAAGATAAGTTGTGAGTTGTAAATCATAAATGTATATATAGAGTTCATAAACACCTTTTATCAACTCAGGTATAATAAGTTAATAAGCATTTGATAATAGCAGAAGTACTACATAATAATGTGTGATCGATGTCTTTTGAAGGATGTCACACAATGAGATCCAAACACTCCTTGTTGCTGCTGTAGCCTAAACCAAACACACTTTATTGTTGCAGTAGCTTAATGTAAGCACATCTTATTGGGGCACTTGGCTGATCCGAACTCACTTTATTTTTACAGTTGCATGTTCCAAACACCCATCATTTTTTCATATGCATTTTTTTGTCTGCCCCTGATACACCTGGTTTCTTCAGTGACCTGGTCTGCTACACATACTTTATTATGCAGCAAGATTGCTCCAACCACACTTAATTTAGGCAGTGAAGGCATCCTTGAAACCATTGCCGCAATATATAACAATATTATTACAAACCAAATGACACCGTCAGGTATTGCGTAGTCCCATTGGCCTTGTACTCTTTAATGACAATTTGTGCTATAGCTTGATACAATTAATGGTATAAAAAGGTAGGCTTTTCCTTTACAACTTATAAGCTTAATGCATTTTGATTAAACTAATAAGCATGTTGAAGTGTTTGAATTTGTCTTAGCAGCAAACTTAAGCTTGCATAGTGAATTGACATATAAACTTAAATAGGGGTTTGACGATTATTATCTGATTATTGCCTTTGTAAAACACAGATCAGAGACCATTTGAAAAAAAAAGAGATTATTTGCATTTGGTAATAAATCATATGCAGTTGCAACTCTTGAAAATATATGACCCGTTAGTTCACTACCCAACCCACACATCTTGCCATCAGGAAGACTAATGTTCCAAGAAATATTTGTATAATTCTTTAATATTATTATTACCTGATGTGGATTTATGTCGATAAGTGACTCCTCCTTGAGCTTGAGTTTGCAAGAGTAATTGTCGCTACCCTAAATACGGCATAGGAAATTTTACAAAGAATAATATTGTATACAGAGGTCGTAACCTTGCTCCATTGAATATTTCACCGTCTTCAAACTGCAGGGGTAAGGACACCAAGCTATCGAATTTAAATATCCTTTTAATTGATTGTTCTGCACATGACTGCCAAACAAAACATCATTAGAATTCTACACACACCGAACCAAAATTCAATAATAAGTATATGAGTAGTATCAATGGTAAAGTAAGCATAATAAGTATATGAGTAGTACCATCTACGCCTTTACATGCATATATATAAACAATAGCATGGTTGTTTTCTATGCATCCTTAGACAATTTTTCGTCTGCTATTGTGGGAAAAATCACAAGCGTATTTTTGTACCATCCTTAGACTATTTACCATAAATTTATACCCTCAAATATCAAATGAACGAAATCCACCTATGAATGAAACTATGATCAATTCCAACATAAACCTAAAATAAAATCAAACGGAAACACTGATTTGTTTAGTAAAAAAGAGAAACAATAATATTATTTGTTCAAAATCGAAAAGACATACCTTATTGATCGAGATCTTAGAAGGATTAAGAAGATCATATGTTAAGCATCTGTAACAATTCAATATATGAATTCATAATTTGTAACAAATGAGTTCAAAATCGAAAAGAAATACATGTCTGATCGAATTTTACAATGATCCGATGTTATATATGAATTCATAATTTGTAACAAATCATCCGATCGAGCAATTTTGAATAGTATTAGGATTAGATTGCTTCGTATCTGGAAATGATATTGATTGAGAAGAAAAAGGTTGATTTGAAAAATGAACTGTAAATTTCAGTTTCATAAAAAAAGAGTGGTCACGATTATGTTTTTAGTATAATAGGGTTTGCTATTCAGAAAGGGGTGGCGGCGCAGCTTGTTGCCCGCTTACCTACCACCTTGATGTAAATCCTTTTAGATATGAAATGAACTGCTTATTGTCTCATAAAAACGCGAAACCATAGGGAGAAAATTAGTGGAAGAATGAGTAGTTTTTATGGTATGCATTCTAAATTAGTGTGTGAGTTATGGAATGTCAAAAATCCGTTTCGAAATAATGCGAGATCATAGAGGAGAACATTAAGCGTTTTAGTTTTATAGAAGGGAATGAATTTCAAACCTTTTTTGAATTTAGGAGGGATTCATTAAAGCATGACTATTTAGGATTGAATGCATCTAACACAAAAACCAACTTGGTCTAGTGGTCGACAACATGTTGAATGGTAGTAAAGACCAGGGTTCGATTCCCACAAGTAGCAAATTTTTTAATTTCCGGATTCCAAAAATTTGACAGCGTGGCATGCCAAGTGGCGTTTATATGATTTATCATGTTAGTGCCAAGTGGCGTTTGTAATTGCCAAGTGGCATTTCCCTTTCATTGTACAGCTTTCAAAGCATCAAGTACAACCCAAATCTTGTCCCATATATATGTAAAGATATTTTTTTTTTATAGGTTTTGTTAAACACAACCCTATGAGCTATGTTTAAACATTTCAAATTTATGAAAGTCACAATTAATGAAGTCATATAGTTCATAATTATATACTTTTAATCATTATAAAAGAGGTAAGGGATGTTTAGTTCATTAAATGTTAATTATTGAATTATAGAAATACTTATACACAACTCATAGGGCTGTGTTTAACAAAACCCTTTTTTTATATATTATAGGAGGTGAACAGTGAAAAAATATTGATCAATCACTTTATTTGATTTTGCTATCAACCAATCAGATTGTTCAAGTTTTATTGCAAAAAATTAATAGAAATTTTAGGTAAATCCCTAACATTATAATTGATAAATACCATAAATCAATTGCTACTTTTAAGTTAAAGTTAAAGTTTCCTTCAACGACACAATATTAAATAGTGGTGTAATATTATCAATTATCAGAATTTTATAAAAGAAAATAATAAAAAGAACAATTAAACAAACTCACTTTCAAATTAGTCTTATATAAACACACCTAATTCATAAATTCATATACATGCAATTATTTCAAGACGAACATTTTAAATTCCTTTAATGTACTTCTTATTATGGTTTATTATTTATTTATTTATTAACCCTGATTACGAAAATCACGTACATGTGAATTTAAATCTAAGTAAGTTTTTTGCTTTTTTTGATTATTGTGATTTAATCTAATCAAGTAACACATATATGCTTTATTATTAAAGCCCTTTTCAATGATATGTATATATCTATACCCATGTGAAGTTTATATATACAAATTTTCTTTGCATATATTTATTAGCTCAAGCTCGATCTATATATTTGTATATGTATATCTTAGGCTATGTTTGGCGCACGAGCTTATCAGAGCTTATCGTAGCATGAACTTATTTTTTTAGAAAAATAAGCTACCATTTAAAATAAGTCCCGTTTGGCTGACATGGCTTGAAGGAGCTTGTTAAAAAAATAAGCTACTAAATGAAATGCTAGTTGTACTAGCATGTAAAAAAAAAACTCCAGCCACATGCTCCAGCAACCAACTCCAGCAACCCGCTCCAGCTCCTACTTGTGCCAAACATACCCTTAGTATAACTCGTACATCATATCTAAAGGTGTTCACTTTCTAAAAAGTTCATTATTTAATGTTATAGTTGTTATGTGTTAATTACATTTTATCAAATTTTCCCGAGTTAGGTAACGAACTTGTTTATTACACCTTCTAGGTAACAAAACTTGTTGTTTTGTGCCATTGTTAGAAATATTACTGGATAAATATTCACATCGTTATTTTAATTAAAATATAATTTGTTGCAATTACTAAATGACTGAAATACCCTTATTAATAATATATTGTTGGGTCCTTAGTTTTATATCATTCCACACATATGAGATCTAGAGAGAAAGATAATAAGTTTTAGAGAGAGAGAGAGAGAGAAACAAGAGAGGAAATAAGAGAATTTCTTATTCCTAATGAGCCAACCAACCAACAACTCTCAAAGGAGAGGTTACATAGTATTTATACTAGTAGTCTTAGGGCTTCACATGACTTACAACATAGTACATAACTAGCCCTTAGACTTTAACAAAACATGTAAACATTAATAACTAGCATAAAACATATTAAATCTTTAACGTACAAACATAATATTGTACCCTATTACAAGACTCATTGACTCGATAATGATCGTCACTTCAAGCGTTCCCAACAAGCTCCCCCTAAGGGACGATCATTGAGATCTCTCTTTGATTGCATTTATGATCATCACTTTTGTGTTTCCAACAATCTCCCCCTAAAGGGGTGATCATTGAGATCTCTTTTGCCACCTGTGGGTTATGGGTCCACCAATAGAAATGACTGATCTTTTGACTTCTTTGATGCTTGTCGCTTTTGAACTTTGAGTCTTTGCGTAGTAACTTTGCTAGATTCTTTGTTCCAATCATGCTTTGTGATCTTCATACTTCGTTCTTGTTGTTGTGATCAAATGATGGTGTAATCTGTCTTTCCTCACTTATGCGTTTGTGGTGGTTGTCCGCCATTCCAACATGGTCATACATCTTCGGACTTTGACTTTCACATGCACGTAGTTCCCTTTCTATCACTTTGATCTTTAGTCTCTTTACTTTGTAGATTCTTTTTTTATGGCGTAGAATCTTTTGGTGAACTTTGCGTTGCTTAGATCATTGAGGGAGCTATCATTGACTTCAAGATGTATGTATGAGCATGCGGAATCTATCGCCATGGAGATGATGTGTAGCTGCAGGTAAACAGTTAGCAATAAACAACCGGTACTTACAGATTAGTAATTAGAGATCGTCAACAGCATAGTGTGAAGACTCCTTCTAATCCTTATCAAGGCCGTTCCCATATCAGATACTCCCGAAGGAGCTTACGAGACCTACTAAGTAGCTCAATGACTTGGTGAGTCGCTGGGGATCACTCCACGACTATAGACCGTTATGGAACCACCACGAACACTAAGCGTAACCCGTGTGGGGTTACCGAAGTGACCTGCTGTCAGGGCTGTTTGATGTAGACCCTGGCAGGAATTTCCGTTCAATCATTGAGAAATACATTAGTAAATTCTCTCATAAACGTTCTCGGCAGATTGCTAAGATTTGCGAAGGACTCAATAATTTACAGCTGGTGTCCATTGATGTAGAACACCAGTTGCAGAAATACTAAGTGTTCCTAAGAGATCTTTGATGTTTCTCATGGCTCTAGACTCGATAAGTGCACACTTAGATTTCCTATGCGGAGACTAGGGAGGGGTCTCCTGCTTCAATATCAACCATCTCTAAGAGATTAGTCGATAGATTACACTGGTTCCCCGTGAGAATGAAACAAGTTCTTTTAAGAGAACTTGAGTGGTTAAGAAGGTTTAGTGCATTGCGTCACTGGGTCCATGATGACTTTATCTTCAATACCGGTGTTGCCTTAGCAACAACCAGTAGCATACGAATTGAACCCGGTGTCTGCCCTAAGGTTGAACATATGGAGGGCTATTTCTTTTCACCATTTTTTTTACTTTTCTTTTTAATTCTTCAGCTCCTTCTTTCCCCTTTCATTCTTTTCTACTTTTTTTCGTATCATACCTAAGGACTTCTAATTCTAACTATTGGAGATGTCCTTGGGTAGATCCCTCCGGCTCTGGCGGATCATAGGACGGTTTTCCCTAACCTTAGTCACCTTATAACTCCATGACTATCATATAATTGCCATGAAACCTTTGATTGAAAATCTCTCAAAGTGTTTGTGATTTTCAAACATTTTGTTTAACACTTTAAGAGTTTTGTGTTTACTTATGAAGGGCTCCCCTTTCACATGTGCTCATGTGTATTTAAATAAATTTGCACATGCGGGAGGAGCAAGCACTTTTAGAATTGATCCACTTTCAGTGAACAAGACCTATTCGAGACACGCTTACATCACTAGCTAGACTAGCTTGAAGTTATTACCCGGCCTGGTCGAGTCCACAGAAAGTTTCTCGAACCGGTACATTTCTACTAAGACGAATCCTTTTCGGGACACGCTTACGTGGCTAGTTAGAGAGTTCCATTGTCAGCTTTTAGGTGACAACTAGCTCTAGTAACTAACTTGATGTCATTACCCGTCGAGGATAAGTCTTTTCAAGATTACTAACTTTCATGTTTCGTCAATTCCTGGGTCAATTCTGAGTCGAGCTCACACGAGATTCAATATTAAAGCATCCATTGTCATCCATATTTTAATCACTTTTACTTTTCTCCCCCTCAAAAATAGCATATAAGATGTTGTTTTTGATGAACTTTTGATTAAAATACGCTTTTTGAGTCTTATGGGGAGATTCACCAAGAACTTATCATTTTGAACAAAGACCATTTCAAATACTCCCCCTCAATAAGTGAAATAACTTTTTGAGGTTTTGATTACGAGAGGGAATACTTGTCCTTTTGAGTAGAATTTAGAAAAAACTTTTGAAAAATTTGAGTAATTCTACTCAAAAGTAAGAAGCTTTCGCTCCTTATGTTAGGATTGAGGCACTGAAGCGTACCTCAGGGTCCTTTAATTTTAAAGAACGGGTTGTACACTGCTATATGTGCACAAGCAATTAAGCATGATTTTGACGGAACATTTTGTTTTCGAAATACTCCCCCTCAAAACTCGCATATGTTTTGAGAATTTTAAACTTTTTGGAGTTTGAGGGAAGGAGTCTTCTTGAAGCAAAATTCTGAAAGATTTAGAAATTTCAGTTTGAAAAAATTCTTGAATAAATTTTGCTTCAAGGTAACTAAAACTTTATACACTGAAATACTCCCCCTCAAAACGTTAAATTTTGACATTTTTAAACTTTGGAGCGAATTGGGGAGTAAAGATTTGAAAAATCTTGAGCAAAATTTTGAAAAGTTTTGAAAAAACTTTTGAAAATTTTTGAATAAATTTTGCTCAAGATTAAGAAATTTTAGATAAGCTTTGCATGAGAACTTCTTCTTGTTTTCAAGGATAAGTGCACGTTTGGTTTTAAAGAATGGTTTAGCAAGGCACTTTCCTTTCTTTGAAACCCGAGTTGTACACTGAAATGTGTGCACAAGTCGTAATGTTAAAGCCCGGGTTGTAAGCTGAAATACTTACAAGCCATTAGTTTTGATTAGACAACAACCTTGGGAACCCATTTAAGCACGGCGCCAACGGGTTTACCAAATTTTGAAATCCATTTGTAAGTTGTGTCGATCTGATTTAAAGATATTGAATTCCAACGAGGACTGAAAACCGGTGTTTCATTTTGAAAAAACACTCATGGAATCAATGGAGATTTAAAACTCTTTTTTCGTTGAAAATTGTTTGAGAAACCCGGCGTTTCTCTTGGAGTTTTAAAATATGAAGAAGAAGATTTCCATCTAGAGTTGAACCTCATGGGTTCTCTTTGAAAATTTGTTTCTGTGATAAATGGAAACCTTCCGGTATTTGGAATGTTCAAAGCAGAGTCGTTCTTATGTTGTAGCGAAAGCAATTCTGATATTGAATATTTGAATGGTTTTGAACGACTTTGCTTTGGTTTCCACACTTGCTTTACCGGTGTAAAACGAGAGAGTGTGGAGTTTGAAAAACATGATTCTTTTCTTTTGAAGCATTTGGGGGTTTCGAAAAACTTTGTTTTGGTCTCCACACTTGCTTTACCAGTGTAAAACGAGAGTGTGGAGTTTGAAAAACATGATTATTTTCTTTTGAAGCATTTGGATTTGAAAACCTTTTAGAAGTAACTGTTTCAGAAAAACTTGGTCTCTTTGAAAACTTCCTTCCTTTTTGCAAAGAATAGGTTGTAAACTGAGAAACCTTTTTCGAAAATGATTTTGAAGATTCACCCGTGTAAATCTTCTTCGAAACACTCACTTCTGGTGTTGAAACATTTGAAATTAGAGCTTTTCCCTTTGATCGGTTAAGAGTATCAAACTTCACTTTTAAAGCATTGTATGAAGTTCTCAAATCACTGTAATCTTTTTGAAGAGAAAGATGATCTTGGGATGCCAATTTTGATTCTAAAGAAGCAATTTGTTTCAAAAGTTGATCTTTTTCCGCTTTAGAATCATCCATTTTATGAGCCAATTTCCGTTCAAACTCAACATTTTCTTTTTCAAGTCTTTCAAAATAATTTTCAAATTTGGTTACTTTGTTGAAAAAGTCGGTTTTGGTATTCTCAAAATCGTTTGTTTGTTGAGCTAAAAGTGGTTCAAGCTCAACTACTTTCGTTTGAAGCACGTGATTTTCATTTTCAAAAGGATACATTTTCTCCCCCGTTTCCTTATCAAAATCTGGAGTATTAGAATCGAACAGGGGTTTTGGAAAGGAAACTTTTGTGATTTAAAAATCAACATTTTTCTTTTTCATTGATTCAATCTTCTGCAAAGCATTTTCAAACTTTTTATCATCGAATTCATACAATTGAGACTTCAAATCTTCAGTCTCTTATTGTTTTAAGTTTGAGTTTTGTGTCTGAACTCATGAACGTTTGATTGAATCAAACAGGTTTTTATAAATCTGTTTCAAATGCTCAATCTCTTTTTCATATTTTGAAATTTGACATTTCATTGACACGTTTTCATTATCAACTTGTTCAAGCTTTGACATCCAGGGGTTTTCAAAAGACTGCTTTTCAAGATTGTGTTGTAAAGCTAGCTCAAAGTTAATGCTTTGTGCTTGACATCTTTGAAAATTTTGTTCAAGAGAAAATATTTGACGTTTAAGTTTCTCTTGGATGTCGCTTGACTCTTTTAAAATCTTCTCATTTTCGTGTCTCAACATCCCATTTTCCACTCTTATGTTTTCAGACTCAACAATCAACGATTTATCACAAGCAGATTTTTCAAAAATTTCAATTTAGCTTCTAAATCAACAATGTCGTTAAGATACGAGTCTTCCTTTTTCCTTTTTCTCACTTTATGTTCACAAAATTCCTTTTTGCAAGTTGACAACTCTGTTTGTGTTTTTGAAAGCTCTTTTTGAAGTTGTTCAACTTGTTGTTTGAGTTCACATTTTTCATTTTCGAGTTTTGAAACCAACTTTCCGTTCGACTCAACTAATTCACGTATTTTGTGTTGAAGATCTTGTTCTTTATTGTAATATTCTTGAAATGCCACTTCAAAACCTTTTTCACGTTTGACTTTGTTTTCGTGATTTGAAAGTTGTATTTTATACCACTCAATGTCCCTTGTTAATGACAAATTTTTTGATTTTAGTTCACAGTTGAGCCTGTTACATCGATCAACTTCGTTTTGCATATTCTTAATCATTAAAGGAGTTGAAGCACATTCTTGATCATGATTCACACTGTTATGTTCAACCGTACCTCCATTAAGATCCACATGTGGAGTTTCTGGAGTAATATTTCTATCATCCTGATTCACCACATATGTGTCGTTAATGTACTCAGGTTGTTCATGACTTTGTGTCTCATAAGCAAACACATTTTCAAATATATCATCATTATTAGATTGATGTACCTGAACGAGTGCGACTGAACTTTGTGAAGGACTGACAGCAGCTGCATTATTCAAACCATCCTTACATTTGTGTTTCCTGTCAGCATCTGAATCATTCCTTGATGTGCTGCTTTCTGTCTACAGTTCTGATAATGCATTGTTACCCGTGAATACCAAACTATCATCCAACGTCCCTTCATTGTTGACTGTTCCTTCATGTGTCTGCCTTTTACTTCCATTCTCCTGTACATTCAATTCTCTTCCTCGTTTCTGCATCTCCAGTTCTTTGACAACACTCAGATGAAGTGATCTTTCATTAAGCTCAAATTCTAAGCATCTCAGTCGTGAAACAAGTTGATCTCTAAAAGCTTCAACCTCCATACTAGTGATGTTCTCTCTCCATAAATTGCTTTCAAATTTATAGTGTATAAGAGAAGCTTTAAAATCCATGGTCATGAATCATTTGAACTGTGTCTTGAGCGCTCTAAATTCTACCATGCAATCACTTCCCTGTTCAATTTGCTTTTCTAGTTGGACGATGTTTTCTTGGAGTTTCCATTGGAAGGTTAGATGGTCCATTTCAGTTCCGAAGAATGCAGTGAAGGTACTCCACGAAGGAAACCTTGCATCTGAGAGAATCTTGCATTGAATCTTAACTGATTCAAAATGTGCTAAACAATTTTCTTTAGATTGCATTGCAAGCTTTACACTTTCTTGCATCTCTCTTCTTTTTGAACTTGATTCCATTTTAATTTTGTGTGAAATGACAATGGATCTTATAGACGATAAAAAAGTAAGATTGTGTTTTTCAAATGAATCTTTTGTCCTTTGGTCACGATTTCTCAATAACTAGAACAATAGTTATATTTATTCAACGAACCCTAATAATCTCATCCCAAAACAATTAATCCCAGATTATTGAAGCTCAATCAAAACGTGATTTAAAATTACAACCCAAAAATTAAGCGAAACAGATTACCAACTCAAGTCCAACTAATACCAAAATTTCGGCACAAGCAAATACCTTATAAAAATTTTGTAGCCCAACTGTTTGTAAACTCCCAACACAGTTTTGTTATCCCACTTATCAAAAATAATCTGCATAAGCCCAACACAAATATTGCAACTATCACAGCCCACAAAATTAACAAAAAAATCGTCCTATGTTGGATTGAGTAGCCCACGAGCCCAAATCAAACATAACCCTAAATGATTTTGCTATAAGAATACACTAATCTCACACAACCCTAAGTTAACTCTGTCTTAAAAATACGCCTACCACCTCAATGATAGTCAACAAATTCTCTCACCAAATAATATAACTGCCGTCATATCCTTAATCCCATCTCAAAATATCCGCCACCATCTATCATCTCCTCTCACTTACCAGATTCAAACCAAAAGCAGATCTAAAGGAAACCTTCGTCCCTTTTTATGACTGCTTCACACAATCGAATCTCACAACCAAAAAAATAATTGTTTCTTTCTTTCTCAGTTGCACCACACAAAGACTGGCTTCAAGATCTTGAATCGTTCTCAGGTAGGTTGTACATGTTATTTCATTTTCTATAAACGAAACAAAATAGGGATATGAACATATGTTGTTCTTGTTCACTCTTTATTTATTTCGTATATTGAACAAAAGAAGCTTGGCTTCTAATAGATCAATGATGACTTGGTGTAATTTCGTTTTGTAAAAATCTTTAAGGTTCTGAAAATCTCATAAGAGATACGAAATTAACCAAGATGAGATCGTGAATTGATTTACTTTTAAGTTTGAGTCCTTGATTAGTGATTGATATGAGGAGAATGGGGTATATGATAGTGTTGGATTAGATTGAGGTTTAGTTATAGGATTTGGTGATGTTGGTTAACGATTGGTTTATGGTAGCAGTAGGTTTGGATTTGTGATGTCTTCGTTTTTCCACTTCTCGTTCTAATCTTATTCTATTTTTTCTTTGGTTACTTTGGATCGAGGTGTTAACTCGATAAAGAGAATTTTTTTTTCAAACTCGATAAATCTATGAATCCTAACTCGATAAGTTGTGCTAAATCGTGTATAGTTTGGCCTAAGTATTAAGCAACAGAGAACCTTACTCGATAAACGATAAGGTGCAATGCCAAACTCGGCAAAAAAATTGTAACTCGACAGAAACTAGTTAACTCGATAAACAGATTGTGCTAACTCGCTAAAACACATCCTTAACTCGATAAATACGTAGCTAACTCGATGATCTTCAAAATTTGCCCACAAAATATCTAGAAAAACGAGACCTGGTTTCACCTTTTTTGACAGTTCTGACCACAAATACCAAGAAGAAGATACCAAAAAGAATAAAAGACAGATTTGACTATGACCATGTGACCATTTAAAACTGTTATAATTAAAAAAAAAAAAATAAACCGTACAAATTTATTATACCAGTTTAAAAAAAAACGTATTTGACAAGATTTGACAAAAAAAAAATAAGACTTTAAAACACACAAAAAAACATCTAAATCATCTTCTAGCTCTTGATACCAATTGTTGGGTCTTTAGTTTTATATCATTCCACACATATGAGATCTAGAGAGAGAAATATTATAAGTTTTAGAGAGAGAGAGAAACAAGAGAGGAAATAAGAGAATTTCTTATTCCTAATGAGCCAACCAACCAACAACTCTCAAAGGAGAGGTTACATAGTATTTATACTAGTAGTCTTAGGGCTTCACATGACTTACAACATATTACATAACTAGCCCTTAGACTTTAACAAAACATGTAAACATTAATTACTAGCATAAAACATATTAAATCTTTAACGTACAAACATAATATTGTACCCTATTACAAGACTCATTGACTCGATAATGATCGTCAATTCAAGCGTTCCCAACATATATGTTGGTTTCTCTTTTGAGTTCGTGTCGTGTCGTGTCGTGTCATAGATCCACTTGTTTTATTTCATATTAACAACAAAATATACTCTCGTAATGTCTGGTCCTCATATGTTATATAGTAAATACACTTTTATCCCTGGCGGCACCCTCATACCACCACACTCGCCTATACCGCCACGTATACACTTGTGTCCCTTGTGGCACCCTCACACCACCACACCCGCCTCCAACACCAACACAAAATGACCATTGATAATGATTTGATTAAAAAGTGCCCACAAAATTCAAGAGTGGAGAAACGAGGAGTTTTACATTCTACCAACCAATATAACGGATTACTTCTCCATGGACGCCAGACAAAAACACGATGGGTTACCCTCTGGTTTCTGGCGATGAGATAGGCAAAATAGCGGCCACAAAGGTGCTTGTTTCAGATCTGGGTTCTTGAATAGTTTTGTGTTTGAAATTTCTTTTTATATGTGAGAGTAGTTTAAGGGCTAAAGAAGACAATGATGATAATTAATGTATAAGATTAAAAGGCGTAGATTTTTTTGCTGTTAGTCATGTTTTTGTTTCACAGGGTAAAAAAAAGGCATTTGTGTTTGTTTAGAAGTGTTTGTTTTTTTAATAGATATGGTTGGTTTCTTTCATGTTATTGGTGGTGAATTGGTGGTTGCAATGGTGTGAGTTTAAGAGGCATTTGATTATGGATCTTGATATGATTTGGGATTGGTTTTTTATATTTGGGTTTGATGTCAGCCTGATTTGAATTTGGTGTTTTGAGGGTTTTGGATCTATGTCTAGGAGTGCATGATGTTTATATGCTTAATAATAAATAAATATTAGCACCCATGTTTGGGATATGGGGATTTTAGATATTGATTTGTAGATCGGATTTTTAGTTAAGTAAGTGTGTGGCTTTTTTTGGATATGCAATGTTGGTTATGATGATGTCGAAAGTTTGATAAAGATATTATAGGTTGACGGAATATTCACAGGAGAATATGATGTTTGCCGAAATATTTATCAGAGAAAATGATCTTGCCGGATTCTTCAACTGAGAAGACGATGCTTGCCAGAATCTTCACCGGAGAAGATGGTGGTGGATGGAATTGAATAAAGATGATGGCATGGAAAATTTAGTAAATATAGTGTAATTACACGTCACATTAAAAATTAAATAAAAATGACATGTTTATTATAAATATAGTACAAGAACACAAGAATGGGAGAAAGAAGATACAATTATTATTATGTACTCATCACAAATCACAAGGGGTTACAAATATGTAGTACTTATAGGGTAATAACTAATAAGCACATGTTAAACCATAATAGACTAATGGGCTAGTAGATATTAGTGAATATACATAAGCCCATAATATTTACAACACTCCTCCTTGGATATTCATCATTTATCATACGATATACACCGCCTCATTAAAAACCTTATCAAGAAAAACCCAGTGGGATAAAAAAATGATGAAGGGAAAAAGAGTGCAGTGCGCATAATGCTCCTATTCAATTTGATGTATATCTTTCAAGCGCCGAATATCAATCTTCTGAAGCAGTTATTTAGATACTTTTGTCGGCAAAGATTTTGTAACTAAGTCCATCGAATTTATTGATGTTATGAACACGTCCTGCAAAAATGACAAAATACGTGTAGCTTCCAACCCAATATCAAACGCATTGATTGGAAGTATATATTGCTAATGCAAATAAAGTTATACAGTCTTGTTACGCATATTAATTGTAAAATGGACATTAAAGCCTTAGTTGCACTTATGTATGGTACTTAAGGACCAATTATTTCTTTGAGATGTGTGCAAAAGCAATTCCTGTAATATGCGTCCAACTGATTTTGATCCATATAACGATTAAATTTGATCAAATAGAGTTCTTGAGAACTTTATTATTTGCTTCTTGAAGTTGAAGTTGTTAGGCATGCTTGAGGCATTACAGATCCTTCATGAAATATGATAACTCTAATAAAACTCATTTAAAGCGAATTAAATACTTCGATATTGACAGTCTCGTAAAATATCAATAAGATATTTACATCCACCTCGAGACAATATGTCTTTTAATAATCAACTTCATGTTTTTGTGAATTTATTTATTCACAATTCATGTCTTAAAAGACATAACTTTACAGCTCTTATGCACTGATGTGGTCAAATTTATTGTATATATAGTATTTATATTTCTCCAAAAGATTTGAAGGAAATACAAATCCCGAGATCTTTGTCTCTGTGAAGGTGTGAATGGAATTTGAAATTCCCGATTTGTGAAAAGTGTCGTGAAAGTGAAAAAAGTGATTTCAGTGAGAATTACACTAATGAATATGAAAATAAAGCACAAATAACCAATAAAGCAAGTAAATCAAATTACCAAACCTAAAACGTAACGTAGAATTAAAAACGTAAGCTTAAACGTAAATAAAACGTAAACGCACGAAGTAAAACGTGAATTTAAAGCTAGGCTAATCCTACGGGTTTGAAAATAATTTTCCTAAGTTAAAAATGATAAAAGAAAATTTTTGAAAAAGAAAAATATTTTTTTGACTTTTTATTTAATTATTATTAATTAAAAACTATTTTTACTAATTAAAAAGTTATGAAAATTCAAATAAAAGTGAAATTAAATGAGAGAAATACAAAATTAATTTTGAAAAATCTAAAATAACTAAAAACTATTTTTAAAACAGAAAACTAATTTTTTTTGGATTTTTTTTTGAATTTAAAATGATTTAAAAATGATTAAAATCTAAAATAAAATAAGAAAAATAGCAAATCAACTCAGAAAATTATGAAAATTTTATGGAAATTCTAAAATATTATTTAAAACCTATGAAAAATTTAAAATGTGAAAAATAAGCTGAAGGAGTGTTGAATGGCTTAAAAACTGCTTATTGATAAGCACTTGCAACCAAAGTGAATGAAACTTAAATCACAGAAGCCTAAAACTCAAATAAGCTCAGATATATAGATTTCAGACCAAATGAATCACAGAAACACAATAGGAAGGCAATAAGCAGTTCAATTAAGCACAACGGATAAGCAGTCTTCAAACAGAATAAGCCAGAAGCTCAGGAAACCTTCAATGCACTTAAGTATACTACAATGAACTCAAATGATGAAAAATAACCAGGGTTTAAGTCACAAATCACAATAGCAGGCCTAAACTTGAAATCAGACAACTTATCTCAAACCCCTTATTTTGCAGGCAGTGAAAAGCTATCCTAATAAGCTCTAAAGTATAATCTGAAGGGGGCAAAAGTTTTACTAACCTACTGAGATACTAAAAACACCAAAAGCCCTTTCTCAAATGCTTAATCACTACCTTAAATGTTACCTAGAAAATTGATGAAATCTGATGGTGCAGGCAGCTTAATGCTCAAAAAGGCAAATTTGATCCAAATTTTAAGTGAGCTAATGAGTTTCAAAGTATGAAATTCTTGCTGATATGGATTCACAAACACCTAAATTACTCAAAACCACAAGCAAATTGTATTTCCAAACAATTATGAATCCTACAAGAGCTCACAAAGTTCTGATCATTTCTGAGTACAACACTTAATTTGACTTTTTGATTTTTTTTTAACAAAGGTGACATATTCTAAATTCTATCTGTCCTAAATGCCTAATTATGATGTAATAAGCTACTATGCAACTAATTATTGTTTATGCTAACACAAATCACTAACAGTTAACTGTTTTAGAGAATTTAGGGGCAACTTTGACTTTTATCTAAATGAGCTACTGATTTTATGTTATAACCTACCTATAGTAACCTAAAGTGACCTACTAGTGCAGAAGGAATAACCACAAACCAACTAGAGTACTCAGAAACTAGCTGATCCAAACACCCTTATACCAACTGTTATGACCAAATGATTAAGCAAATGTGATCAACAGCAATCCAAACCACAATCTAAGCTCAAGTTATGATTCAACAAGCTAAATTGCACCAGAAACACAGATCACAAACACTCAAACACCACAGATATCCAAATAGTAATATATGAGCAATATTGAAGCAGTTATGATCAAACTAATGCAAAACACTTATATAATGATTAAATCAATCTGAACAAGCTATAGTATGACTATAAAGACAGAATTGAACAAATAACAAGCAATGAAAACAGATCTATACTACTAAACTCAAAATATGCAATATAAAGCTATAAAATAAAAAGGAGAACTCACTTCACAAGCCTCAGCTGAACAGAGGCAACATTTGACATAAGCCTATCTTTAATAGGCTCCAAATTAGCTTCTGCTTCTTCCGAATAAGCTCAGCTAATTTGGAGCCTATTAAAGATAGGCTTATGTTGATATGAATAACCTTTGTTGACTGTGTAAGTGATTGAAAGAAACTGATGGAATTATGTTGATATAAATAAATGACTAAAAACGTTATTCATATCTTTCGATATCTCTATGTTTTGATAATCACAAAACGAAAACTCATCAAACCAAAGATTATGACATAAACAAGTATTTAGTGAGAAATACTCATCTTTACCATTTAATCACTTAAGGTATGAATAAACAAAGTGTCTAATGTACTACAAGATCAAAGGAACACTTTTGTTAATCACTAGATATTTATAAAATGTCACAAAACATTTTATATCTTTTGTAAAACATTTTTGGAATTAAAAGAATATGTTTAATTCATTACAAATGTAACACCCCCAAAATACCGCAGCGGAAGACTGTGTCACTGGGGTGCTACTTCATAATACAAAGTACAAGTTATAGAAAACGAACTCTAAATGAGACGTTTTGAAAAGTTACCATTCGATTAATGAATTCAAAGTTACAAACATGAGATTCCAAAGTATGATACATAAATGTATACAAAATGTTTTGAATGGTAAATGATAAAAGCGTAAGTCTTCAGAATATGCAGCTTGACTCTAAGTTCCATGCACTAGCTATCGCCTTACTAACCTGAGATAAACATGCTAAAGTGTCAACACAATGGTTGGTGAGTTCATAGAGTTTGTCTAACAAATAAAGCCTATAAAAATGATCACACAGCAAAGGCATCGTGAATCCACTCAGTTGCAAGTCCCGCCATAAGAGACTTGTAACCTGTGTGTTCACAACCCACTGCTAAATATATAGTATGAATAAGACATGTATAAGTTCATCAAAACAATTAAGCAATTAGTAGTGAGTCTCTACTTCATCTCCGAAGACCTCACTTGGGAGCCAATTCTCAAAGACAACTGGGAGCCAATTTCCAAAGACAACTGGGAGCCAATTCCCAAAGATAAAAGATTACTGGGTGCCATTTCCCAAAGTATAAAAGATTACTGGGTGCCATTTCTCAAAGTATAAAAGATTACTGGGTGCCATTTCCCAAAGTATAACTACTAGCAACTAAATAGAATAACGCAATTAAGTATAACAAAGTCATGTATGTATGAAATCAAGTATAATGCAATCAAGTACAAGTAAGCAAGTAGTTGAGCATGTATCTCCCCCAAAGAGTTAAAATAAGTATAAAAGAGTAGGGGCTGTGACTCACCTTAAGCTTATGTAATGAGAAATGAAAGTGGTAGTCGAATCGCGAAAGTCTCTAAGAGCAGCCTATAATAGAATGTTGCGACTTAGGTTTGGAGTAACGTCTAAGAATACGAAGAATTGCCTATATATATGTCTTGCATAATGTTCATGATGTAGTACTTAGTATATAGTGTAAGTCTTTGAATATAAATGGTTTATGAAACATGTATAGGTTGTATATCTCTTACTACCGTTCGGGCCGACATAATTCAGAAGTCATGGAGTAAACGTTCGAGGAGCCAGGACACTTTAATTCGTAAATCCACAACTCATCTCGACTGCTTACTTAATGAACTCCTCACATGAGGCTCCCTACTATTGTAGTATTTGATAACATATATATAAGTTTTTGATCTTTAAAAGTTATATGGTCTTTAGCCGTGGCTTTGTCGTGACCTTGGTCATTGTTACCATGGTCTTGAGACTCAACCTTGGCTTTAGCCATGGTTGTGGTCTTGGCTTTAGGTCATTAGACCTCTTGGTCTTAGTAAAACATAACTATTATATAGTGACTTTGGTATATATAAAATAGCTGTTAAGAAACTGAAGAAAATCTCATTCGTTATTGGTTTTCTGGAGACGTGCTCCTGAGTTTTTGAGGAAAACGTGATTCCGGACAACTTTCGTGCTTTAACTTTTTCATGAAACGGACCAGAAGGGCCTCTTTTTGCGTGTTTTATGTTCTGTCACAGAAACTTTTGGCAGTTTTGCCGTAAAGTTTTGGTAATTTCAAATGGTCATAACTTTTGACTCGGGTACTCGTTTTGGCTGATTCAAATTGCTATGTTTTCCTTGTTAAGTCCTCTTTAACAATAAGTAAGTGTCAAATATCATAGTTATACTATTTTGGTCGTGGTTCTCCAAGAAAGTTACTAGTTTACTTGTTTAAATATCATAAGTTAACATATATATACATAACTTGTTTTACCAATTTTTATATATCATGAACATAATAGCAAGACAATATATAGCATGAAAGAAACATAATAAGCATGAAAATGATATTGAGCAAGAAAGTGTAATAGGGTTTGCTTACAACTTTTGGCTTTCTAAAGAAAGGAAGTCAAGTATGAAACTAGAACACTAAACCTATGCTTGTAAACCCTTCACCATAACTCTTGAAACCCTTGCTAGCCTTGATATATACCTTGTGAAAACCAATTAACTTCAGCCCCTAATCACCTTGTGTAGCTCCTAATTCAACCATGGAATCACCAAACAAACTTAAGAACTAGGTAGAGAATACTAAGACCTTGAACTTTGTAGTGTAACTTGTAGTTTGAAGATCAAAGGATCATGGTGCTAGGGATTTATGTGTGTGGTGTTTAAAGGAGGGGAGGAGAGGCTTTTATAGTGAGTTTGAGGAGGTTAGGAAAGTAACTAGTAAGTTTCCTAAACTTGGTGACCAAGTTTAACTTGGAGCCAAAGTTTAACACTTGTTCTAATCCTAGGGCTAGAGTCATGAGATTAAGCCACATGGGCTGATTTCCCCCCCCCCCTAGAGGCGGTTCACCTTGGATAAGGAGGGATGACTTGGTGGGTTTTGGTATTATCCTACTTATGGAGCTAGTTTTGGACCCGTAAAATGCTAACCGTAAGTTGTTAAGTCACGAAACGTAAAACCGGGTATCCTAAAAATATGAAACTTATAAATATGCTAGAACTTATCAATATACTCCATAATAAAATATAAAAGAGTCCTGATTGGCATGCCTAAAAGCATGCCTAAACTGAGGTGTCATCTTCTGATTGGTGACATCAGGGGGCCCCACTTCTTTACATTTTATCTTTCCTCATATCCACTCTCCATTTTACCACTTGTCTTCATCCTCTTGTTAGGCATACTTTTAGGCATACCAATTAGGTCTCTAAATCATTTTCCAATATAAAATGAGTGGTAGGTTCTATTGGATTGCTCAAATCCTGCTAAAACTGGAAGCACGGGTCTAAAACGCGTAATACGTAAAACGTACGAATATTGTGTAAAATTGAGAAAAGTAAAATGTAACTTTTCTAGTAGGATACTAATGACTTAAAATGGCTTATAATGTCTAGGCTGGGCTCTGTCTAGTGTCGGTTGGTATTTAATGTCTTTAAACTTAAAACTGTAAGCCCAAAAATCAAGGAATGATTTATAAAATCAAGGAATGATTTTTGGTCAAAGGAGGAGGGAAAAATATGTTGACTTATTCCAAAAATGTGAAAACTCAAATCGTCTTAGAAACGCGGTGCAGGTATAGGCTAAGGTTACGGCTGAGTAAAAGTGCTTAAAAACGAGAATTCCTGTTTCTCACGGTCGAGGTTTATTTGGTCATATTTTTCTTAGTCATGATTAATTCTCAAATAAATCATGAGAGTACTAAACATTTTTCTGATACGGGGAAAATTAACGCGGTCGAGTTTCGTTGTGCGTAGAATTTTTGAATGACGTTGTTAGCATTAAAAGTGACGATCATTATTGTATCAACGAGTCTTGTAATAATGTTGTAATAGTCTTGTAGTTTAGTTAAGGGTAAACGGGCTTGGTTTAATCTAATATTGTATAAGTTTAGGTCTAGCTCTTTACAAAAGCCCAAGCCCGGCCCATCTCTTTATCTTAGCTATATAAACCTCCAAATGCTCCCATTTGGAGGTGGTGCTTCTATGTGTAACTCTATGTGTTTCTCTCTCTAAAATAATACATCTCTCCTTTCTCTCACTAGAAGTATCCATCTCTATTCTCCATCTCACTATCTCTACTTATCTCTTCTATTATCTCTATATAACTTGTGTAAGATATAAGATCAAGGGTCCTAACAAGTGGTATCAAGAGCCTAACAATGATTTAGGAGGGTTAAGAGTTTGTTTGGTTCGTATGTTTTAAGCTATCTCACGTTTTCCTTTTTTCTTTCTTTCAAAAATTCTCACTTTTCTTGTTTTTATTAGTTTTTAACACTTTTTTTATTACAAACTAGTGTTATAAACTTTTTCAAACAAGAAAGTTTCAATCTTTTTGAATTATTCAAGCTTAAAAATTCGAATTTTGTTTTGTACTTGTTTTCTAGAACACGAAAAAGTTTTATAAAAATCATCAAGTTTGGAACTTTCTTCAAGTTTTGGTGTTTTTAATCTTAGAAGTACAAGTATCTTGGATTACAAACTTCATTTGAGTGTGCTTATTGCAAAATCAAAATCTGCCAAACTTAGTACTTTTTTCGAGATTTCAAAAATTTCGAGATCACTCATTGACCAATTTTCGAGAACACAAGAAAAAGCTCCGTTCGTGATCATAGTTGGAGACTCGTTATTTTCTCTCTTGTATAAGAAAGAAAACACTTCGACTTTTGGCAAAACTTCGAAATTGTATAATTTCAAAAAAAAAAATTGGGTGATTGGGTTCTCGAAAAAATCATTATTTTCGAGAACATTGCATAATTTTCGAAAAAATCATAATTTTCGAGAAACACTGCAATTTTTTTCGAAATATCATATTTTTTTCGAGAACACTGTGTACTGTTTTCGAGATCACTCAAGATTTTCGCAATCCAAGTTTCGCAATCAGAAGTTTCGAAATTCAGAAGTATTTCAAACCTAAGTTTCGCAAAGACAAAATTTTCGCAATCTCTCAAAAGTTTCGAAATCACCTAAAATTTTCGAGAACCTTATGTTTCGAAACTTTTGACGATCAAACTCAACTCCTATTTTGTTGAACAAATCCATTCATCTACACAAGCTATCCTATCAATTAAAAAAAAAAAAAAAAAAAAAAGTTTTTTTGGCGGGAAAAGTTGAGTAAAATTTAATTTTTACAGGAGACTAAACATTCAATTTTTACGCGAAATTCAAATTTTGGTATAACGGTGAAAATTTTGGCCCAAAATTCAAATTTTTAGGCCAAAATTCAAATTTTTTGGGTAAAATTTGGCTTGAATCAATGATTTTCAAATTTTGAGAAAGCAAATTTTCGTATTCAATTTTTTTGGAGGGAAAATTTGAAATCACTAAAGATCCTAAGAACATCTTTTCACTTTGACTTGAATCAATGGCCACTCACCATGACCATTTCACAAGTATTTTGTACAATGGTTTTGCCTCATTGTTCAAGGAATTAAACATCCAACAACACAATAACAATCTGCAAGAATATGCTTCGAGTATACAGATGGGGAATCAAATGCAATATGCAGGGCAGTATGTTGGAAATCAAATGAATCAGAATGTGAATCAGAATGTGCTTAATCACAATGGGATTGATTGTTTCATGATTTCTCACCAGGCAACAACATCAAGCAGTGATTCTGATCTTCCTACTACTTATGATTCAGATCCTTTCCATGAGGTACCAAATAATGGTAATGATGCTAATCCGTTTGCTCATAAGAAGCCACATTATGTGCCACCTGAACCTAATTATGATACATATGTGGGGGAACAAGTTAATAGCAATGTTAACTATGAAACCCCAGATATGGATCCTAATGGAGTTCAAGTTGCACAAAATAGTGCTAATGATGAGGAAACCCGTGCTTTCTTTGAATCTTTATTGAATAATTGCAGCATTGAAATTGAGAAAGTGAAAAAGGTCAATCGCGATGTTAAGGCCGCGAATGTTAAATTGACCGCTGAGCTTGAGAGTTACAAATCCACCGTTAAAGCTTTTGAATTTTATAACAAAAGATTGTCTGAATTAGAAACTGGTTATCAAAATTCCGTTTCAGAGAAACAACAATTACAACTCAAGTTCGATACACTTGATGTTAATTCTTTCAAAAAGATAAAATCTTTAAACGCGGAAATTTCTGATTTACAAAACCAACTTTCTAAACAAAAAACAGCTTATACCAATCTTGAAAAAGAAATGGATGAGTTGAAAAAGGATTTTGCAAAGAAAGAAGACAAACTTTTGGAAGAAATCGTAGAGTCAGAACACATGATTGCTCATTTAGAAGAGTTAGTGGTTAAGTCGGGACAGTCGAGTCAAACAATGAAAATGATTTCAAATCAAACTAATCCGATTTACCATACGAAACATAAAATGGCTCTCGGTAACAACACCCCTTGTAATCTCAAGAAAGCTCAGCAAGAACGGAATGTTTTGTACAATGGTAATGTGATTTACACCAAACATGATCCTCCCGTCGTTCGGGATTCTGTGCTAACGATTGAACATGTCGAAGAGAGCATTTCCAAAATGAAACAAAAGGATTTGAAACCCATTGATTACAACAAATTGAACAAACTTTCGGGAATCACTTTTGTTCCACACACAGAACCATCTGTGTTTTCCATTAAACGACCATTTGCTAAATTCTTGTCTAAAAAGAAAGTTGTTTCCAAATCTCTTTCAAAAATGGAACAATTGTCCTCTAACAACACTTTTAATACAAGTGAGGCTAGAGACATTCTCGATGACGTTAAAAAGAGAATTCAAGAACTTCAAAATATTGTTAAATCTAAAATTTCAATCGATATTAACAATTGGCATTCTAGTTTTCACATCGAACAGAAAAAAGGTGTTTCAAAACGAAATTACTATCCCACTGAATAACATCAGCGCGAGGGTAAAACATTTTGAACAAGTTTTCTTAAAAGAAACGGCCGACTTTGTCAAGGACCACAAATCCCTGGTAAATGAAGCTAATGTTGCTCGTGAAAACATGAATGTTTTGGAAAACCTAAATGATTCTCTCTTCGAAGCTGTTATGACCACTGACATTATGTCCATCATTTTACAAACATATTCTGTTCACGACGATGAACGACTAAGAGCTGAGACCTCCGCAATTGTTTCCAAATATGAAAATGCTCTTGAAAAACTTGAAAAAGAAACATGTCATTTTTCAAACAACTTGATCGAAAATCAGAGGAATGCAAGTATGAAAAATTGTCGTATGAGCATGCCTACAAGGACATGAAAAAGGAAAATGATCTTTTGAGAGCTCAGCTTGAAAGTATAAAAGGGAAGGGTGTGGATTAATAAGTTTGCAAAACCATCGACTTCGGAGAAACCAAATGTTTCTAACACGGTTCAAAAACCAAAAATGTCAATTTCTCGGTTTGCTCCAAAAGTCGATGAGAAAAAGGATTTGTCAAAACCAGTCACTCCACAACCCTTGCTCAAGAAAAAGGAAATGGAAAAGATTGTTGAAAAACGAAAATTGGTTGTTGAAAGAAACACAAATGTGAGTGCACCTGGCTCTTCTAGGAATAGTACACCAAATGTGACTACAAAAACAGTTAAAGAGTCTGTTGGTTCTAATGACATGGTCCACAATCACCTTCTAGAAGAAGCAAGGAAAAAGGCACAACTTCGAAAAGACGGAATTTTAGGTACAAAACCTAGTGTGATAAATTCTACAAGATTCCAAAGCACTGCTAGTAGTAGTAAACCATTACCTAGGAACTATCTTCAAACTACTAGGGATTGGCTTGCGTCTAAGAGTAGTGGCACAAAAGAGAATGCTAGGAACGTAGAATGCAACACAAAGAATTCCAAAGTCTCATCGAACAACAAACAATTTCCAAACGACTGTAGTGACAAAATTAAAATTGCTGTGTTAAACAAGAATGTTGAATTTGTCTGTCCTACATGTCAAAAATGTGTTTTTTCAGCTAATCACGATGCATGTATTGCACAATTTCTCAAGAAAAGAAAGTCAAGTGTCGGGACACAATCCACTAAGACACCTAATCAAAACAAACCCGTTGATAAGCAGCAAAATGGTAAGAAACCTAATAGGTGGATATCTAAAGGATGTAGTTTTTCCAAAACTGAGACTTCCGCTGCATCTGATAAGAAAACTACGTCTAGATCTTACCTTAGGTGGATTCATACGGGAAAAGTTTTTAAAACAGTTGGTCTTAGATGGATTCCCACAGGAAAGATTTTTGATAGTTGCACCAAGACAAATAATAGTGATAATCATCAGATTAAGGAAGTAGAAACCATTACAACCGTTGATAGTCAACACCCGCAGAGTGATGATTCATGTATTTCTAACACTGTTATTTGTGAAACCTCTTCGTCTTCGGTTGCAGGTGCTTCAACTATCTCAGAACCCAGTTCGTCAGAGGGCTCAAATTCTGTAAATTCTATAAAATCATTCTTTCAATCTTCAATTTTTGATTTTCCCTTTCTTTTATAAAAACAAAAACAAAATACAAAATTTGAAAAACCAACAAAAACAAAATACAAAAATATAAAATTTTCAAAAAATACAAAAACAATATAAAATCAAAAAATCCAAAAAATATTCTTCTCACGACATGTCTCTTGTATAATCGATATTCTGTACGTTTCTAGAAATGTCATTCAACAATGATACGGATATGTACAGATGCTTGAGCGAGAGTTCTCTAATATGTTTTTTTCTAAAACATGTCGTTCCTCAAAAAATTTCTTCACAATGGCTTTCGTATACTTCAGTACGAAACCCGAACTTAATCGAATGGCTTCTGGACACATCAGTTCAGGACCCGTGCTTCAAAGAAAGGAAAGTGCTTAATCAAAACAAAGATTTCAAATATTTTTCGAGCACTTATCCTAAAACGAGTACCAAACACTTATCTGGCTTGAGTTTTCTTTAGAAAAACTTTCAAAATCTTTAAGCTCAAGACCATGATTGTTGATCTAATGATAAATTAGATTTTCAAAAATTCTCTTACATTTTGAGCACCAACTTTTCAAGATTTTTCAAAAAGATTTTCAAAATCTATCAAAATCGGCGCTCATCATCAATATGACTTGTGTACACCTTACAGTGCACAACTCAAGTTTTCAAAGAAAGGAAAGTGCAACGCAAAAATGATTTTATTCCATAAAGTGCACTTATCCTAAAAATGGACACTGTTGTACGCCTCAGTGCGACATTCCTATTCAAACAAAGAGAAGTCTTTGTTTTTCAAACAAACCTTGATGCAAAATTCAACAAATCTGAAACTTCTTTATCTTTCAGAATTTTGCTTCGAGAAGACTCCTTCCCTCTAAACCTTAAAAAGTTTAACATTCTCAAACACATATGCGAGTTTTGAGGGGGAGTATTTCTCTAAAACAAAAATGTTCCAAATTCATGCAAAAACAAATCTGTATATCTCTCCAAAAGCTTTTTCTTAATCAGTTGATATCAAAAATATCACGATATGCTATTTTTGAGGGGGAGAAGACATGATTAAAATGTGATCAAAGATTTTCTCACAAAGATCGAAGCAAAGAAAGGTTCAAAGAAAGATTCTACGCAATGTGAAAGAATCTACAGAAGTAAAGTGACAAAGATCTGTGTGAAAGAACGGGAACTACAAATGCATGTATCACTAAGACTAAAGACGTATGAGCATGTTGGAATGGCAAACAACCACCACAGACGCAAAAGTGACGAAAGGCAGATAACTCCACATCACAAATGAACAAAGAACGATGAAAAGTCAATCATCAAAGATCACAAAGCATGAAGGAACAAAGAAACTTGCAAAACTATTACACAACAAGACTCAAAGTTCAAAGAGAACAAACTTCAAAGAACAAAGATCATGGTCACATAAGAGAGATCTCAATGATCACCCTTAGGGGGAGATTGTTAGCATTAGAAGTGTTGATCATTTATGTAATCAAATGGAGATCTCAATGATCGTCCCTTAGGGGGAGATTGTTAGCATTAAAAGTGACGATCATTATTGTATCAACGAGTCTTGTAATAATGTTGTAATAGTCTTGTAGTTTAGTTAAGGGTAAACAGGCTTGGTTTAATCTAATATTGTATAAGTTTAGGTCTAGCTCTTTACAAAAGCCCAAGCCCGGCCCATCTCTTTATCTTAGCTATATAAACCTCCAAATGCTCCCATTTGGAGGTGGTGCTTCTATGTGTAACTCTATGTGTTTCTCTCTCTAAAATAATACATCTTTCCTTTCTCTCACTAGAAGTATCCATCTCTATTCTCCATCTCTCTATCTCTACTTATCTCTTCTATTATCTCTATATAACTTGTGTAAGATATAAGATCAAGGGTCCTAACAGACGTTTTACCCTAAAACGTGTAATTCCTTATTAACTTTCACGAAAATGATCTGATGAGTGTCAAACTTTTAATTTGCTATGGGAATGATTTATCACTCGAGGCCAAGAAACAAAAATCAAATTTTGGGAAAATTTCGGGAAAATGAATAGTAAAAGTGAATAGTAAAAATTTCCGGGAATAGTAATTAACCTGAAATTGCGAATTGTTAAAACAAATTTGTGAATTCAAATTTTCAACCAAAAATGGCAAATCTAATCCAGAAAAATTTCCCTCACAAAAGGACAAGAAAATCCAACGTTCAGGAGGGCGGCCCCCTTAATTTTACTAGGCGGCCCCCTTAATTATTAAGGGGACCGCCCACTAATTAAGGGGACCGGCACGCTCCAGAACAGTATTTTCTGGCCCTATAAATATTGGATCATTTCACATATTTTTCTCACCTTTTTGCACTATAAACTTTCTGATCTAAACATCCTTTTCCATCCTCTAAAAATCCTTTGATCTTACATACTTTGATCTTTGTTTCAAAGTGATTCAAGCCTCAACACTCAAGTGCAAAGAGAAGAATACTTCTATTAGAAGTATTACAACTTAGTATCATCTTGCTATCTAAGTTGTTTGTTTGTTTCATCTTGTTGATCTTTCATATTTTGGTGAATAAGGTGTATGTATTAGTTAGCTAGATTTAGTTGTAGAATCTAGAACTGTTGTAAGTGTGAAGTGGAACTTGAAGTGAAGAAATAGTGTTGGATAGTAGTGGAGATAGGAGATAGTAGCAATAGTGATTAGTAGTGAAGTAATTGAAGCTTCCAAGTGGAGAAGACTAGAAGACATTAGTAGATTGAAGTGGTGAAGATACTAGTGGCTTGAAGGTGCAAAGACATTATTGGTTTGAAGTTGTGAAGACATTGGTGCTTTGAAGTTGTGAAGTTGCAAGACATTGAAGTTGTGAAGTATTTTGTGAAGGCGTGAAGATACTTGTGGTGTGAAGAAGTATAGAAGAAGTTAAAGTTCTGAAGAAGTTGTGGTGTGTTATTTGGTGTGAGATTGGTTCTAGCTACGATTAGAACTCGACATTTTGCTTTGTGTCGTTAATTGGTGTAAGCTTTTGGTGTGTACGGTTTTCTCCGCCATAAGGGAGGTTATTGACTTAGTGAAGAAAACTCTCGAGTTCGGTGCTCGGGGAGTGGAGTAGGGCAAGGAAGGTGTCCTTGTAGCCGAACCACTATAAATCCTTTGTCTCTCGGTTTGATCTTTCCATCTCTCATTCTTTACTTGTTTACTTACTTGCTTCTCGTACATTAGTATTATTGTGTGTTGTGCATATATTGATTTCACATAAAGATCAAACTAGGTTCCATTTAAAACCTTAACTATACATTAGTAAAATATAAGTATATACAATTATTAAAACACATATACATATATAAATACTTACTTATAATTAAGTGAGATATATGAAATTATAATTTATATTCAACACCTTAAATAAGTAGTATCGATGTGATATAGGTAAATTAATTTGTATCTATACTTTAGCTTCAAAGGTTTTTACAATTACCATTAATTCTTTGAAAGTGAACTTTTATTAAACGAAAAAGACGCAAAACTATTCAACCCCCCCCCCCCCTTTCTAGTTTTCCACAAATTATACTACTAAAAGTCTCACAAAAGCTATAAGCAGCTAGTATGAACTTATATAGACTAAGAAAGTGCTAATTGAAGCTGAGAATTAAGAATTTTAAAATATTTTTGTATTTTTTTTTTTTTTGATTTTTTTGTGATTTTTGAATTTAGGTAAACAATAAATGTAAACTAGTTAATATAAGAACTGAATAACTTTGTAATAAGCTAAATAAGCTAAAATCAGTTAAAGGAAACTAATAATAAGCTAAAAACAAGATAATTATAAAAGAGAATAACTATAATTTTATTAATACTAAACTGAATTCCAAAGTTTGAAATGAGAATTACAACTGAGAAAGTAAATTAATAGCATAACACTATTATAAAACTACACACTGAATACATGGTATGAGGGGGTTTATATAGGAGATGAGGGTGAGATGCTCTTGGATCCTTCTAGCAGTCCATGTCATCAATCCGTGCCTCATTTGTGTTTCTTTGAGTTGATATTAGCCCTTAGATTCATTTCCAGATGTTTCCCCTCAATTACGTCCCTTGGATCAAATGATTGCCCAGTGATTGGCATGCACTCACATGGATTGCCAGCGTGTAATTCCCTCTGCACATGTCAGGATCTTCTAGAAAGTGTGTAATTGTACGAAAACACCCTTAATTATGGTTAATTTTGATGGGAAGCATGTGCACAGTAACTAGGGTTCATGTGCTGGGTTGGGGTTAATTTTTGGGTACCACACGTTTTTGAAAGGTAATTAATATTACCTTTGAACGGGGTAAAGGGTGTTTGACTTGGGTGGGTTTTGGGTGGTGGATCGGATAAGGGTACTTAGGGTGGTGGGTTGTTGTTATGTTTGGGCTTTGGGGATTTTTGGGCTTGGCTGCATAATAGTAGTAGGATCCGTTTGGTATGTTTTGGTTTAAGGATTAGGGATTAACATAAGGACTAATTTTGTGAAACCTGAAAATCTAGGGACCAAAGCTGTTATTTTCCAAACTTATGTTCCAAGGGCCATATTTGTAATTCTCTGATTCATGGAGGACCAAGTTTGACTTTTCTTCAATTATTTCTTCAAAGGATTATTTTTGTACTTTTGTGAAACTTGGAGGACTATTTGTGTAAATTCTTCCAAACTTTGATCAGGGACTATTCTTGACACTTTATGAATCTCTGAGGACTTCTTTTGACTTTTTGAACTTTAATTCTTTCCCGGCTCCGGTTTTTGACCTTTTTCCATTCTCGTGCTCGTTTTTGTTGGTTTTGCTTTGTTTTTTTTCCATTTTTCACATATCCATACCTGCACATACACAAATACAAAAATACACATTTTCTTGGCATATTTGGTATTTTTGGTCTGATTTTGAGTCTAAAAATGATGTGTGAATAAGCACACATCATGCACAAAGATTGATGTACATCCAATAGATTTTACACATTCGTGTGTATGGACTTCATGTTCTTATACTTCTCGTATTTTCACGAGATTGCGTCTTTTCATGTTGGCCAAACATTTCATTGAGCGCACTTTTGAATAACAATTGATTTATGATCCTCATTATGCATAATAGCAAGCACTATATTGTATGTAACAAATTTATCAACGTCGTTTATGTTTTGATTCCGTATGACTTTAGACATCATAGAATTTATTGAGATCTCATTAGCAATTTGAGGTTCATTTGGAACCTTCATATCTAGTGTCTTTTATTAGACTATCATGGGGTCTTTTATACCTCGAACAACCATCTTTCTTATGCTCCATATTTTTAATCGAGGATTTTATTTGGAATCGACCATTCTATCATGCTTGAGGCATGTCATAACAAACAATGTCCTTGAGGGACAAAGTATAACTTGGAGCATGAGTAGCTGACATTTTATTTGGCTCAATGTATATATATGGCTATTGGATTATCCAATGAATTATAGATTCATAATATTTCTTTAGATGATGAATAGAATATGATAATTCATTCTAAACTCGCAGCTACTTTTCTCTCCTCCTGAAGGAATTATCCTTCTTCTATATCCCATATATGTGCAGTTAGGTGGAGTAATTTAAGTATGTATATTGCACAAAAGAAATTGAAGTGGGAGATACTTGGTTTCTAACCAAAACCAATTATAAAGGGGAGGATTTATAATGACAGCTTTGACATGATGCTAATTTTGTTGTTGTGTATATAGATTTTCTCTCATTATCATTGGATAATTTAGAAGTAATTCATCGCATATTCACAATGCAATACTTACCCTGGAAAGTTATGCTCGCATTTTAATTAGTTGAGCTATTAATCATGCAAACTTGAGGTTGTGATTTTGATAACCATTTAGACGATGCATCGATTTTAAAAAATCTAAATGGTGCACATAGTAGATGTGTATGCCTACATATATTTACTTGTTTTCTTTCAGATGATTGAGGAAATGAGTCCCCAATCTAGTTGATAGATGAATAATCAACTTATATTTTTTGCATCATTAATGACTCGTGATAGTACAAGAACACAAGAACGAGAGGATGAAAAGAAAATTATTATTATGTGGTCACAAGGGGTTACAAATGTATAGTACTTATAGGGTAATAAGTACATCTTAAACCCTAATGAGCTAATGGGCTAGTAGATATAAGTGAATATACATAAGACCATAATATTTACAACAATGTTATTATTTTTTACCGGTTACCATATTTTCTAACTTTGAACAAATTTGAAAGTTTTGTTACCTAGAAAGTGTAATAAAAAAGTTCATTACCTAACTCGGGAAAATTTGGTAAGTTCGTTTCTATTTTATAGACTTAACCCCATTTTTTTAATCTGGTGTTTGCTTGATTTGTTAAATTGAATCTTTAATATTTTGTTTCTTTTTTTGTTTTATGATATACTACCAATGATATCAATTGGAGGTGAGTCAATTAACAATAATGTATTTTTCTTTAATTTATAAATACACGAACTCATAATATATACACAATGTACATGGTAATAAAAATTTTAATGCCATGTTGTAACCATCTGGGTAATTAATCTCGGCGAGATCTCGGACATTGGGAAAATCGCGGCTCCAAATCTCGGAGCCGATATTCGGCGAGATTGGCCGAGATTTTGATGTCAGCGAGATTTCTGAGATTTTGCCGAGATTTCTGGGCATGTCGCATTCCACGTTCCGTTTCAGATATTGTGATTTTCATGGTGATGGTGTTTTCCGGTGAAGCTTTCAGGAGTAATATAAGATACAATGTTTGTGGCATGCATTTTAAAGATAAGTCTGCATTTTTATTTATTTATTTATTTTTGAGGAGTAATAAGGAGGAAAGTGTTTGCTTTGTGAGATGAAGAAGTTCATATGTAAAAGATGAGATACGTAGTAAGATGTAAAAGATGGGGGCGTGTGTATTTGGAGAAATATTAGGGTTATGTCTTTATTGTTAAAACATTAGGCTGGACAGAGTAATGAGATTCAATCCCCCTCTTTTTTCCTGCCACGTCAGCTTTCTCTCTCCAGCTACCTGCAGGGGATTGGGTGCCCCTGTAAGGGTTTTTAAACTACAAACTTAATAATTAAAACATTAATTTCATTAATAAAACTAAAAACAGTACATCGATTGAAAACATAAACTTAAACATCACATAAACTTCAATTATAATCTTGGTGATCCCAGGTTTGAGAGTTGTTGGAGTCGTAACCGTCGTCGTAAGGATCAACGCTCGCCAACCTCTCTGCTTCTAACTGATCTTCCAACCTGCTCAACTCCCGTTCCTTGTTAGAGTTCCAGCCACCATCATCAGCTGCCACATTTACCTCAAAACTTAGATGAAAATGATCCAGACGAGGCAGCTGTTGTTGTTGCTCAACAACTCTTGGTGCAGATGAACTTGATGCACCTTGTACAAATTGTTGTTGTTGTTGTTGTTGTTGTTGTTGTTGTTGTTGTTGTTGTTGTTGCTGTTGTTGTTGTTGTTGTTCAACCATAGCAGCTTTCATATTTTCTTCAAAACTCCAACGAATCTTGTTTGTTTTTTGGGCATGTATCTGACTCACACAGCCACGCAATGTCTCAACAACGGCATGATCTTTACGAAATTCATCGTATAAAAATTGGTCGATCACAAATTTTTTGTCGTCAGAAATGTGATCGCACTTTGTGTAGCGTGTTCTTATTCGTTGTTTGAGGGCCTTTGCCGGCTCAAACCTGTTAATAACTTCGAGAATATCTTCTTGACGAGCCGTTTCGTCTTTCTCAGCTTGGTTTTTGACCCACTTTTGAAATTGTTCGATGGTATGAGGGAGTTTATTACACGTCATTTTGAATTGAAAGAAGTGTGAGATTTTGTGAATTGAAGTGTGTAATATGTTGTGTTAATATGTGGTATTTATAATGTGTTAATTTTAATTTTTTTTCTTTAAAATGCAACGGCTAGTTATTATTATTATTATTATTATTATTATTATTATTATTATTTTTTATTTTTTTATTTTTATTTTTTTTTTTTATTATAAACCTCACTTTATTGAAAAACAAAAAGGATTTTACAAGAAATTAGTGGGGAGCCGAGATACTAACTGAGCTCCCACACCTCTAGCAACAGCAAAACCAATCCTACTAAATATATATGGAGCCGCACGCGCTCCAATGTCTTGGGTCATAGAGAATAAAACGGTAACCTGGAATCAAAAAGCAAAGTAAATGGGAAATCCCATTCAATCAGCTACATGACCCAAATGGGGTATTTTCGTCCCACGACCGAATACACACAACAAGGACGATCGAAGGAAATCGATCGAGTAAGTCGATCGTATATCCTTACTGTCACTAGCCTTAGGGTTTTTTTCTTGTTGAGTTGGCATTTTGCTTTTTTTCTTGGGCCCAATTAATAAGTTACATAAATGACCCAACTTAAATTATTCAATTGGAATTAAAAATATTTAAGTGGATTTTGTCATACAACTAAATGCATACATAATATAAACTAGCAGGGTACCCGCGCGATGCGGCGGCGGGTACCCTGTGACTATATTTTTTGGCAATGTGATGTTATGCGGCGATGCTTTTTTAGTTCGTGATGTTGTTTTGTGGCGGAAGTTTATGTATTTTTTTTTGAGTTCGTGAATTTTTTTTTGGCAAAATGTTGGTTCTGTAAACTTTTTTAAGATATTAATTTTTTTTTTCAGTTTATGTTTTGTTATTTATTTTTATTTTTTTAATTTGTTATGTTTTTACTATATAAACGTCCTTTTTTTAAACTAAATGTGTTGGTACCATTTGTCCAACATTGTTAGTTCAAATCACAATATGTTATGTTTTTCACTGACAACCGATTATGACGTTTTTTTTATTATGTTTTTCACTAACCGATTACTTTTTTTACAATGTTATTTTTTTTAATTATGAGGCATAAGTTTTTTTACACTAACAAGCAACAACCCACATTGTGTTGGTACCAATTTCCACATACCATAACGTGATTTTTGTTTAATGACCATCAATTATGTCATCACATATCGAGTCAAAAATTCGGATTATGAAATACTACGGCTCAAATTTTCAGCCCAAATAAATCACCAGCCTGATGAGTGGGAATTGCACCAGGTTTTACCTCTCAAGGGATCTTGAGAAGCTTACAACCCCCACCAGGCAGTGTACCTGATCGTTGTAGTATAGTATAGTGACAAGTACCGGGGGATTGATCGTTCTGCTTAGGAATAGTGTCGCTAGGATTAGAAAACCTAAATACTAGTTCTAAAGGTGAGGGATGATTATTTTTGTATTTTTATATTTTTTAGAAAGCAAGTTAAAATCTCGGGTTTGAAGGATTTGGGCGGAATTAGTTGCTATTCAACTAACCCAATACTAAGATGCAATCAAAATAAAATACTAGAAATGAAATTAAACTAAATTATATTAAAGTTGTGAGCAATAAGTGGAGAAAATGTGTTTACTTAGATTTCACTACTCCCTAGACATCTTTTACACGTTAATTACTTGTTATAGTTGCATGGATGACGGATTGTATTCCTTAATACCATTCATGGGGTATCGCACATAACTCCCCAATTCTATGAGCTCTTATCTCCTCCTACACCATGCCCAGCACAACTATAGGGATTGTAAACAGTGGCTCATGCATTAAATACAACCAATAAAGACCTTAGTGCAATAGGTTCATGTTTCCTAAGACGTTCAAGCATGTTACCATTTGGAGATCTGCCAGTTTTCTTAAGCCTAACATATAAATTCACTCATCCACAACAAACTATAAACAAGTAATCAACATATAATCAACATCTAGGTTTCATTAGATCCAAGCAAACACAAGATAGATCTAGCCTAGCATGATGGAATTAAGACAAGAACAAGATATAGACAACCAACACATAGACATATTGATTGAATTAAAAGAACACTTATCTTAATTACACATGAAAGGTATCAAGGGGTTGGAACCCTTGAAAAACCTGTAAAATTCGCACCAAAATCGTACTTAGGGTTTCTCCAAAACTTCTCTCTCTTTAATGTGAAAATTAGAAAACTATATATAGGAAAAGGGGTCTGACGGCGTCAAGAACAACATTGTGACGCCGTCACCTCGCCGCCAAAACTCTTCTCGGACCGCCTTGATCTACATCTGACGCCGCCTTGATCTACTCACATCTCTCGAGTGTAATAAAGTAATATAACATTATGGAAATGGAAGATATCTCTCACTACCTGTCATAGCAAAATAGATTACCATAGGCTTGGGAAATGATCAAACCTCCACCACATGGCGTAAGCACCTAGGATAAACTATCAAAGAGGTCTTTTAAAGGGTTGTAACGTTAGGTGTAGGGATATGAAATACACGGTTTTGTTGGATAAAGGAAGTTTTACTGGTGGCGAGTTAACAATCTTAGTTAATTACATGTACAATATGGCGTTGCTAAGCCAAGACTAGACTCGACTTAAGCTAATAAATGAAAAATAACAAAAACATAAAATGAACATAAAATAAAAAGGGATGGTAGTCCGTATGTTTTTCTCTTTTTTTAACTTTTTCTATTTTTTTTTTTCTTTTCTTTTCTTGATTTTTTCGATTTTTTCGATTTTTTTTTTTTTTTTTTTTTTTTGTGCATACACTCTTACCCTACCATCCAAAATAATACATCATAGGGAATGGGAATTCCCCTTACACTTGAATCTTTACATACTTTACACTTAACTAATCTAATGACTCGAATCAAGAAAATCAAAACACTTGGAGTACTTTTAAGATTAACGTACATATGGGGGTAATAAATGATGTTCTTCCCCATTACTCCACAAAATAAGTACTTACCCATGAGTCTCAATCGTCCCAAAACAATATGTACAAGGATATGACTCGACTTAGCAACCATGCAATTAATTAGAAAGTTAACTTAGGGTTTAAACAAATAACAATAATGCACTAAAAATGAGCGCATACACGGAAGGCTAAGGCGATTTGGTTGTACATTTAAGTGGGGTGTAACAAATTCTTCCTTTAAGTAAAATGCTTAAAGTTAGAAACGAAAAGATAGGCTCGGAGGGGTGTACTAGGGGTTTCGTGTACTAAAAATGAGTACAACGCTAAGGGTGTGGGAAAAATTAGTTGACTTAACTAGCCAAATAATATGACATAAATGGTCAAGTAATTATAATACGGGTTTAACACAAGGGTGATCCTAATGCCTCTTATCATGTAGTAAATCCTACCACACGAATGTAGCCTCACTAGCGGTCTTGGGATGCATCACTAACGCAAGTTCTAGAATCTAAATGCTACCGGTACACTCATAAGCACTAATAGTAAATACTTTTCCTATCAAATCTAAAGGCGAACCTCACATATTTGGGTGGAAAATTTTTCTGAATATACGGTTATGTGCTAGTCATACAATCTCCTATCCATGAGACGCTTGCTATGGCTAAATTTTCACTCCTAAATATTGTAAAAAAATTTAAATTTGGCGCTAAAATTGCACTAACAAGTATTTCTCATAGTTTTATTACACATCTACCATTAAACAAAGCAAACTCAAGCGAAAGTGCGTATGTAAGGTATCATCTTTTTACCCTCCCCTTACACTTAAGATGAACATTGTCCCCAATGTTCAAGTAAAGAATGTAAAAGTGAAAAAGTTAAAAAGAATGAAATCAAATACTCCCCTGATTCGCTCGGTATGGATAATAGGGTGGCCAGGTTAAATCTTCCTCCAAGAAAATGAACAATCAAAGCTTCCCTTCCAGAATATAAATCATCTTCTTGTCATACATAACCTGTAAATCCTGAGAAAATAGACAAGACAACCTCGCGTAAAATCGGCGGCATCCTATATAAGTTACTAAATCCTAGAAAACAAGATAAGATATAATGCTTGTGGAATGAAGTTTGCAGATCTCCTGGAGATTATAAAACTTAATAATTCACAAAAACCATAAGACTCCGTTAGAAAAACAAAACTGGTAAAATTTCCAGATTTTTACACTTGACGCCGTCAAGAGTAAACTCATGACGCCGTCAGGATTGACCTGCAGAAATTCTTATGTTAAGTTTCCGGAAAATTTCTGGAAAAACTTGATCCTACTACCTGGAAAATCCTGCAAAACTTCATTATGACTCAATACAAGCATTTGACTCTAACAAGTACGAATATACATGTTCATTTAATATTGTGGAGAATCATGATCGGTTTGTTTCTTGAAAACACATTTGGGGTTTCCCCTTACACTTATCTTTTGCAAAAATACTTTTAGGTGGAGTTAAGACTAGGCCAAAACAACAAAGTAAAGTATTTCCACTATTTAGTTTAGAAACATGATCTACCAACAATAAAAACAAAGCATGCATACGGAAGCAAATAACAAACAAACAAAAATAAAATCACACAAAACATGGGTTGCCTCCCAAGAAGCGCTTTTCTTTATTTACGAGTCTTGTAGCTAGACTCAAGGTCATGGGTTACTACGTGATACGGGTGAGTTCCTCATTGAGGACATCTTTGGGATCAAACTTAGGTTTCAACTTCCTATCGGTTTCCTTAGTATTGTATGACCTTTCAAACTTTTCTCCATCCGGATCATACAAAGTCATCCTCATATGCCATGATCCATCACCTTCTTTAGGTGGCTTGTCCCACCTCCATTTACACTTGTCTCCCTCTCTTTTCCATTTATTTATCTATATATTAATAGGCATTACGCTTAAGAACTCAATCATCTTCCTAAAGACTAAGGGGTCCTCAAAGGGATCTAGCTCTTCATCTCTAGCTATGAGTTGTTCTACCGAATGTGTCTTTTCAACGAAATCCTTTTCTAGATAAAATGGGCATTGAGGTCCTATAAAGTTCCTTTCTATCCAAGGTCCATATCTAGACGGTCTCCTATTCATCTCTACCCAATGCGGTGTCGGTTCATCATCACAATCATAACTATGCTTCTTTACATCATACACCGACCAAGTATCGCTTTCACCTACCACTATCTTAGACTCCTTACAATCTATCATGGCGCTAGCGGTTGCTAAAAATCCTCTCCCTACCAATAATGGGCATGTAGTGTCACTAACCATGTCTAAGACGTGAAAATCCGCTAATATAGTTAACTTTCCTACGTGAACAACTACATCCTTAATTATTCCAACCGGGTGGGCAATACTCCCATCCGCTAGCCCTATCAATACCTCCGTCTCCTCTAGCTTTCCTAACTTAAGAGCGGTGAATAAGGATAAGGGAATCAAGTTGAGGCTTGACCCTAAATCTGCTAGTGTGTCGAAAGCTTTGGATCTTCCTATCTTACAATGCAAAACAAATATACCCGGATCATCAAGCTTTTTAGGCAACTTGTTTTGAACGAAGGCGGTCCCATTTTTACCTAGCTTAAACTTCTCATATTTTTCTAGGAGGGCACTATAGTAAGGAGCACGCGCTAAGACATCAATGACGGGACGTTCAAAGTGGAGTTCTTTGAATTCATCGTCAAGGTCTTGCGTAGGGGGTGTTTCAACTACACTTTTGACCGGTTCTATATTGGGTGTTTTATTTGATTGGTCCTTTTGAAGAATTTGGTTTTGTATGAAACACGTGCTCGTTGATTTAACCGAGTAGTATTGTAGACACGAAGTGGGTGACGAAACTGAGGATATGGAATTAACGGTTAGTTTCGGATTCTTTACCGTGTCGCTTGGGAGTGCTCCCATTTCTCGGTCATTGAGAACTTTCAACAATGCATCAATTCTAGTGGTCATCTCGCTTTGCTTTTGTTTGAAATCGGCTTCAAACTTAGATATGCGAGCTTCTTGAGATGCCATAAACTTTGACATCAATCCTTCAAGATTGTTGGTACTACCATAGTTGTTAGAAGGATTGTTGTTGAAAGTACGGTTGGATGGTGGACCGTTAGGTTGGTAACGATTAGGCGGATTGGAAGAATTGGGTTGATTTTGTTTCCACCTAAGGTTTGGGTGATTTTTCCAAGAGGGGTTGTATGAATCACCGTAAGTGTTTGGCTCGGGCTTGAAAGTGTACCACTTATCTCCCGCTTCGTCGGTACGCGAGGATGCGTAGTCCGCAAAAGCTGTCCCGGGGAGTTCCACACAATCACGAGTGTCATGGGGACCACTACATAATTCGCATGAAGAAGTGATTTTGTTCACTTGGCTTGAAGGCTTAGGAGCTTCGTAAGATTTCATGAGAAACTTGACTTGGTCCTCAAGTTCCATGATCCTACTGTCGGGAGTGCTAGAGTTGTTCGAAGGCAAAGATATTGCCTTGACCGTTTTGTTCAAATCACGGGGATCATTCCAACTTTCGTTGTCATAGAGAGCAAGATCTTCTATGAGTTCCCATGATTGTTCCGCACTAAGATCATGTAGCTTACCACCAGCCGATTGGTCAATGGCTTGCCTCGTGGAGATGTCGATATGGTCATAAAAAATTTGGACTTGGAACCAAAGATCTATGCCATGATGAGGGACTTTTTGGAGTAAGTCCTTGAAATGAGTCCATGCTTCATAAAGAGATTCATTTTGACGTTGTTGGAACATCAAGATGTCATTTCTAAGCTTAGTAGTTCTCCCCGGTGGGAAAAATTGAGCAAGGAAACGAGTGGTGAGATCATCCCATGTGGTGATGGATCCCGCGGGTAAACGCTCAAGCCATTGACTAGCTTGATCCCGTAGTGAGAATTGGAATAGGCGTAAACGGGTAGTCTCTCTAGTTTCAACACCTAGGTCTATGGAAGCTACAATTTTGAGAAAGTCCTTAAGATGTTGGTTTGGATCTTCGGAACGAAGTCCATGGAATGCACATCCGCTTTGCACCAACCGGATGGTGTCAGATCGCAAGGGGGTCACATTGGCTCCGGTGAGCTCAATGGTGTTTCGGTAGCCTTGGTGGCTAGGTCAGGAATACTCTCCTAAGGTTCGGGGCCTAAGGGGTTCTAATGGTGGGTTTTGTTGTGGTGGGATGACGGGTTCAAAGATGTTCCCATCGTCCATGATGTCGGGTGGTTACGAACAAAGGCACAAAGAAATAAGATAGATTAAAGAAAACCTAAAAATAAAAATAAAATCATACTAGAAAGGAATCTAGCAAGTAGACCTAATAAAAAGAGATTCTAACCTAGACAATAACTATTCCCCGGGCTGCGGCGCCAAAAACTTGATGCGTGGGAATTGCACCAGGCTTTACCTCTCAAGGGATCTTGAGAAGTTTACAACCCCCACCAGGCAGTGTACCTGATCGTTGTAGTATAGTATAGTGACAAGTACCGGGGGATTGATCGTTCAGCTTAGGAATAGTGTCGCTAGGATTAGAAAACCTAAATACTAGTTCTAAAGGTGAGGGATGATTATTTTTGTATTTTTATATTTTTTAGAAATCAAAGTTAAAATCTCGGGTTTGAGGATTTGGGCGGAATTAGTTGCTATTCAACTAACTCAATACTAAGATGCAATCAAAATAAAATACTAGAAATGAAATTAAACTAAATTATACTAAAGTTGTGAGCAATAAGTGGAGAAAATGTGTTTACTTAGATTTCACTACTCCCTAGACATCTTTTACACGTTAACTTGTTATAGTTGCATGGATGACGGATTGTATTCCTTAATACCATTCATGGGGTATCGCACATAACTCCCCAATTCTATGAGCTCTTATCTCCTCCTACACCATGCCCAGCACAACTATAGGGATTGTAAACAGTGGCTCATGCATTAAATACAACCAATAAAGACCTTAGTGCAATAGGTTCATGTTTCCTAAGACGTTCAAGCATGTTACCATTTGGAGATCTGCCAGTTTTCTTAAGCCTAACATATAAATTCACTCATCCACAACAAACTATAAACAAGTAATCAACATATAATCAACATCTAGGTTTCATTAGATCCAAGCAAACACAAGATAGATCTAGCCTAGCATGATGGAATTAAGACAAGAACAAGATATAGACAACCAACACATAGACATATTGATTGAATTAAAAGAACACTTATCTTAATTACACATGAAAGGTATCAAGGGGTTGGAACCCTTGAAAAACCTGTAAAATTCGCACCAAAATCGTACTTAGGGTTTCTCCAAAACTTCTCTCTCTTTAATGTGAAAATTAGAAAACTATATATAGGAAAAGGGGTCTGACGGCGTCAAGAACAACATTGTGACGCCGTCACCTCGCCGCCAAAACTCTTCTCGGACTGCCTTGATCTACATCTGACGCCGTCAAGTGATAATCATTTCCAGGCCGTCATGACTTTTGCTCTTGACGCCCTATTTCGTGACGCCTTCAAATCCGTACTGGATTGTCATGGAATTTTGCTCTTGACGCCGTCAGGGAGTTACTCTTGACGCCGTCACCTACTGTTCCCAGCATGGAAAATTAAGACTTTGGCGTTTTCTTCACTTTTATGCTCCAAAAACGTCCGAATTGCTTCCTTTTCCAGATTTCACTCCCAAAGTACCTAAAATCACAAAAGGAACGATTTAGGGCGTTATTTGATCAAATAAATTCGAATTCGGGCTTAAATGACCCCCTAAAAGTGGTTCATTTTTTGCCTCATCACAGCCCAACTTGTACTAAATAACCCTAAATTCATAAGACTAACCCTAAATTCACTACCCCAAAATTACTCCTAAACTTACGCCTACTACACAAAATTTTCTCTCAAACGCAGTCATCATTCTCTGTTCCAAACGCAAGCACAAAACACTTTCTTGATTTTTTGTTACAACCTTTGAAGTATTTTCTCAAAACTGAATGACAACAAACACTACTCGTACTATTGTAGCCATACAACAAATAACCTTACTTGACCTTATATCGTCTGACTCTTTATCCCCGAAATAGATCCTCAAGACAATATTTTATTTTCTTGTTCTTCGAAGCACGCAAAGATTTTAAGTTTCGACTAAGATCTTATGATTTTATGAATAAGGTCTTGGGTAGGTGTATTTCTTGTGTTTTTCTTTGAACCGGAAGAAAGGAAGACTAAAACAAATTTGTTATAGATCTTTCTTATTGTTTACGGATATCTAAAAAAGAGTTGCTTCTAATAGATCTATTGTGTTTACACATAAAAATCTTAAAAGATTGGAATAAATAAGTGACCAAACTGAGATCATTGTAATTGTTCTTTCATTTTCGTTTTCGTTTCTGGCTTAGGTGTGATGTGAGGGTCATTGTTATGTCTAGTTTAGGATTTTTATTTATTTGTTAGTTTTTTTGGACATGGTCTTGGTTGAGTTTACCTTCATTCATATAAAATGTTTTAAGGTATAGTTATTGACACACCAAAATTATGAGAATAGTAAATCAAGAACTACGAGAATAGTAACTGATTTTCACATTCATTTTTTACAATCTCAAATTTATACAAAAAAATATTATAAATCCTAGGTTTTTTATAATATCACTGGTTTTTTAGTCCATCGACAGAAAAAGATATTTGTACATGGAGGGTTTTGGTAAAAGATTACATATTTGTGCTTTGTGTTTTATAACTTGTATTAATTGGTGATAGGGTGTATTAATTGTATAGATGTAAGAAATATTGTTGACCTTTAAATTATTGTGCTTTACATACTTGTTCTTTGTATTTTAGAGCTTGTATTTACTTAAAATCTATATAAGGAAATCTTAAAAATTAAATAGGAGAGAGGGTCTAATATACTTTATAAGTAGTATAGATTTTGCAACATTTGTATAAAATATATATTAAAAATATAAAATTTAATAATAAAATTAATAAAAGCCTATAAATATGTATATAAAATATATAAATACTTATTGAAAATATAAAAACTGATATCTCACCTATATCTCACTGCGATAACTGCTATTTCAAATCTCGGTCCTTGAACAATATTTGATTTTTAACCAAGATAACTACATAGGTAACCATGAATTTAAATAATGACATATTATTAACCATAGTTTTGGTTGAAAGATTTATAAATTGTATATTATAGTAGTTATTTAGTATTATTTTTACTTTTGTTTTTTTTAATGGCGAATTTATAAAAACACACTAGCAAGGAGCTAGAAGAAAGAGTACAAAAGCTTCATAAGTCAAAAGTTCCAACAACTAACATTACAACCTTTCCTTTTAAGCCAAGAAAAAGAAACACTAAGAAAATTACCCAGCCCATGATCTTGAATCCACGGCGGTAGTATTTGCTTTGAAGATTTGAAGGCATTATTTATATGGTCTAAAGTTTATTATTTATACCAACCATAGAAGTCTCTAATATTTTCTTGAAAAGAATGATCCAAATATGATAAACAGAAGATGGTTAGATTTATTGAAGGATTATGATTGTGAGATTTGCTACCACCAGGGCAAGGCAAATGTAGTAGCGAATACTTTATGTCGCCAAAGCGAGTTCGTTAATGATGATTGTCACATCCGATCTCTTTGAACGAATCAAGTTGGTGCAAGAGGAAGCGTTGAAATAAGAAAATTGAAAAAATGGAGCATATTTTATCTCAAATACCACATTTAGTAGATGATAGTAGAGATGTCAAGACTCATTTTGGGAGAGTTTATATCCTAGTTAGAAGTGCTGTCAAGGATTTACTCCTAGAAGAAGCTCATAAGTCAAAGTACTCGATTCACCCGAGGGCTACAAAGATGTATCTTGACTTAAAAAGAAACTATTGGTGGTCGATGATGAAAATATATTGTGTGAAGTATGTAGAGATATATTTGCTTGTCTCAAATCAAAACCGAGCCTCAAAAGCCATATAGAAAAGTCTAAACCTTAGATATTTCGACTTAGAAATAGGAAAAGATAACCATGGACTTTGTTACAAAGTTACCTAGAACGACAAGAAAGCATGATGCCATTTGGGTAATTATGGAGCGATTAATGAAAAGTGCTCATTTCATGCTTATTAGAAAGAATTTAGCCGTTCATAAATTAGAGAAAAAAAAAACTATATGAATGAGATCGTAGCACGTCATGGTGTGCTTGTTTCTATTGTATCCGATAGAGATGGTCATTTTACTTTACACTTTTGGAGAAATTTCTAAGAAGAACTTGGCACACGACTACATATGAGCGCAACTTTTCATCCTAAAACCGGAAGCTATCATAGGAAGGAAAACAAGAGTCCTAAGGAATAAAGAAATACTTTTGGTTAAGGTACAATGAAAGAATAGAAATGGCTCAAGGTTGAGATGGGATCCAAAAGAGAAGATGAGATCGAAGTATCCTCATTTATTCCAACATTAGATTTTGCGGACGAAATCTTATTGGGGGGGGGGGATTGTAACACCCCAAAACCAAATGAGGTACTTCTATATTATATTATATTATAATATTTGTATGACTATGTTTGATTATTATAAGTACTTAGAAACTCTTATGTGACATTGGTTAGTCTTGAATGTGAATTATGCAAGTTAAGTATTAGTGTTGGAAGTTAAAAATGACTAATACCCCAAAAAGTAGAACTTGAGGGGCTACGTATGCCACAAACCCTCGAACTAAATCCAGAAAATTAGATAAGATCCACCTCATCAACTTCTTGACTATTCTACAAAGCTCTAGAACTTGTATGTATATGTGTGTGAGTCGATTCCAGGAGGAGAAAAGGGGGGGGGGAATCCTCTAAGTGTTAACTTGATCCAATAAGAGTTTGTAACAAAGCCTAGATCTAATTGTCATTCCTTATTAAGTAAGTGTGCTTTATTGCTAATGATTTTGTATTTTAACAATTAGTGTTCATGAGTTATGATTTAGGGAGGTTGGGTAATTGTATTTTGATATAAAATTAATGTGGTAATAAGTTTAAGGATGAAGTCCCTATGATTAATTGTGATAAATCATAATACTTGCCCCAATTGAGAAATTGGGGAGTTTTGTTATTGGGTAACAATTGATGATATGGGTTATGAAACAGCTTGGTTTAGATGGACTCATTAATGAACCCTATTTGTATCATTTTATGTTTGTATACTAAAAATGATATGATGATGATATAGGAAGCAAGTGTTAGAGGTTGGTGTTGCAAGTAACTAGTTGCGGTTTAAGGTAAGTATTTGGTTATAACATGGTTTAGCTTTATCATATTTATATATGGTAATGGATTATGATTGTTAGCTTTATCATGTTTATTACATGGTAATGGTATGTGGATAGGATATAGGGTGCGTTAGCAAGTTATGGATCCATTACGAGGCTTAGCTTAGTTAGTCGATGGGCTAACTATGGGATAAGATTCAACCATTTGGGTTGATCATGTTTAGGTCGACTATGTTGGGCTGAGGAAAGTGCCCATTTACTTACTAAGCGTTTTCGCTTACATGTTAGTTGTGTTTCTTTTTGTAGGTGCTAGTGGATTAGTAAAGGGTAATGACAAGGAATGAAGTAGGATGCATGCTTGCCCATTTTCTATTTGATGGTAAGCAATATCTTGGTACCATGCTCGGTTATGTTTGAAAGCCCCCAAGTGTAGTCAAAATGGTTAGGTATATGATTGTGTATAAGTCGTGTTAAATGTTGTTCAAATGGTTTGTTTAAGGTATCTTATGATGTCAAAAGTCCAGGGAAGTGCTTTGTATGTTACTCAAATACTTTGGACAACGGGTCAAACAGGTTGTTTGTTATCACCTTGTAAATAATGTTTCTGGGGATCATTAGACCACAATTATTTAAGAAAATGAAGTGATATGATGTTTAAATGAGTTTTGGAAAGTTTGATGAAGTGTCGGGCTTGAAAAGTTGATTTCTGGAGCAAAAACGCAAAAATTGGAACATTGGTACGCCAGCCGGCGGCTGGGGGACCAATCCGGTCGGCTAGCGGCACATTTTTAGTTTTTGGCCGAATTTTGAAAAATCATATTTCTTAAACCGTAAGTCATTAGGAGTCGTGCTACCTATTGTTTTGAAGATAATTGTTTTGAAGATAATTGAGTCTAGTTTCATTTTATATACTCTCAGGAGCTGGGTTGTAATAGAATTTTATCAGTTTATAAAGGAGTAACAGAATGTCAGTTTAAATGTTTGGTTTGCGCAAAATTTTTGGTCAAATTTGGTAAGGGCATTTCAGTAAATTTAAGTTTTACTTTATATATGTTATTGTCGTGCATTAATTACGAATTCTAAAACTTTATTTTTGGAAAACTAAAATAGTAAAATGAACATTTAAAATAGGATGAAAAGAGTACTCAAAAACTAGGTTGACAAAAGACAAATTTATATTTGGTAAATACAAATAAAAACACTTTTTTTTTTCCAAAATACACTGGCTCAACTCTTATTGACCCAACTCATTCTTCACTTTTACAAATAAGCTTGTAGTAACTTCACATTTTTTTCAACTCATTTCCACTAAAGTCACATTTTTCTATTGACACACACAATTGTTTTGAAATTTACCGACCTAGTTCAAAATCATTAAAACACATCACCTATTCAATCAAAACCAAAAAGATTTCACTTTTTTTTTTTTTTTCTTATTCTCTTTGAGGATCAAAACTTATACAGTACCATTATGACATTTGTTGATTTTTTTATCAATCTCTTCAAAGTACATGGTGTTTTTCATATAAAACGACCACGTGTTAGTCATGTTTAAATTAATTATATTTGTATTTATTTAGGTTTAGATGTGTTTACTATTATTTAACAAATAACATTAAATTGATAGTGTGAATGATAATGACAAATTAATAATAATACATGAATCATATATACTTACGCAATAAAATTAAATTATAAGTGTTAGAGCATTCGCTATGGTAAATATTTTTTAAAAAGGTATATAAAATGTCACATAAATAATCTTTAGACCTTTTGATATTACAAATCTAAATTCACTATAGTATAAACTTTTACAACTTAATAAAATGTCTTGTATAACACATGCATTAAATGTATTTATTTTATAAAAAAGGTTCAAGAACTAAGACCTCTTCATGCCACATAGATATGAAATGAGTGTCCACTATGATTAAGATGAAACATAAATCCTTTCATCATTTTTAGACATTTTCATAAACCCACTATAATGGATGCTCTTAGATATTAATGTATATTTGAAACAAGTATGTGAAATAATTGTTTAACATGTTTAATGGTAATGCTTGTCATCATTTATGTAAATACTACCCTAACAGGCTAATACACAAGTAATTGGTATATTGAGAATTTCAAAATCAACAACTTAGAACTAATATCTACTAATAAACAAGTTTATTGCAATTTAAGTTTACTTTATTTTATGTTTATAATCGTGCATCAATCGCAAATCCTAAAACTTTTTTGTGAGTCACGATTTATTAGTTTGACACTATGTATGTTTTAACCCTGGATTTATTAATCATTTATCATATACCAAAAATATGGAACACATTTAAACTATAAAGTGCGGTATCAATTATCAGCCACCAACAGGCGTATATGGGGGAGATCTTGCAAAGGTTCAACAAGCAGTTTGCATGATCAACAACAACACAACAAGTTGCAGAGGTGTTTTCACCCATTGACCACAAGGTTGATCGCCTTCATTCACACGGTGAAGGTATGGAGGAAGGTGAGTTTTCAAAAGCTCGTGAAGATCTTGCGACTTTGGAGAAAGATTATGAGGTTGGTGCTGAAGGTGTAGAGGATGACGAAGAGGATGAGGACGTGTGCTTATATTCTTCTATATGTTAAACAATATACCAAATGGTTTTCATTTATATGAATTCTAACAGGTCTTCTGATATGTGTTAATTCACATACCTTTTCATAGCCAAAAACTGACCCAAACAGACTAATTATGCTAACAAATGCCAAAGAATGTGTATTTCTATGTTTGTGAACGTGCGGGGTTGGATATTTCACAAAAAGACAAAAATCAAGCAAAAACCGACAAAAACGAACACGAGAGTAGAAAGAGTCAGAAAGTCAAGCTGGAAACCAAGTTGAGCTTTGAAAAGTCAAAAGAGATCTCTAGAGTTAAAGATTTGCATGATTCATCATTTTCGGGGAAGTTTGAGGAAATGTCAGAAACAGTCCCTGCACTTTGGAAATTATCACATTTAGTCCCTCAGAGATTCATTTGAAGAAATGTCAATTCAACCTTTCATAATTCAGAAGTTGGAAAATTAAGTCCTTGAAAGATATTTTTGGAACAATGGCAGAAAAGGTCCTCAAGTTTCATAAAACACTCAATTGGTCCTTGATTTTATTGCTACCAAATCTAAATTATAAAGTCTAGCCCAAATAATATCACAAAGCCCAAATCCCACTTTTTAAATCGAAACCCATAAACCTAATCCCATACCCGATCCAATACCATCCACGGTCAAAGTTATAAACACGGGTCAAGGTGGTCAACTCGGTCAAACAATAATAAAAAATTACCCCGCCCCCTTTATTTCCCCCAATTCACCTCTTTACCAGGTCTCAAGAACCCTAACTTACCCGTCCCATCAATTACCGTCATTAAGGGCAAATTGGTACAATCAAGTACGTTTCTAGAAGGATCAGTGGGTGTCAGCATGTGTCAGAGTATCTAAGAAGCACAAACGGGACTTCGTGGCAAGAGCTTATTGGTGGAGACGCGTCACTAAATTTGATCAAAGGGTGGATATTGATGGGCATTGATGGGATTATGATCAGAGGGTTCTCAATTGATGTAAACAAACACAACTCACACGGATTGCCAGCTTGGCAATCCGAGAGCTCACCTCACCTCCTCTCCTATAAATAGGACTAGTTGTTAGCTTAGTGAGTGGCAGTAGTTAGATAGCGAAGCTCTGCAGAAATTCAGTCTCATTTGTACTTAGTTTAGAATTTGTAATGTTAGCTTATAAGTTTTAATAAAATTTCAGTTTTCATCTTATTGTTTCTGCTTAATTTCTGTTTTAATTCAAGCTTTTTAGTTATAATTTCAGCTCATATCTCAGTTACAATTAAGTGTTTACAAATCTTAGTTTCTAGTTTAGTCCAAATAACATTTTCAGAAAATAAATAAAAATCAGAAAAATTGAAAAAATAAAAAATCTTTTCATTCTGTTTTGTTAAGCTTTCAAATAAGTTCAATTAGTTTCTATATAGTTCATTCAAGCTTTGTAGTTTTAGTGGTTGTGTTTACATTCAATTTTCAAAGGTGATCATTGATAGTCAACAAAAGTCAAAGGGACTTGGTCTATTGGTTGCTGAGGTGTTTTGGATAAGTTGGAACAGACTTGGAAGGTTCCTGCCTATCCTAGAGATAGGCAAGCTAAGTGAATCAATCCTATTTTGGCTGGATTGAAAGAAATTGTAAGTCCTTGTTCCTTAGTTTGTGGTGATTGTTTCTGTTACATTAAATAACTGTTGATTGTGGTGTATTCTGATATTGAGCTTGTATGATTCTGAGTTTCATTGATTTAGTAGATCATAATTGACTTCTGTTGTGGCTTATTGGTTTTAGTAGGTGAATTTTGATTAGATTTGCTTATTTGAGAAGCTGTTTTGATGAGGATCTGAGATTATCCATTTCTTTTATATTCAGTGGTAACTAATTGTGTAATGTGACTCTAATAGTGATTTGTAACTGTCTTTGATACATATATTGGAGCTACATTAGTTGTTTCATTGAATAAGTGTTTAACTGTCACTATAAGGGAGTGTTTGGATGAGATTTTTGCTGTGTGAAGTTGAATTTGGATTGATGGATCTCTGTCTTAATGCATACACAGTTAGTTATAGTGATAGTTTGCTAGCAATTTAGAGCTAATAGTTGCATTTTAGTTAGTGATAGCTTATATTAGTATAATTGTAGCTTATACATCAAATTAGTAGGAGAATTAATCTGTTTAAACTCAAATTGGTCAAAGCTTAGTGGTCATTAAAAAGTCAACTAATATCAGTATTTGTGGTTCATTAGCAACTGTTGTAGATCAATTTTAGTCTAGTTAATGATTAATTGTGATAGAGATATTGATTGATTGTGAAACTCAGTTGTACAATAAAGCTTTTGCCCCTCATGGGCCGATAAATTAGACGATGCTTTATGGGCTTTCCGAACCGCTTACAAAACACCCATTGAGTGTACTCCTTATAAGCTGGTTTACGGGAAGGCTTGTCATTTGCCCCTAGAACTTGAGCACAAGGCCTACTGGCCTTAAAACATGCCAATTTTGACTTGAAAACCGCTGGTGATCCTAGAAAAAGTTCAATTGAATGAGTTAGTCGAACTTCGTGATCAAGCTTACGAGAATTCTTTAATATATAAAGAGAAAACAAAAAGACTTCATGATGCCAAGATCAAAGACCGCGTTTTCAACGTTGGTGATCAAGTGCTTCTTTTTAACTCTTGTTTGAAGATTTTCTCGGGTAAGCTTAAAACCCATTGGTCTGGATCGTTCACTATAACACAAGTATTCCCTTATGGTACCATTGAGTTAGCTCAACCCGATGGTCCCAACTTTAGGGTGAATGGTCACCGTTTAAAACATTACTTTGGAGGGGATGTACCAACCATGGTAGTCCCGGATCTCCAAACTTTCCCCAAGGACGATTGAATTCGGGGATCGAGTCAAGCTACGTGACTCGGAAATCAAAAACAAAGCGCTTCGTGGGTGGCAACCCATGCTTATCCAATTTCATCTTCTTATTTTTCTTATTTCTAACAAATAACGTGAGGAGGGGGTGCCTCTTCTACTCTTGTGTTCCGTGGTTGTTTGTAATGTTTGTTTAGGATTGTCCGCGATTTATGATGACTCTCGTGCTCATTATCTTCTCTCCACTCGAGTTTCATTCATCGATGCTTTTGGAAATCCTATATCCGTGAATCTTATCGACTAACGTTTTCTTTGGCATAATTAATAAACGGCCCTAGAATTTTGTTAGGATTGCCTTAACCCATAAAACATTGAGGACAATGTTTAATTCTAGTCCGGGGGAGGGTGAATCTTCGATTCGATTTGACCTTGCATTTTTCACCATGTCGTGTACTCTTGCAACTCCGTTTTTCCACCAAAAATGAAAAAAAAAATTGAAAAAATTGAAAATTTCAAAATTTTTGAAGAAAAATGAATGAAAAAGTCATGAAAAAGCACAAAAAGATGTGAAAAAGTTGAAAAAGTTGCGCAAAAATATAATAAAGTTTGAATAAGTGTTTTGACACCTTGTTGACTTTCCAGCTGGCGAGAGTAGGAATAAATATTTTGACTTGACCGGGCGTGTTGAGCCCTAGCTTGTTCCCTTAACCAATGATATTCACATAAGCTTGTGCTAGTCTTGTACACCAGGAGCTATAAAATGCGAATTCTTTCTTAAGAATCTGCAAGTTCCCGTACTTGACTTTATACATGCGCAGCTTAAAAGCTTTCGCTAGTCTTTTACATAACGAGCTAGAAAACGCGAATTCTTCTTCTAGAATTTGCAAGTTTCCGTAACTGACTTTATATATGCGTGGCTGATTATCGGCTAAGTATTCGCGGGTTTCATTATTTGGAATCTTAAATTGCGAAGAGCGAGAAATGATAGAGTTTATTTAGAAGTTAGATGCTAAACGTGGAGTAGTGGTTCTCTTTAGAGCTCATGAGAGGTACTTGTGGCTTTTTACTCCCATAAAATACATCACCGATATATAATAGATGTTCTAGGTTAATTAGTGGTATTTAGGTTTGGATAATATTTAGTTCTTTATTTTCTTAAAAGAATTTTTGCTTTAGAAGTTGGGTACATATCAAGGAACATCAAAAATAAGAGCAAAAATGAAAAAGAATCAAAAGTCTAAAGTTGATTATGTATGTGGTTTTGGAGATACCCGATAAGCTTCCATTGATGTTATGAGAAAAACTAAAGAAAGAAAGAAAAGTATGAAAAATATGAGAAAAGTGAAAGATGAAAAACGTGAAAGTTGAAAGTTATGATGAATAAGAGCTTGAATGCAAATAAGTTGTTGGCGCGTGAGGTGCATGTGTATGATTCTCAATTGGACACATGAGGTGCACGTGTAGTACTCCGAAACTTATATCTATGATATTGTATGTACCCAAAATTCCTTGATGTGGACCGAATTTCTATTGCAGTGGTTCTTGAGAGAAAATGGAAAACTACTTATCATTTAAACTTAGGTGTCACTATCGGACTAAAAAGTATTGAAACGAGAAAATATGAAGCAATTCATTTCTCAACAAAAGTAAAATATTGAGATACAAAAACTTAGGACATGGGAGTAAGAAGTTTCCACAAGTAACTTTTATGAGTAGTGTTAGCATCTAATTTGTAGATAAGTTGTGATCTCGTTTGTACGCTTAGTTTGGGAGCTTGTGAAAAATCAAGGATGACGATTTTTATCCGTGTGGTCACTTTTCTATGAAAAGTGTTTCTACTCGTTGACCCTAAAAATTATTGCATAATAATGAAAGTTCGACAAACCGTCACAAGTATGAAGTGTGAAAAGTCCAAAAATAGAAGTAAAAGTGGAATAAAGGAAAATTTTTGGACAACGGAGCGTTTGCGGGAATAAATGATTTTATTAATTCTTTTGAACCTCCTTGCTACTTTACAAAGTCAGTAGGAAGAGTTATGAAATTATTTATCCCAAAAGTGTGAATTGATCACATTGCGTGAGGACACGACAATACCTTAGTCTGGGGGATTTTGGTATGTGTTAATTCACATACCTTTTCATAGCCAAAAACTAACCCAAATAGACTAATTATGCTAACAAATGCCAAAGAATGTGTATTTATATGTTTGTGAACGTGCAGGGTTGGATATTTCACAAAAAGACAAAAATCAAGCAAAAACCGGCAAAAACGAACACGAGAGTAGAAAGAGTCAGAAAGTCAAGCTGGAAACCAAGTTGAGCTTTGAAAAGTCAAAAGAGATCTCTAGAGTTAAAGATTTGCATGATTCATCATTTTCGGGGAAGTTTGAGGAAATGTCAAAAACAGTCCCTGCACTTTGGAAATGATCACATTTAGTCCCTCAGAGATTCATTTGAAGAAATGTTAATTCAAGCTTTCATAATTCAGAAGTTGGAAAATTAAGTCCTTGAAAGATATTTTTGGAACAATGGCAGAAAAGGTCCTCAAGTTTCATAAAACACACAATTGGTCCTTGATTTTATTGCTACCAAATCTGAATTATAAAGTCTAGCCCAAATAATATCACAAAGCCCAAATCCGACTTTTTAAACCAAATCCCATAAACCTAATCCCATACCCGATCCAATACCACCCACGGTCAAAGTTATAAACACGGGTCAAGGTGGTCAACTCGGTCGAACAATATTAAAAAATTACCCCGCCCCCTTTATTTCCCCCAATTCACCTTTTTATCAGGTCTCAAGAACCCTAACTTACCCGTCCCATCAATTACCGTCATTAAGGGCAAATTGGTACAATCAAGTACGTTTCTAGAAGGATCAGTGGGTGTAAGCATGTGTCAGAGTATCTAAGAAGCACAAACGGGACTTCGTGGCAAGAGCTTATTGGTGGAGACGCGTCACTAAATTTGATCAAATGGTGGAAATTGATGGGCATTGATGGGATTATGATCAGAGGGTTCTCAATTGATGTAAACAAACACAACTCACACGGATTGCCAGCTTGGCAATCCGAGAGCTCACCTCACCTCCTCTCCTATAAATAGGACTAGTTGTTAGCTTAGTGAGTGGTAGTAGTTAGATAGCGAAGCTCTGCAGAAATTCAGTCTCATTTGTACTTAGTTTAGAATTTGTAATGTTAGCTTATAAGTTTTAATAAAATTTCAGTTTTCATCTTATTGTTTCTGCTTAATTTCCGTTTTAATTCAAGCTTTTTAGTTATAATTTCAGCTCATATCTCAGTTACAATTAAGTGTTTACAAATCTTAGTTTCTAGTTTAGTCCAAATAACATTTTCAGAAAATAAATAAAAATCAGAAAAATTGAAAAAATAAAAAATCTTTTCATTCTGTTTTGTTAAGCTTTCAAATAAGTTCAATTAGTTTCTATATAGTTCATTCAAGCTTTGTAGTTTTAGTGGTTGTGTTTACATTCAATTTTCAAAGGTGATCATTGATAGTTAACAAAAGTCAAAGGGACTTGGTCTATTGGTTGTTGAGGTGTTTTAGATAAGTTGGAACAGACTTGGAAGGTTCCTGCCTATCCTAGAGATAGGCAAGCTAAGTGAATCAATCCTATTTTGGCTGGATTGAAAGAAATTGTAAGTCCTTGTTCCTTAGTTTGTGGTGATTGTTTCTGTTACATTAAATAACTGTTGATTGTGGTGTATTCTGATATTGAGCTTGTATGATTCTGAGTTTCATTGATTTAGTAGATCATAATTGACTTCTGTTGTGGCTTATTGGTTTTAGTAGGTGAATTTTGATTAGATTTGCTTATTTGAGAAGCTGTTTTGATGAGGATCTGAGATTGTCCATTTCTTTTATATTTAGTGGTAACTAATTGTGTAATCTGACTCTAATAGTGATTTGTAACTGTCTTTGATACATATATTGGAGTTACATCAGTTGTTTCATTGAATAAGTGTTTAACTGTCACTATAAGGGAGTGTTTGGATGAGATTTTTGCTGTGTGAAGTTGAATTTGGATTGATGGATCTCTGTCTTGCATAGGTACATTTAGTGGTTCAATAGAGTTTTAAACTATAAAAATAGTAGGTAATTTCATTAAATAGTCAAAATTAGAGTTTAATGCATACACAGTTAGTTATAGTGATAGTTAGCTAGCAATTTAGAGCTAATAGTTGCATTTTAGTTAGTGATAGCTTATATTAGTATAATTGTAGCTTATACATCAAATTAGTAGTAGAATTAATCTGTTTAAACTCAAATTGGTCAAAGCTTAGTGGTCATTAAAAAGTCAACTAATATCAGTATTTGTGGTTCATTAGCTACTGTTGTAGATCAATTTTAGTCTAGTTAATGATTAATTATGATAGAGATATTGATTGATTGTGAAACTCAGTTGTACAATAGAGCTTTTGCCCCCTATAGCTGGTACATTTGAGCTTCCATTGCTTCTGTCTATTGGTAATTGTGTGACAGAGTATCTGTTTGGTAAATAAGGCCTGTTATTGTGTTTTGAGCTTATATTTGTGAACTTGAGATTGTTTCTGAGTTTGTTGGAAGTAGTTATAGTGTTGTGCTGATGCGTGGGAATCGCACCTTGCTTTACCTCTCGAGGGATCTCGAGAAGCTTACAACCCCCACCAGGTAGTGTACCTGATCGTTGTAGTATAGTATAGTGACAAGTACCGGGGGATTGATCGTTCAGCTAGGAATAGTGTCGTTAGGATTGAAATTAATCCAACTAGGTCTAAAGGTGAAGGATGATTCTTTTTGTATTTTTATATTTTATGAAAAGCAAGTAAAAATCTCGGGTTTTAGGAGAGTGGGCGGAATTAGTTGCTAATCAACTAACCCAAAAGCTACTATTTAAACTAATTAACAAGAAAAGTAAACTAGGGTTCTACAAGATAAGTGAAGCATGTCTACCCATGATATGTTACTCCTTGCTAGCTATCCAATCCTACCTATTGAATTGTAACCTTGTTTTAATTGACGGGTTGTATTCCTTAATATCATTCATGGGGTGGCATACATAACTCCCCAATTCTATGAGCTCTTATCTCCTCCTACACCATGCCCAGCACAACTATAGGGATTGTAAACAGTGGCTCATGCATTAAATACAACCAATAAAGACCTAGTACGCCTCGGTTCATGTTTCTTAAGACGTTCAAGCATGTTACCATTTGGAGATCTGCCAGTTTTCTTAAGCCTAACATATAAATCATTCAATCAAAACAAGAATCAATAGGAAACAAGGATTATAAACTAAACCAACTAGATCTATTGAAGTTGTCACACCTTAATTGATGGAGATAGACACAACATCAACAAGAAATCAATGAGATCTAATCAATTATATACAAGTTTCACATAATCATAAGTAGACACAAGGTGAATTAGCAAACCATCATCAAAGAAGAGCAAACAACAATGATAATGGAAAACATAATTAAGATAGAATCATCAAACCAATACATGATGTTTATGGAGTGATTGAAACCCTCTAAGTTGCTGGAAAAACACCCACCTAAACCCAGGAATTGACCTTAGGGTTTAGGGCTTACAAAAAGTGAAGTTATGATGTTATATTTATAGGCATGTTTTCTGTCGGCCCTTCTTGACGGCGTCACCTAGTTACTCTTGACGCCGTCAAGACCATTTTTTTCACCAAATTGTAGATCTCTTCGTCCTCTTCGTTTTCTTTTTTGAATCGCTCAAATCCGAGTTCGTATGCAAAAGTTATGGCCAAAACGGTGTCAGCTACCACGCGCGCAAGTTTTAACACATTTACACGTGACGGCCTTGGTGACGGCCTTGGTGACGCCGTCACCACCTACGGTATTTTATTCTTGATGTCTGACGCCGTCAGGGTGTAACTCTTGACGCCGTCACCAAGTGCTTCCAGCATGGAAAATTGATACTTTGCCGTTTTCTTCACTTTTATGCTCCAAAAACGTCCAAAATGGCTTCTTTTCCAGAATTCACTCTCTAAACACCTAAAATCACAAAAGGAACGATTTAGGGCAATATTTGATCAAATAAAGTCGGATTCGGGCTTAAATGACCCCCTAAAAACGGATCATTTTTCGCCTCATCATATACCCTTACACTTGAGATTTGCTTGTCCTCAAGCAAATGAGCTTTTATTCTACTCAAAAGACAAGTTAGGGGTCATTTAACACTAATATAAAAGTAATTACAACAAATAATCGTTCCACTAAAGACCAATAGACAAGCACGGAGGTCATACACAAGCACCTCACAAATAGTGTTTAGATACTCACATCTCTCGGGTGTAATAAAGTAATATAACATCCAAAATAATACATCATAGGGGATGAGAATTCCCCTTACACTTGAATCTTTACATACTTTACATTTAAACTAAACTAATGACTCGAATTAAGAAAATCAAAACACTTGGAGCACTTTTAAGATTAACGTACATATGGGGGAAATAAATGATGTTCTTCCCCATTACTCCATAAAATAAGTACTTACCCATGAGTCCCAATCGTCCCAAAACAATATGTACAAGGATATGACTCGACTTAGCAACCATGTAATCAATTAGAAAGTTAACTTAGGGTTTAACAAATAACAATAATGCACTAAAAATGAGCGCATACACGGAAGGCTAAGGCGATTTGGTTGTACATTTAAGTGGGGTGTAACAAATTCTTCCTTTAAGTAAAATGCTTAAAGTTAGAAACAAAAAGATAGGCTCGGAGGGGTGTACTAGGGGTTTCGTGTACTAAAAATGAGTACAACGCTAAGGGTGTGGGAAAAATTAGTTGACTTAACTAGTCAAGTAGTATGACTTAAATGGTCAAGTAATCGTAATACGGGTTTAACACAAGGGTGATCCTAATGCCTCTTATCATGTAGTAAATCCTACCACACGAATGTAGTCTCACTAGCGGTCTTGGGATGCATCACTAACGCAAGTTCTAGAATCTAAATGCTACCGGTACACTCATAAGCACTAATAATAAATGCTTTTCCTATCAAAACTAAAGGCGAACCTCACATTTTTGGGTGGAAAATTTTTTTGAATATACGGTTATGTGCTAGTCATACAATCTCCTATCCATGAGACGCTTGCTATGGCTAAAGTTTCACTCCTAAATGTTGTAAAAAATTTTAAATTTGGCGCTAAAATTACTCTAACAAGTATTTCTCATAGTTTTATTACTCATCTACTATCAAACAAAACAAACTCAAGCGAAAGTGCATATGTAAGGTATCATCTTTTTACCCTCCCCTTACACTTAAGATGAACATTGTCCCCAATGTTCAAGTAAAGAATGTAAAAGTTAAAAAGTAAAGAGAATGAAATCAAATACTCCCCTGATTCGCTCGGTATGGATTATAGGTTGGCCAGGTTAAATCTTCCTCCAAGAAAACGAACAATCAAAGCTTCCCTTCCAGAATATAAATCATCTTCTTGTCATACATAACCTGTAAATCCTGAGAAAACAGACAAAAACCCAAAGCATCAACCCGAACAAAGATAACTCACAACTAGATGTAATTCCAGACTTAGGAATAAAAACAAAACAATTAAAGATATAATGCTTGTGGAATGAATGTTTGCAGATTTCCTGGAGTTTATAAAACTTAATAATTCAACAAAAACCTTAAGACTCCGTTAGAAAAACAAAACCGGTAAAATTTCCAGATTTTTAACTCCTGACGCCGTCAAGAGTAAAACTCTGACGCCGTCAGAATGGACCTGCAAAAATTCTTATGTTAAGTTTCCGGAAAATTTCTGGAAAAACTTCGTCCTACTTCCTGGAAAATCCTGCAAAACATCATTACGACTCGATACAAGCATTTGACTCTAACAAGTACTAATACACATGTCCATTTAATATTGTTGTGGTTCATGCTCAATTTCGTTCTTATAAATAAATTTGGATCTCCCTTACACTTATCTTTTGCAAAATACCTTTATATGCAATTAAGACGAAGTTAAAAACAAAATAAAGCATTTTCACAATTTACTTTGAAACATGAGCCACAAACAATAAAAATAAAACATGCATACGGAAACAAATAAAATCAAACAAACAAACAAATAAAAACACACAAAACATGGGTTGCCTCCCAAGAAGCGCTTGTTTTTGTTCGAGTCACGAGCCTGACTCTACCCTTATTTAATGGAAATAGGGGAGGTTCTCCCTACACTTAGGATTAAGTGTGGGTGAAAGTAGCGATACACACCCTTAGGGTGTGAATATGCCACGTGAGGTGAAGGGGGTGAGTGAATGGCTTCCTTCATCCTAAAACTACCCGGATAATATTGGTTGATGGGTGGGTCGGTTCCTCTTTTGTCTCCTAGAAATATATCTAAGGATGGAAAGGTGTGTAAAGATTGAGGTTCCGGTTCATCAACACTAGGAAATTCCCTAGAACTAGGAGTAAGGTTATCACTACAAGTGTTCAAACCTATATCCTTAAGTGGTGCCTGGTCCAAGGGTTCTACCTCCATAGGAATTCCTAAAATTTCTTCTACTTCTTCCGGGTAAGTCACGGGCGGCGTGTGTGCCTCAAATGATGGTTGAGTATTTTGTGGGCTTATGTTATTTACCTCATCATTCCACGTGTCACGATCACCTATATCCTTAGGTAGTGATAATAACAAACCTAGTGCTTCATCCAACTTATGGTTTATTGATACGGCTCTATCCATAATTCTTTGGCAAACTAGATCGCTTTTTCTATTAGCTTCACTAAAACGAGATCCTAAACATGGAGGTTGTTCATAAGAATCTATCCTAGGTGAAGGCTCATATGATTCATAGGTGTCTCTAAATGAGGTATTTTGCACTTCTTGGTGTTCTAGCCACTCAACCATATATTGCAATCTTAGAAGTCTAAGTGAAGTGTCCATTTGAAGCAAATTACAAACAAAATCACAAAGAAAAGATAGACTACGAGAAAGCTACAAAATAAAAAAAAAAATCTCACTTGATAGGAATCTAATGAGTAGACCTAATAAAAATCAAATTCAACCTAAACAATAACTATTCCCCAGGCTGCGGCGCCAAAAACTTGATGCGTGGGAATCGCACCTTGCTTTACCTCTCGAGGGATCTCGAGAAGCTTACAACCCCCACCAGGCAGTGTACCTGATCGTTGTAGTATAGTATAGTGACAAGTACCGGGGGATTGATCGTTCAGCTAGGAATAGTGTCGTTAGGATTGAAATTAATCCAACTAGGTCTAAAGGTGAAGGATGATTCTTTTTGTATTTTTATATTTTATGAAAAGCAAGTAAAAATCTCGGGTTTTAGGAGAGTGGGCGGAATTAGTTGCTAATCAACTAACCCAAAAGCTACTATTTAAACTAATTAACAAGAAAAGTAAACTAGGGTTCTACAAGATAAGTGAAGCATGTCTACCCATGATATGTTACTCCTTGCTAGCTATCCAATCCTACCTATTGAATTGTAACCTTGTTTTAATTGACGGGTTGTATTCCTTAATATCATTCATGGGGTGGCATACATAACTCCCCAATTCTATGAGCTCTTATCTCCTCCTACACCATGCCCAGCACAACTATAGGGATTGTAAACAGTGGCTCATGCATTAAATACAACCAATAAAGACCTAGTACACCTCGGTTCATGTTTCTTAAGACGTTCAAGCATGTTACCATTTGGAGATCTGCCAGTTTTCTTAAGCCTAACATATAAATCATTCAATCAAAACAAGAATCAATAGGAAACAAGGATTATAAACTAAACCAACTAGATCTATTGAAGTTGTCACACCTTAATTGATGGAGATAGACACAACATCAACAAGAAATCAATGAGATCTAATCAATTATATACAAGTTTCACATAATCATAAGTAGACACAAGGTGAATTAGCAAACCATCATCAAAGAAGAGCAAACAACAATGATAATGGAAAACATAATTAAGATAGAATCATCAAACCAATACATGATGTTTATGGAGTGATTGAAACCCTCTAAGTTACTGGAAAAACACCCACCTAAACCCAGGAATCGACCTTAGGGTTTAGGGCTTACAAAAAGTGAAGTTATGATGTTATATTTATAGGCATGTTTTCTGTCGGCCCTTCTTGACGGCGTCACCTAGTTACTCTTGACGCCGTCAAGACCATTTTTTCACCAAATTGTAGATCTCTTCGTCCTCTTCGTTTCCTTTTTTGAATCGCTCAAATCCGAGTTCGTATGCAAAAGTTATGGCCAAAATGGTGTCAGCTACCACGCGCGCAAGTTTTAACACATTTACACGTGACGGCCTTAGTGACGCCGTCACCACCTACGGTATTTTATTCTTGATGTCTGACGCCGTCAGGGTGTAACTCTTGACGCCGTCACCAAGTGCTTCCAGCATGGAAAATTGATACTTTGCCGTTTTCTTCACTTTTATGCTCCAAAAACGTCCAAAATGGCTTCTTTTCCAGAATTCACTCTCCAAACACCTAAAATCACAAAAGGAACGATTTAGGGCAATATTTGATCAAATAAAGTCGGATTCGGGCTTAAATGACCCCCTAAAAACGGATCATTTTTCGCCTCATCATGTGCATTATTATATTGCTTCTGGATCTGTCTGTTTCATTATTGCTTATTGTGTGAGATTATTGCATAGCTTATTCACTTGTTTGCTAATTTTCTGGGATTCTGAGTTTATTTTGAATTGAGTTTGGCATTTCTGAGCATCTTTGATCATAATTCATTTGATCTTTAAGTTTGAATAAGTTTGGATCACAAGTGCTTAATAATAAGCACTTGTGAATAAGCAGTTTGTAGCAAATAAGCACTTAAACTGTTCATTTAAGCTTCAAAATTTTTATCCAAGTTACTTTTATCATTTTAGATTTTCTGGTAATTTTTCAGATTTTTCAGAGGTGTTTTGGTATGTTTCTTAATTTTCCTTTGATTGTAATCATTTTTAAATAGTTTTTAATAAACAAAAATCCATAAAAATTCAGAAAAAGCTATAAAAATACAAAAATATTTTAGGAAATGCTTTTATAATATTTTAGATTTTTCAGAAATTAAATTTCATTTTTTCCTTTTATTTTTCTATTTTCCTTAATTTTTAATTCATTTAAAAAAAATACAAAAAGCAAGATAAATTCATAGAAAATAAAAGAAAAGTCAAAAAAATAATTTTATTTTTCTGAAAATTCATTTTATTAGAATTAGATTTTTAGAAAATTGTTTCACGTTTGTAGGATCATTTTTCAATTAAAGTTACGTTTTAAATAAACGCGTTTGCATTTCCGTTTTTACATTTTTCATTTTAGTGCATATCTAGCTTGTACCTCTTGCATAGTTTGTGTTTGTTTGCTATAATTTGAATTACTTTATCTCTATTTTCACTTTCACCACTTTTCAATTCATGATTTGCACGAATCAATATTCCTTGATTCCATTCACCTTCGTACGGAAACGACTCGGGTGATCCGTATTTTGTGCGGATCATTTCGATACTATACTACTATATTATATTAATTGATTTTGATGACGATCATCTTCAGATCATCATTATGGTTGGATTGAATTAGATCATTTGTTTGGACCAAAATTCTGAATCAATATGTGTTTATTAGTTTATTTGCCTTTGGATTTTTATTGAGAACTATATTGCCTCCAGTATTGTATGTGCACGTATCCGTATCATACAGTATGAAATTTGGGCTTCTAAATTTCTATCATGTATTTAGGTAAAAAAAAAAAAACTTCTATCATTTCTTGATTGCGGTGGTGGCAACTTTGATCCTGTTAATATATTCAGTTGTATAGTACTTTAGTGATTAGATGGCTAGAGAAATACTTGAAAAGTTTGGTTAATGTCAGTTATGTTACATTATCAAATTTTGTAATAATGTGTTACTATTCATTGCAATTTCTTTTAAAGGTTCTACTCCCTTTTATTGCAAGTTAATTTAGTTTTGCTTGATCTTAAACATGGTATTTCTCTTCTAAAATAATATACATTAAATCTCCTTTGAATACCAACTTTGTAATGTATTGCGAATTAAATTTTATGTGAAAATTACATCTAAAATGTAAAATATTTTCGTGAATGCAAAGTTCGACCTGTAAAGATGAAAAATAATGTGTATTGCATGTTAACATTTAACTAATTTGTCTGACGGATTATGTAATGGAACAAGACTTCTAGTTGTCATATTAGTAAGAACATCGATTGAGGCGAAGATAATAAATGGAACACACTTTGGAAAGACGGTGATCATACCGACGTTGATAATTACTCCGTTTAATAAATGTTCACCGCTAAAGATCATAAGGAAACAATATCACGTGTCCGTTTTATTTGCTATGATAATAAACAAGAACCATGGTCAATCACTTTAAAAGGTTGTTTGTATTTGTCACGACCAGTGACAACTATACGTTGTCGTATCCAGGGTCAAAAGCAAAAGAGGTATGAAGGTACAACTATATAAATGACACGCTTTATACCATTTATTAATTTTACATATACTCTTACCAACAACTTTTTTCAGTTTGATTTTGATTTTTATAATTTTCTATTTTTTTATTTTTTATTTTTTAAGTGTTCAAAGAATGAACACGAATTACCACTCGAGTGTTTGACATTGACTGCATACCTTGATTCTTTAAGACTATCTATCAGTTGGATAAGTTGATACATGCACGTTTATTATTTTAATAGTTATAAACCAAATTGTTTATCGGATTATTCACAATTAACTTATTATTCCTTCATAAAATAATTGTACCTATTTATTTAATTATTATTCCTTCATAAAATAATTGTACCTATTTGCGATTGTTATTATTTGTTAATTTATTCACACACGTAACTCATTAATAAATTACTTCTTTAAGATAATTCCACAAATTTATTTGCTACTTGGTCATTTGCCCACTTAACAGCAAGTCAGATTCACTTCAGAGACAATTATACTAAAAATCAACAAAAAGAAGATATGGTATTATAACGATGTTGGACATGTGGAAAAAAACTGGTAGACGGGCGCCCACATTGGCAGTGCCTCTATAAAATTTATAGGATCCTCCTCGTACTGAAGTAAGTGTTGGTGATAACCGGAGACTATAAGTTAACGGGTGAAGCCATTTGTTCATAAATAGGATTGCTATATGAAGCCGAGGAACTGAGTGGTAAAAGTTTATTTTGCCTAAATAAATTCCACGTCCTGTATTCACACATGCACAGCTATATGTGGCTCTTTTACGTGTCAAAAGCAAAAAATGTTTGAAGGTTGTTGTTTCAGATGCGGATGGTAACCTATCAAATACTACTATAAATGTTGTATATAAAGAAGTTCTTCAATGTCTATGATCAAACGATCAATAGGTATGTACATTATACATATTAAATGTTTTGTCTTATTTTTCTTATTTACAATTATTATAAATTTAAAGATTCTATTACTTACATTTTTTGTATACTTATTAGGTGTTGACGGGAAGGAGCTTTTCTTCAAGTTTTAGAATGGTCACTGCATCCATTTTGCTTCTCAAGACAAACATATTGTAGGTCAAGAGGCTATCAACATTTATTACACAAATATTTATAACCATTGTATTTTATGATTCCAGTCACTTATAACTTTATTGTTCCGTTAAAAGAAAATTTCACATCGTTTACCTTCTTTATTCTTTCTTACTTTATTCACATACTTACGTTTTCTTAATAAAAAACCCTCTAAAATCCCATGGATGCCACGGGTCTATAAGCTATTAAGTATAAAGTACAAAAGAAGCATGCTTATTATTTCAAAGCATTAAGTCTCACTTTTGAACCAATTATCAAAGTGAACAACATAACTAAATAAGAATACTTATTTTCAAAGAAAATCTTTACTACCTATAAAGCAAAAATAGTCAAAGGGGAATGTGGAAAACTGAACTTTCGGTCAATCCCAAAATTGCCCCTGTGTTAATTAGGAAATTATGAAATGTAATTAATACTCTTATTAAAACACCCTATTAGTTAAAAGTACAATGATTTATTCACATTGTACAACCAATTAAAAACATATCTACCAAATTAAATACAACCAATTAAAACAATTAATACAAATCACAAACCGGGTTCACGTTGTACCTATTTTATTATAATCATCACATATGTTTACTACATTCTCTAATATCGTCTATCTTATTTGTACTTGTTAGATTGACAACGAAATACTCAATGCTTTTGCTCCTATGGATCTTGATTCTATTTTCAACACTACTGAAGCTTCCGAAGACGTTGAGGTAAATGTAATATACCACGTTTGATTGTTAACTAATGTTTGATAAGGTTTTAAAAAGCTACATATGAATATGAGATAAGGTTTTAAATAGTCATATAGATTGATATTATGTGATGTCTGGTATTGAGTTTGTGTTTGCGTGTGGCCTGATTGAGTTGACTTGTGACATGTTACTAATATGAAGTTAAAACAAGAAATAAAAAGGGCCCGAGTATGGTTTTTAAAGATGTTGAGGTAAACATTTTAAAACTAAACTTTCGATGTCCTTTAAGAATCTTTGTTACCTGTTTTGTATTAATTATTTTTTTCTTCATTTGACCCATTTTAAAAATCATACTACTAGAACAAGATTGAATATATGAACATAAAATTGATGGAATGATGATCATGGTCATGACCAACTTTAGAAATGATCTTGACATGGTAGTGTATGTGCATGAGCAACATACAAGTTAAATAAGATACTGAAACATATATCTATATGTACACGTAATTGTACCTTCATTGATGCTCATCTTATACATGGGCCATATATAGCTCATAGATATTGAGAGAGATATTAGAGATCGAATCTTTCTGTTAGACAACTTGTTGAAACGATGTGGTATTTTATGTTGTTGTGTTTTGATTATACATCCCATTATGATGTACTGGTACATATAGCTTGTTAATAAACAATAAAATTAATGCTAAGAATACGAAAACATACTTATGTAGTTGCCCCGTTTTGGATGAACTATTAATCGTTACAAACATGAACTAACTCATCCACTTGAATTATACGTATGTCACCATGCTCATCTATTTTTATAGCCATGGGATCCCTACTTCAGTGTTGAATGCTTCTCATCACTTAATAACCCATACGCCTGGTACAAAATCAACAAAGTATGCGTTAACTACGTGTGGACTGATGAAAAAAACAAGAAACTTTACGTCTTCTTACTCGACAAAGATGTAAGGTTTGTCAATTGTCATCACACGAGCTTAATTAAAACATACATGAAGAGGGATATCTCGTAGAACAACAAAGGTATTGGTTAAACCAGCTTTATGTGGTAATTCCAAATGTGGGTGTCTATTTGCCTGACTCTGTTTTTTCGCATGGCCAGCTTTATGTGGCATTGTCAAGAGGGATATCCCGTAGAACAACAAAGGTATTGGTTAAACCAGTCAAAGAGTTACATCAAGCAGGAATCTACACCTCAAATGTCGTCTATCAAGAAGTTTTACGCGAAAAGTAACGTGTGTTGTTATTTTTTATCTCATAAGTGATGTAATGTTTTACTTACAGGTTCGTTAAATGTTTTAATATGTTGTTTGATCGATGTTAAGAATTTTTTTCAATGATTTAGTTATCATATAGTACAACTATTTGCAATTACATTCTGATCGGTTCACGTTCTATTTTGAACGCTACACAAAACACTCACTACAATATCACAAATCGTCAATTATCTGCCGCTAAGAATTCCGTTGCTATGCACGGGTACTCGCCTATAAAGGAAAAATGGTCAAAGTAGAAAAGTGAAAAATTGAAAAGTTAAGTAATGTGAAATGTTGAAAAATCTTATTAAAGGAAATTATGAAATGTAATTAATACTCTTATTAAAACACCTCATTACTTAAAAGTACAGTAATTTATTCACATTGTACAACCAATTAAAAACATATCTACCAAATTAAATACAACCAATTAAAACAATTAATACAAATCACAAACCAGGTTGACCCGGTGCGCTTCTAACCCGACGGGTTGAACCGGTTTAATTTGACCCGTTTTCAACCCAACCTAGCAAGTTGACCCGGTTTAAATCGACCAATTTTTCGACAGGAACGGTTCAACCGGTTGAACCACCCGGGTCAAACCGGGTTTCAAAACATTATGTTTAATTCTCAAATTTTCAAACTTTTATTATTTTTCATTTATTACCTATAAACTTTTTTTTATCAATAAACTAACTGTCGCTATAAAATCCCGTTGCTATGCACGGATACTCGTCTAGTTTAAATAAATGTACTAAATATATAAAATGCCTAATAATAAATGTATAATTTTATATTAAATGAGTGAGTAAATACATATTTAATACTCATAAAATAAGTTGACAAAAAAAGAATCTATACATAGTAAGTAGAAATTATATATAGTAAGTAGAAATGAACACAATAAATATCAGCTAATGTTTTATCAACTCACTCATTTTTCAACATCTTTTTCAACAACTCTTTTCAACAAAGTCATAATTTTCTTTTGGCATATCACATTTCTCTTTGCAATTTACCAACCTTGTTTCAAATCATTAAAATCCATTACTCATTCAATCGAAAACCAAAAAAATGTTTCTTCTTTTATATTATTTTCTTTGAAGATCAAAATTTTATACAACACTAGTATGAAATTTGTTGATTTTCTATGATTTTTTTTACGAAAATCAACACATATTTCAATCACATCCAACAAAAGTACACTCATTCCTTTGTTACTCCCTTGAAATCCAAAGCTTGCAACAAATATTCACTTCCAGATGCCGAATAATCTAAAGCTAAAGCGTAAATTGTAAGTAACGGTAACTTTTGTATTATCCGTACCTTTAATTAATCATTACTAATTATAAAAATCCTTGAAATATTTCATAACATTTATTAGTTATACCAGTCTTAAATTTTTCTTTTGCAAATAGTTTTCACTAATTTCAACGTCGCCTCTAAATCGTCAAGAAAACCATGAGCATGTTGAAATCAAACATGTATTTAGCTATTTTCTAAGTTTTACTCTAAACCCGAGTTTAACATAACCCGAGTCAGTCTGGTAAAAGAAAAGTAGTAAAAACACTTATATAAAAAACTATTCGCCAAGTTGAACCGGGTTCAAGTAACAAACCATCATAGGTCTTTGCAGCTTTAGTTTTACTTTAGTCTCGAGTCAAACTTAATCTGATTTAGTCTACCAAAGAGACAATAAATACAGATAAAAAAGTTTATATTAAGTTATTTCATAAAAAATATTAGTTGTAAAATATCATAAATCTTTACGACTCGTGTTCTATTCTAGACTCGAGTCAAACTTAATCCGATCCAGTCCAATAAAGAAATAATAAACACATATAGAGAAGTTTATGTTTAGTAACTTTTTGATTTTTTTTTTAATTTATTTATTTTGGTTTACAACTTGTGTTTTATTCTAGACTCGAGTCAAAGTTAATCCGATCCAGTCCAACAAAGAAACAATAAATAAAAATAAAGAAGTTTATATTAGGTAACTTTTTTTTTTTTTTTTTTTTTTTTTTTTTTTTTTCAACTTGTGGTTTATTCTAAACTCGATCAAACTTAATCGATCCAATCCAATAAAGTAACAATAAAAGGTTTATATTTAGTAATTTTTTTTTTTTTTTTTTTTTTTTTTAATATTTTCAATTTGTGTTTTATTCTAGACTCGAGTCAAACTTAATCTGATCCAGTCCAATAAGAACCAGTAAATACAAATAAAGAAGTTTATATTTAGTAATTTTCTGATTTTTTTAATATTTACAACTCGTGTTTTAATCCAGATTCGAGTAAAACTCAACCTGAACCAGTCCCGTAAAAAAAAAAAAAAGAAAAAAAAAAAGTGAATACTATAAGACATGGAGTCGGGTTCAAGTAACAACATCAAATCATTCTCATCCGGATCCACCACCACTAACCCAAAACCACTAAAAACACTCTTCAACTTCGATCTCAACAAAACCCCACCACCATCTCCATCTCCCCTACCACCAAATGATGACGTGGCAGATCTTATTCAAAAAACCCATGAACAACCAACAATGGTGGTGTGTGTAGTGTGTGTAAAACATTTCCTTGAAAACCCATCAAGTAAAAAGAAAGCAGAAAGTGAGGAGGAGTGGCTGTGTGGTGAGTGTTCGACGAAATGCCACAGAAGAAAAAGGGTTAAAAGAAGTAGTAGCTTTGAACAAGATTATAAAATTGGGGGTGTTTTTGATATGAATGCTTCACCACCAAGTGAGGCTGATGGTGATGACGTGGCAAACACTGTGATGATGAAGATGGAGCTTGATGTAAAGTATGTTGATCTTTTGCTTGATTTTCATCATATCTCTTTCGATTAGTTTTATTTGCTTAATTTATGCTTTTTATGCAATGTTGATGTTTTTTAAGGTTTGAGTTGTGATTTTTAAGGTTTGATTTGTTGGGTGATGATGTGGCAGTGTGCGCGATTGACGAATTTGGATTAGTTTAACTAGCTAATTGTATGATAAAGTTATGATTTTAAGGTTTGAGTGATGATTTTAAGGTTTGATTTATGGTATGATGATGTGGCAGTGTGCGCGATTAAGGAATTTGGATTAGTTTAACTAGCTAACTATATGATAAAGTTATGATTTTAAGGTTTGATTTATCATTTATGGTATGATGACGTGGAAGCGTGTGCGATTGAGGAATTTGGATTAGTTTAACTAGCTAACTATATGTTAAAGTTATAATTTTTATGTGTTTGGATTAGTTTAATTTGTTGGGCGTGTGATTATGTGATTCAAAGTTATGGTTTTTATGCAATGTTGATGTTTTTTAAGGTTTGAGTTATATGATTTTTAAGGTTTGATTTATGGGGTGATGACGTGGCAGTGTGCGCGATTAAGGGATTTGGATTAGTTTAACTAGCTAATTATATGATAAAGTTATGATTTTAAGGTTTGAGTGATGGTATGGTGACGTGGCGGCGTGTGCGATTAAGGAATTTGGATTAGTTTAACTAGCTAACTATATGATAAAGTTATGATTTTTATGTGTTTGGATTAGTTTAATTAGCTTAATTTATGGTTTTTATGCGATGTTGATATTTGTGGTTTTTATATAATTGGCGCGATCCAAGGGTTTTAAGGATAGTACTAATTTCGGAAAATTTAAGGAAAGTTATGGTAATACGAGTTTGGATTAAGTTTAATTAGTTGGGTTTTGATTATGTGATTTGAAGTTATGGTTTTTATGCAATGTTGATGTTTTTTAAGGTTTGAGTTATATGATTTTTAAGGTTTGATTTATGGGGTGATGACGTGGCAGTGTGCGCGATTAAGGAATTTGGATTAGTTTAACTAGCTAACTATATGATAAAGTTATGATTTTTATGTGTTTGGATTAGTTTAATTAGCTTAATTTATGGTTTTTATGCAATGTTGATATTTGTGGTTTTTATATAATTGGCGCGATCCAAGGGTTTTAAGGATAGTACTAATTTCGGAAAATTTAAGGAAAGTTATGGTAATACGAGTTTGGATTAAGTTTAATTAGTTGGTTTTGATTATGTGATTTGAAGTTATGGTTTTTATGCAATGTTGATGTTTTTTAAGGTTTGAGTTATGATTTTGAAGGTTTGATTTATGGTATGATGACGTGGCGGCGTGTGCGATTAAGGAATTTGGATTAGTTTAACTAGCTAACTATATGATAAAGTTATGATTTTTATGTGTTTGGATTAGTTTAATTTGTTGGGTGTGTGATTATATGATTTAAAGTTATGGTTTTTATGCAATGCAATGTTATGCTCTAGTTGATATTTGTGGTTTTTATATAATTGGCGTGATCCAAGGTTTATAAGGATAGTACTAATTTCGGAAAATTTAATGAGTTTGGATTAAGTTTAATTAGTTGGGTTTTGATATGTGATTTAAAGTTGTTTTTATGCAATGTTGATGTTTTTTAAGGTTTGATTTAGTGTTTTATGTGTATGATTGATATATGAAATGAAAATGTTTACTATTTTTGGGAGTTTTAAGAAAAGGTTAAAAATCGGTGCTTTTTTTAGTAAATGTGTGAAGCGGTCTGTTACGTAGGAGGCTGGAGGTTGACGGTGATGATGTGGCAGTGTGAGTGATGCAATTGCTAAGTTTTTGTAGTTTGGTTTGTGATTACATTATAAATTCGTGGTTTTTAAGTAGTGTTGATGTTTTTATGTGTGTGATTGATTTAATATAAAGTTATGTTTTTATAGCTAATATGAATCTGAGGGATAGTACTATTTTTAGGAATTTTAAGGAAAGTTAAAAAAAACTTGTGCTTTTTAATGAATGGGTCTCTTCCGTAAGAGGTTGACGGTGATGACGGGGTAGTATGAGTAAGGCAGTTGATTAGTTTTCATAGTTAATTCTGTGATAAAGTTATGATGTTTAGGCAATGCAATGTTATGTGATATAATGAAAATGTGATCTAAGAAATGGAAATGTTCTAGTTGATATTTGTGGTTTTTATATAATTGGCGTGATCCAAGGGTTTTAGGGATAGTAAGTACTAATTTTGGGCGTTTTTAGGAAAGGTTAAAATTTTGTGGTTTGTGCTTCTGTAATTGGTTGGAGGATTATGATTATGTGATAAAGTTATGATTTTTAAGCAATGTGATGTTTTTGAGGTTCGATTTATGGTATGATGACTAGGCAGTTTGTGATTATGCAATGTTGATTTTTATGGTTCGATTATATGAATTTGTGGGATAGTACTATTTTTAGGAATTTTGAGGAAAGTTTGAAGATTGGTGTTTTTAATAAATGTGCAAGAGGTTAGAGGTTGAGGGTGTCAATTGTCATGGTGATGACGTTGCAGTGTGAGTGATGGCAATTGTAGTTGGTTTTATGGTTATGTGATAAACTTATGATTTTTGAGCAATGTTGATGTGTTTTGTATTTTGGTGTAATATGTGAATCTGAGGGATACTACTATTTTTTGGAATATTAAGAAAAGTTTTAAGATGTGTGCTTTTTAATGAAAATGTAAGAGGTTAGAGGTTGACGGTGTTACAGTAGTGTGAGTGATGCAATTGCTTAGTTTTCTGTAGCTGTTTTTTTTATAGTTTTGTGATAGTTATGGTTTTATGCAATGTTGATGTTTTTAAGGCTTGATTTATGGTATGATGACGTTGCAATGTGTGTGATTAAGGAATTTGGTGACATAAAGTATGATCTTTTGTTTGATTTCGATGATTATGTGATAAAATTATGATTTTTATGCAGTGAGATGTTTTTATATGTGTGTGATTGATTTAACATAAAGGTATGTTTTTATGATACTTAATGTTAATATTGTCTGTTTAAAATTTGGTGTGATCAATGAATTTGAGGGATATTACTTTTTTTGGGAATTTTAAAGAAAGTTTAAAGATATGTGCTTTTTGATGAACGGGTCTCTTCTGTAAGAGGTTGACGGTGTCACGGTGATGACGTGCCAGTGTGAGTGATGTGATTACTTAGCTTTTATTATATAATAAAACTGTGTGCTTTATTACTATGTTGTTTGAATTTGGTATTTTTCTATGATCTAAAATTTTGAAGTTTACTATATTTAGGATATCTAAGAAAAGTTTTAAAGTGTGTGAGTGTGAGTGTGAGTGTGTGTGTGTGTTTTTTTTTTTTTTTTTTTTTTTTTTTTTTTTTTTTTTTTTTTTTTTTTTTTTTCATGATCTGTTTGTAATTGATGTTTTTATGGTTTGATTTATGAACTCCGTGATGTTTAGAATGGAAATGTTCTTGTTAATTACGTAGTATTGTTTATTTTTGTGGTCATACAAGATTGAAGTATACTATTTTGGGAAATTTAAGAAGAGTTTAAAATTTGTTTCACTTTTATGAATCTGGATTTACCTTTAACCAGTGTTGTAAAAAGCGGTCTAGGCGGCCGCCTAGGCGCTAGTCGGCCCCCTACCACCGCGATTTGGAGCAAATCGGCCAAATTAGGCGTTTTGGTCAAAAGGCGGTCAAAGATCCGCCTAGGCGGGAAAAATCGGCCAAATCGGTCAACTCCGGTCAACTCCGGTCAACGTCGGTTTAATTTCAGATCTAGGGTTGAAGAAGGTGAAGGGGAGAGTAAAGTGTAAAGTGGAGGCGATGTGTTTAATGTTGTAACCCTAACCCTACTAATATATTATTTATTGGCCCATTAAAAAACACATACAATAGGCCCAACAACTAAGTGAGTGGGCTTTAATAAAAATATACTCAATCTTTATCAAAATCACATATAATGTAAATTTTACAACATATACAAAAAATATATAAATAAAAATAATAAGAACATTAATAAAATTATTAAATATATATATAAATTATGCATATTTTATACCAAATACATATAATTTAAAATTTTATATATAGAAAAGTTCAATCCGCCTAGGCGGTCTAGGCGCTAGGCGGTGGTCGACCGCCGCGCCTACGCCTAGCGCTTTTTGCAACATTGCCTTTAACAATTGTACATCTATAGTTATCTACTTGGTCATTAATGTTTACTTTTAGATATGTGAAGGGGTGTTTGCTTACGTGTTTAAGGCAATAGGGTGTTGGCGAAACTGATTATTAGTATATTTTTTGATAATTTATGGCCAAAATTATAAGATCTGATGGACAAATAAGCTTATTAAGATAATTCTGACATTAACTATCTCTAACTTTAACCACGTGATTGTGATTTTTTGATTATGATTTTTAAGTTGCATTGATTGAAGATGCACATCCAAAACACCCTTATAGATGTATACTTATATTAATTGGACGAAAAAAATGTTATTGAGAATTTCCTAGTATTTCAAAAAAGAACATGAATATGGATTTGATACTAAATTTTTCAATATTAATAAGATATAAAGCTCCCTTTTGTTGTAGAAAATATGTGTAATTTAATACTAAACCTTTAATTACTATCATTTGTAAATCATTAATGCTAACAATATTTTGCTTATTCAACATGAAATAGCGCAAAACTAAGTTTGGTATCATGTAATTTTAAGAATGAGTCTTAACACCAAACTCGTTTATGTATATTCTAGAATGGGTGCTTGTCACACCAAAATAATGGCACTTGTGATATGCTTACACGCTAAAGATGTGTACCAATATGTTTCATGTTTCTAATTTCCGCCTACATGCTTGGACTATGTATCGTATATAGTGCTTCAGTTTTGTTAATACACTCAACGTTGTCAAATGGTTTGATACTTTAATACTTTGATATAAATTAACTTGCTTGGTTTTCTAGTCACACTTGTGCTTTTGGGTGGCCAAAAAGAGTACTCTTTTATATATGTATGTTTAGTTGTCACTATGATGGTATATCAACTATCTAAGTTAGGCAATTTGATGAGGACTTATGGAGAACTTCAAAAGAAACGAAAATGAGTTACGAAACTTCTACGTTTAGTTAAGACGAGAACTTTTATGTATTATATTAGTTGATTTTAAATGACTCATCAACCATATAACGAGGATGTTGATTAACATAGTTGAAAAAGTTCCATATCTTTTTTGTTCTCGAAGACGCATTTAGCCCGAATACGATCTAGGTGACCGGTAATTGTGTCTCAAAAAAATGCTTTAATACTTTTTCCTGATTACTCGTGTGCGTTATAACTTCTTACAATAAAAGGACTTAAGCTTTTTGAGTTCAACCAAATTCCTTCACGTTTGCCACGCCCCTTTATCTATAAACATGTTAGCTGCGTGATTTGCGTGATCTACATATGCATTACCATTTTACTAAGATTGGAGCAAATTGCAAATTGCATAATGTATACCAATATGGTCTATGCATGCACTCACTAATCAAAGATCCATAGGATTTTGCATAGCATATACCAATATGGTCTATATATGCACTCAATGAAGTGGTTTGTTGTCGGAGTAAATTCAATATACTTCATGTGGGTCGTAATTGGCAAGTAAACACAAAGCATTCTTCTAGTTGTATAGTGAAGCAATGTGATTTCAATACATTACACTTTAAATGTTAATAAAAAGGTTTTATTACTCGCAATGCGGCTGGAATAAACGGGTATTATAAGCATAATCAAGGTTGCAAAAATCGTGAATCGGTAGTCGGTCGGTCGACACCCTTGTAGCTTGCAATCAGTTAATGCGCCTAGGCCGGATAAATATGTGATTAGTCAGATTGGCATTTTCGGGAAATTTTGGGTATTTCGTGCGAGTTTTGGGTATTCCTGCCAAGATTTTCCTTAAGAAACAACTTATAATAGATATAAACGACTATAAGTGATTAAAACAAGTTTACGACGAATTTTGGTATTTACGACAAGATTTGTAGGTTTCAGCAAGTATGACCACCGTTGACTATCGTTGACCGCCGTTAACCAATGTTGACATTGACTGATTTACCCAATTCAAAAAGGTTGGTGGCCGATTAGCGCCTAGGCGGCGATTAATCGGCCATGTAGGCATCTTTTGCAACACTGAGCATAATTATAATTATATAAATCAAAGTACAATAACAATTATACCAATCCTGCTTCGTGAGAGTGTATGAGAAGGTAGGATGTGAGTGTATGGGAAGGTAGGTTGTGGAGAATCACACCTCTACTCGAAGGTAATAATTATAGAAAGAAGTGTCAAAGAACAAGTTCTATAAATAGAAAAGGCAAAGTCTATGAAATTAATTAATGATATATAAATTCTAGCGCAAAACAAAGTTAATAGGTAAAAGAGAAAATTGAGTAGTAAAACTTTGAGGATTGATATCAAGGAAGATAACCCTAATTCAACAAATGCTCTATCAAGTTGTACAAGTCGTCCATTTAGATATTATAGGGTTATCACTTCTAATGAGGGCAACTTATTTTTAAGAGATGTTACATCCTCGTATTGTGGCGGTCTGAGAGGTGTTATATGAAGTGAAGGTGGAATCTATATTCCATTAATTTGGTTTTAAGATTCCTTTAATGAGACTAAACTACACCAAAGGCTATGCAAAACGGTTGAAGATCTATTGGAGACACATGGTAGATGTATATTGGGTTTAAGGCTTTATGCATCTTCTAGTATGGAAATATATGTATGCCATGTTATCTTTTAGATTAGGTGATCTTTATGGAAATTTTGGTTTCTAAAGTTGTAGACGGTTGCAATTGTTGCATATTATTCTCATACAAACATTGTTTTTGCAACATATCTATTCTTTCCTTTCTTTTATAAGTTAAGTTTGTGTTACAATTTTAGTAGTGATCACATCGTTGTCTTATACATCGAGATGTATTACTAAAAAAATTGTTGTTGAAGACATATCCTACTATCATGGGAATTTTTCTTTAAAGTCGTGTTTCATAGTTTTCAACTCAGCGGCGACCCAACACGACTGATAGATAAGCCGACGTTGGTGAGATATTAACGCTCATAAAATTAAATGAGCAAGTTAAAGATGCATATAATGGCATGTTAAGAATACGTTATCGCAAGGCAAATAAATGTTTTGGACTAAAGTTGAGCGTCGCGAAAAAGATATTTATTTAGTAAACAAGTTCACATTGACAATTGTGGAGGGCTCGAGAGTCCTAATAAGAGGTCCCAAGTTCAAATCTTATTAGCTAAACCTCCTTAGCTTCATGGGTCTTGCGGGGTTATTTGTGGAGTCGTGAGGTTACCTGTCAAGCCACCAAAGGTGGCTCAGGTGAGGTTACCCTCATACCAATCGGAGGGCTCGAGTCTTAATAAGAGGTCTCAAGTTCAAATCTGAAACTCCTTGGGGTCACTCGTCCTAGCCATATAATCTACAACCATAAAGGGCTTTCCATTGGTGTGGCAAGGTTGTTATTTGTGGAGTCCTCGGGTTACCTATCAAGTCACCAAAGGTTGCTCGAGCGAGGTTACCCTTATACCAAGTTCGCATTAACAAATGTTCTAGTTGGATATGATATATATCAATAAACTGTCGATGTGTTTTGCAACAAGCTTATTGGAGCTTATAAGGGCTTGAGCTTTTAAAATAAGCGAGCTTATAAAATAAGCTTTGTTTGTCACACAAGCTTATGGCAACTTCTATAGTTATAAGCTTCTATAAGCTCAAGCTAATTGAAATGAGTAGAGCTTATAGGTAACCAAATTACTTAAATACACTTCAATAGTATAATGGATGAACACGTAAAAGCTTGAAATATATGTGATTTTTTTTTTTTTTTTTTTTTTTTTTTTTTTTTTTTTTTTATGTGAATTTAATTTGATGTGTTTTTATGTCATCTTACAACAATAAGCTCCAGCTCCCGCTCCAACTAATTCGCCAAACACCTCTATGAAAATATTATAAACTCTAGCTTCCCTAATTCCATGATTTCCGTCAAAGATACCCTACACGTGTCTTATTGAGTAATAGATGTGTTCCCATTAATATGAAATCTATCCTATGGCAACCATAAATTGCATTGCATTCATTCAAGAAACAAAAATGGGAAGTATACTATAATAACATAAGTTGCAAACCATTGCGGCCGTCCGCCTAATCTAGACAACAACAACAACAACAAAACCCAATCCCGCCGGGGCAGGGTATGGGGGAGGTAGAATGTAGACACATCATACCCCCTACCCCAGGATAAACCCGGAGGCTTGGGTGGGGTTTCCTTAGTAAAAAAATAGAACAATAGAAATAATGCGGGAAGGTTGAAAGCATCTTTATGACCTTAAAATTATTTCATTTTCTCACAATGCTATCCATATTATCATGATGCATAAGGTGAGCAAGCTAGTTCATCTTTATGAACTTAAAACTTATTTGTAACTAAATCCAAAGGTAAAGTCATCCTCTCGAAATTAGTAATGCATTATATCTACAAAGGCAACTTAGAGCAAGAGGCATGTAAATTGGATGACTAGTACCCAATCATACGGCTAAACACCCGTGTATAATATTTTAGAAGATTCTATATTATCTAAGGCCTTCTATCTACAACTATGGCATTATCTTTTTCTAATCTTAAATTGTAAGATACTCCAAGGTTTTATGAAGGGTGATGTCTAGGGGTGTTGAGACGGGCGAGGTGAGAATGGGTCAAAACATGCAATTTTGTTTGGTTGAAATGGGGCGGGTGACCCAAAAAACCTCATTTCTCTTTCTTTTTTTTATAAAGATTTTCATATACATGACTATCGTGCCAAGTATGATGAACAAAATGAGACTATTTCAATCTATCATCTAAATTTGTAAATAGAACAATTAGGAGCTTTTTATGCGTTAAAAATAGCCACCACTTTTCGAACTTTTGATCCATTTCTTTTTCAGCTAGCCTTTGTACTGATCGACATTGCCACCTCCAGTGTTCCCGTGTCTAAAACCATCAACCTAAATACAGTAATACATAAACAAACTATACAAATTGTCAAATCTTAAAGATTTTCTACATATAATTCCTAACTTTCCATATCTTTTTGTTTTGTAGAATGCAGGATACACATGATAATCCATTTGTTGGAGTTGCAGTAACTTCTCCAAACACTCGTTCAGATATGCAGACTGCCCAGTTGAATCTCGATATTGCAACACAAAATGCCAGCTTAGTGTATTTGCAAGCACTTAAAGACTACATATCGAAAAGAAGAGGTGTAATAGAAGATGGTTGGCATGTCAAATTTGAATACTCGGAAAGTATGTGCAAAACCTCTCCAATTTACTGTTCCCCCGATGGAAGTAGATTTGATTCGATGCCAAAAGTTGCTCATCATCTTGGCTTGTTATCGGCTAGCAATTCCTCTGATACAAATGACAATGTTGGTAGCTTTGCTTTACCACAGAATGGATCATATGCTAATGGCGGAAATGTGTCTAAAGTTGATCCCATGGAGAATGGTTACCGTGGGTCAGAGTCGTCTCTTGTAAGTTTTTCAATTTCTTTTTTTTTTTTTTTTTTTTTTTTTTTTTTTTTTTTTTTTTTTTTTTTTTTTTTAATAAGCAATTAAATATGACATTTACAGTATGGGTCAAAATGGGTGGGTTCATATCCATCCTTTTCTGTCCTTTTTTCTGCATAAGTAATGTTTTAAAGATGTTTACGATTACCGTACTTTTGAAATAATGATGTAGCCTTTTTTCTATTAAACAATTTAGGAGCTTATTGTCATTTCGACCCATTTGACATGTTTTATTTTTAGCAAACTCTAAACAATTTAGCCATTCAAGTAGGGGTGGCGACATCTACCCAAGTGCTTAGAAAAGTAAGATTTGGGGTTATGTTTTATCTCTTACAGGCTAAACAAGTAAACAAAAGTTAGCGGAAAAGCCGAAAAGAATTTTGTCAAATGGTTCGAAACTCACCCAAAACGAATTTTTATTCATAGCAGTTAAAAGTTTAAAACCTTGTGAAATCCGTTTCACTAAACAAAATTAATTTTTGTATTATAACGTATATAGGTCATACATGACACTAGTTATATGGAATGAGATTTGTTATATAACCTGACCTAAGTTACCTCGTGGGGCCGGTTACCTAACCTACCATCTTCCTATCTTTACGAATCTACATGTGATGCAAAGTGTAGCCAAAAGCTAGTAGTTAGGTTGACATTGCCACCTGTAGACAAAAAAACATTTTGTTGTCGTTATTATACTTGATTCATCCGTCTTCATCTATTTCCCTGACTTATATATATTACAGGGTAGTCTTCCGGTTCAGTTTCAAGACTTCATTGTGATATCGGTTGGAAAAATCAACCCACGACCCCCATTCTACAATACTTCCCAAATCTGGCCCATTGGTTACAAATCCATCTGGCATGATAAGCTAACAGGATCCATTTTCACATTAAATATTTTAGACAGTGGTGACCGTGGACCGATATTCAGAGTACATCGAAAGCCATGCACAAAACATTCAATCCCAAATGCTTCAACAGTGATCTACAAACTCTGTGGGCCCTCGGATGAAATTTCAAGCTGTGTATTTCCTCCTCAAGAAAGTCAACAGTTGACTAATGATAACTTTATTAATGGTGACACCATCGGTGAATTTTTAGTCGAGGGTAGAACACCTTCATCCGCTTGGCAAATGGTTATAGAAACTTTTATACGTGCTTGTCGTCAAGCGTTTCAAGATATGAAACTGTTGACTTTTTGCTGTAACCACCGTGCTGAAAGTCAATACTTTTATACTTCGTATAGTAACGATTCGTTGAATAAGTTTGGTGGTTTGAATTGTCCAATTAACAACATCCCTAGGTTTGTACAGACTATTGATCAGCTTGAAGTTGCTTGTAACGTGCTGAGAAAATGGTTGCAAGTGGACAGATTTGGTCTTGATGCAGAGTTCGTACAAGAACTTATAGAACTGCTTCCTGGGGTTGCTGCTTGTTCAGAATATATATCTTTGGATACCAGATGTCAAAACAAGATTTCTCATACTGTTAGAAGTGGGTTTTTTACGGGGCTAAGGAAATATAATTCACAGCCGACGGTATCAGATAGTCCTGTTGAAACTGATGCAAGAATCAGCCCACCAGGCAATGAAATTGCTTCAAACCTTCCTCGCGGTTTAGTTGGGAATGTTCTCCAGGTATCAAACTATTGCTTTAGATCTATAGATAGTATGATGCATCAGGGCTAGAGGTGACAAAATGGGTGGGGCGGGTAACGGGTTAAAACAGGGCCGAAGCACTTGTTCATATCATCTTTTAAAAGGGGCAGTCACAGCGTTGGTATTGCAGTCCTTAGGTGGCAAAACGGGCGGGCACGGGCCACGGGTCAAACGGGCTGCGGGCTACTGGCTAAACGGGCGCGGGCCAAACGGGCGCATGTTATACGAATCGTTTTAGAAAATGCCCAAAACGACGAAATAAATTTCTAAAACTTAACACCTCATTTATATTTAAAAAATTAAATATATTATATCTACAATTTTTTCTTTAAAAACAATTGTAATGTTATCCAATTGAGAGAAAATATGTGCCCAATATATGCCCATTTCAAAAAAAGGAGGGGACCAAATGTGCCCAAATCTTTTAAAAGTTTGCCCATTTAGCCCATTTTTTTTTATTTTGGGCACAAATTGCCACCTCTTAGTAGCTAACGATCTTTCTTTCCTTTTTCCTTTTTTTTTTTTTTTTTTTTTTTTTTCCTTTTTTTTTTTCTTTTTTTCTTTTCTTTTTTGTTTTGTTTTGTTTTTGTTTTGTTTTTGTTTTTTTTTTTTTTTTTTTCATATACTTTGGGTAGCTTTTGACCCATCTGACCCAATTGGTCTGTTTTTTCATTGGCGATTTTTTCTATTTTACAAGTAAATGGGTCAAAATTTCCCCTTCTAAACAGGGTTGTTCTGTGGGTCTAACCAGGACCACAACAAATATAAAACACAATAACGGCACTATCTGAACTAGTTAGGTCACAAAACTGGAAGATGAACCGTATAAAGAGATGGGTTTGTAAAATTAAAACCTAAAATGGCGTTTTCAAGTTTAAAAAATTTATCAATCTATCAATAAATAAAAGAACAGGTTGGGCTCCATTAAAACCTAAAATGGCGTTTTCCAAGTTTCAAAAAGTTACACCGAGAACTGGTTTTTTGAAATCTAGAACCGAACCGAATCTAGCCAGTTTAGTCTGGTCAATTTATGTCCTTGTTTGAACATGCTTTTGAAGACCCCACTCTGATATATATATATATTTTTTATTCATTTGTTAGGCCTATGAGTTTTCCTTGCGATTTTATAACATTTTGGGGCAAGAGGCACCTCTCTCTAGACAAAAGTTGGAATATGAGTTACTAAATCCACGAGTTGATGATTTGAACTCAACAAATGATGATAACAATGGTTGTCGATCACCACTATCGAACTTTCATATGGCAATGCTGAAGATGTTAGTGGAAGATATGCTAGCTAAAGTCTCAATTAATTATCCATCTGGTGCCATGGAGTCGAAGCCCAGAAAAGGAAGGAAGAAAAACATTGATGTTATTGTGTCTGGTCAAACGATAAAGATTGGTATATTTCCTGTCAATGAAATTACATGGCCAGAATTAGCCAGGAGATATATATTGGTTCTGAAGTCTATGGATGATAATCTCGACTATTTGGACATTTCTAGTCATGAGTATGAAAAAGTGTTTCATTGCTTGAACGGGAACGGTGGTCCACTTTGTGGTAATCTTAGAGGAATGGCTGCAATCAAGGCTGACGCTGTGGTAATATTTATTTACCTTTAATAAAATTTAATTTATTTATGTTGTAGAGATACCAATATAAACTGAATTTATGTTATTCTCAGGCGATAGCAGAGGCGTCAAAGAAAATCTTTTCTTCTGTGAAGAGTAAAATTGTGGACGTTGTTATAGATTTAAAAGATCTTGATATCGACGAATCTGCCATAGAGACAAAGAGGATTGATGACAAACCTGAGTGGATTGACCGTCTAGAACCTATACAAAACTTAGCGACAAACGTGGGAGCAAAAATAAGAAACAGGATTCGGGATTCTTTAAACAAAGGACCACCAGGCTGGGCTGCAGAGATGTTGAGGGAGTCCATAAGCAAAGATGTCTACAAGGGTAATGCTGCGGGACCCACAAAGGTTTGTAATTTGATTCTTGTCGCTTGAAAATTGTATCCCTATTCTAAAGGTGGTCATTTTGACCTTTATTTTTTAAATGGGTCAATTCGGGTTACATTGTATCTCTAACGGATACAATCAAGATATTAGAGCATTCGGTAACATGTCAGCGCCACGTCAGCGCCACATCAGCTTTTACCTTTTAACCTTAATTCATCACTTTCAACCATGGTAACATAACTCACCTATAACTCCAATTTACAAATTAACCCCTTAACTATTTCATTTATTCAACAACCCAAATATTTCATTAATAAACTTAAAAACTACAATACAAAATAAAAAAAGTTACGAATTAAAAAAAACTGCCACATGATAAAAACTAAATAAAAACTGCTGCTATAACCACAAGGACTAAACTATAAACACCACAATATCACAGGGACTATACTGCAAATGTGGAACTTATATCATCATCTTCCCCATCTTCCTGTTCACACACTAAACACACGCAGAAACACATGCAGAAAAACACACACAAACACAAACACATCACAAACATAACACTCAAACAATCATAGGGGGGTGAATGTGATTTTTTTTTTTTATTTTTTTATTTTTTATTTTTTATTTTTATTTTATTTTTATTTTTTTTTACACTTCAACTTAACGCACGTTATTTGGTTGCCGTGGTGCGTTAACGTGCAAATGCCCTCCACCCCCGGTAAGGCTTAACGTGGGTTAACGTGTAAATGTCATGGCATAATGCAGCCATGAAAGGCATGTTACCTTGTGCTCTTAGCTTTTAGAAGAAACTAGTCAAACGGGTATGTTCAAGAAATATTTTAATAAAATAAAATATCTGAATCACTATTTTATTTGAAATTACTTGCACATACCTGTCCCTATCTAACACGCTAATTATTTTTATAAATATTATAATTCTGATATTTATAAAAAAATCAATTTTTGTTCAAGAACTGTTATGGGTCAACTTAACTCAACCTATTCTGACCCGTGACACATCCCACCTTATTTGCACTTCTCTATTTTATTTTTGATTACTTTATAATTAATTTCTAATTGGAATTTAAACAGAGAATTGTACGTGAAGTTCTTAACAAGGCAAAAAGTGAAAATCATGTCACTAAGAAGGAAGTAAAGGAAAGTTTTGTTGTAAAGAAGGTATCTGATGTCATCATAAAACGGTGTCGTATGGTGCTACGCTCTGTTGCTGCTCAAGATGAAAACAAAATCGTTTTTGGTCTCATGGCGGAATCTTTGTTGAAACCCGATGAATTTTCACGCTTGCTAGATTTCAGGACCATTGACCTCAGATTGGATGCAGGATTCTACGGTGGCTCACATGAATCTTTTATTGAGGATGTTCATGAGGTATGCCGAGAAAGAAAATAAAATATCCGACCCATATATGGCAACTATGTCGGACAGTTTTGCTCATTAAGTAAATCCTGAGTTGGTTTCTTTAAACTATTAACGGGTTTAACTGACAATAGTTAGCCCTATAACAGAACAAGTTGAAATTATGTTTAATTGTATTTAAATGCTTTACTCACTACATTTGCTTTAATAAGAATAATGGCCGGTGATTATGTAAACAGTACAATTCTTGTGATCATCTTTAGTTTGATGATTTAGAGGTGGCAATATGTGCCGGGACGGGTAACTGATAAAAATGTGTAATTTTTTGGCACCGGGGTGAGGTTGGGCTCATCTGCAACAGTTTTGTCCAATTTCTTATAAAAGTAATTGGTGTATATAGATATGGTAACGAAATGTATATTAGTTTACTAGGGGATTTCAAGCTTTCAAAATCCACTTTGGGCAACTTTCGACTTGTTTGATCAGTGTAGACCATTTTTGCCATATTGTTTTTATCCGTTTCCCCATCAAAGGTAAAACATTTTCTGAATTGACCCGTTAATAAGTAACTGGGTCGAAATTGCCTCCTCTATATTTAATACAGTAATTACTAATTAAACTAAGCCAATCCACTTGACCCGTTGTGACACGATTTAAAAACACGGGTTGACCTGTTACCCAACCTGGCGCCTCTTTTACCTCTAGTGTTAGGTTCTAACTGTCTGGATATCTGACATGTATGATCTTTTGGCAGGTTCGTGCAAATTTGAGAATAACATATAGGAACAAACCTAAATGCTTGAATTTGATTGAATCTTTCTTTAAGAAGTTCGAGGAACTGTATGAGCAAGAGGTTAGTTGATTTTTGTATCAATAATTTATATTCTTACTTTTAAGCAAATATGTGGCACTTTACCCGAATTGCCAATAATTATGATTTTCGTTATTTAGGTACTTTCACTGGTCAGCAGAATCAACGGTTCCAATGTATCATCTGAAGAGACCAAAATTGTACTAAACACGATGTTTGCAGACACAATTACAAGCACACTTCCCATTGCACCATGGGAGGAGGGGATCTGCAAAGTATGTGGAAAGGACGAAAACGACCATGTCTTGCTTTTGTGTGATAGATGTAATTCAGAGTATCATACGTACTGTCTATATCCTCCACTTCCAAGGGTTCCGAAAAAGAGTTGGTATTGCCCTACTTGCATTTCAGAATTCACAAGACAAGCGCAAGAAGAGGATTTTGATTTTAGTCAAACCCCAAAGAGGATGAAAATTCAGAGAGAGTTTACCCGAAGTGGTTTAAAAGAAGTTGCAAATTTAGCAGATAAGATGGAGAAATCGGAGTACTGGGAATTAGGCGTCAAGGAGGTTAGTTTTGACTTATATTGCATCACTGTTAGTTGTCTTACTTTGACTTTGAATATCAAACAAACTTATATAAGTCAGTTGAAGAAAATGGGTTATCATAAATTATTCCCATATTAACGTGGCAATTTTGAACCATTTTTCTAGAGATGGGTCGATTTTTTTGTAATATAAGTTGGGCTAATAAAAAAGTAAATGGCGCATGAGTCAAGTGGGGTGATCATAATGTTCATATTGTTATGATGATAAGTCGGAACATCTTTTAGAAGGGCATCATTTTACATTCTCTTGTAGCAATACATTTATTATTTATGAAATTATCTAAAAAATGGCAAATGGTCAACGGCTCAACCTGATTTGACTTATACTGAAAATGACCAAGTCAACCTGAACCTATGTCAACTCGTTACTCAATTTGATCGACCCGTCCTAGTGTTATGGTATTTTGAATTTCCGGAAATAGTTAAATGGTAGATTATAGATAAGGTACTCGGTTGTAACTGGATTACGAGACTTTCAATAGGATCTATAAGGGACTAAGGGTTAATATACAAATATGGTACTAAACTTTCTAAAAAAAAGTGCCTAAGGTAATAAACTTTCATTTTGTTCATTTGAGTTATAAACGTATGAACACGACATTTTGGGGTTACTGAACTTATAAAATATAGATAAACAATACTGAACTTGTAAAAACATGACACTTAAGTTACTTAACTATCCAAATTATAAGTTTAGTAACCCAAATGAACAAAATGAAAGTTCGTTTGGAAAGTTTAGTGTATACTATTAACCTGGTTCTATTTATAGAAAGACAGATTGCATAAAATAGCTATCTACTTTTGGTAATTCTAAATCATCATTACATGTCGAGACAGTAATTGTTTTTTACATGATAACGGTTGGCAAAGACTTATAACGCACCCAATAAATTTTGTGCAATTTTCCCATAGAATTTTACGCAATTTGCACCGAATAAATTGTGACGACTGACGAATTTCTATAAATGATACGAATCGATAAACATGAAAAATTAACAAAACTTTTTGAACATTTTTTTTGTAGAGGGTTATGCTTCTACAATTCTTGTGTGACGAGACTTTGGGTTCGACGGTAATTCGGAATCATATGAGCACAGATAACTGTGATGCTAATAGGAACTTCTTGGGTCATGACTCAGCCGGAAGACTCTACTGGGTTCTTGGCCGCCCCGGAAGGTTGTTTGTATCTGGTCCCGACAGTGATGGTGAGGAATTTGATACTTGGAATTGCTATGAATCAGATGCCGAGGTTGAGGCTCTGATTGAGTGGTTGAGAGATGATGATGCAAAGGAAAAGGAACTTAAAAAGTCGATTTTTAAATGGCAAAGAAACAGATCAAATGATCAGAATCTTCAAATTGATCTGCAAGTTGATTGCTCGAGGTCAACGGTTCATGTCAGCAATGCAAAGGCCGCGTTTGAAAAGAAATTTGGTTCATTCCTGAAGGACAATGGTGAGGGGAAAATATATCGGTGTGATTGCTTGGAACTAGTGGGGTCTACAAGACACCATTGTTCTTCATGCCACTCGACATTTTTTAGTCACGAAGTGCATCAGTGTGACACTCTCGAGAAGCAATTGACTTTGGCTAATGGACTGACTTGGTCGAATGGGAACCCTCAAGATGACAAAGCTGGATTCTTGGTCAGACACAATTCTAGGATGACAGAACCCCAAAACGAGTCACCATATGAGGTTGACGGGTTAAACTCCGAGGGTAAAACTGGAAAACCCCCATCATGTTCTTCTTCTCGGACGTTAACTGGCAAAGCTTTTGAAATTATTCGGTCTTTGAAAATCAATTTACTGGATATTGAAGCTGCTCTTCCGCGAGAAGCTTTTAGACCTTCAAGAGGAGGCTCAGATAAATTAAGAGCTTGGCGCTCTTTTGTGAAATCAGCCCACTCTATTTATGAGGTAAGTTTGTATTCTTATGTGTCTTTTCGCAAACCACAGTTCAGTCCCTTAAGTGATTTGGTAATCGGTCCTCAAAGATTCGTTTTAATCAACAAGTGTTAAAATTGTTATTACGTGATTGAGTGATTATGTTCTTTTGGTACCGCCGGGGAAACCCAACCCAAGCCACCTTTGATGACCTGGCACGTAAACTTTATGCGTACAAATGTACCTAGTGTATCTTTATGTGATAAATTTCGAAACTTTATGCATTTCAGATGGCACAAGCTACTATGATCTTAGAGGACATGATTAAAACAGAGCACTTGAAAAAAGAATGGTGGTATTGGTCATCACCTTCAACTGCTGCCAAAATCTCAACTGTTTCATCACTTGCTCTACTAGTTTACGCCCTCGATGATGCTATATATTATGACGAACCACCTCCACCACCAACTGTGGACCCTCTGGAACTTATAGCAGCGCCAGAAGAGTTCGTAGCAATGGAAGAAGCACTAAAAAAGTCGATGGAACTAGTGAACCAAAAGTCGATGGAAGAAGCACCCAAAAAGTTAACCCCAAAGAAGCGAAAGTTAAACATCTCAACAATAGTGGGTACGCCGAACGACGCAGAACCATCCGAGCCAATAAAAAATTCAATGGAAGATGCACCCAAAAAGTTAACCCCGAAGAAGAAGCAAAAGTTGAGCACCTCAATAATGGCTGGAACGTCGAATGATGCAGAGCCCTTCGACAGTGCAATAATCAAAGACAAACCGAAGAAAAAGAAACTTAAAGTTTCAAGTGATTTATGAAGTTGACTAAAATCTGATGTTTTTCTATTTTAGAGTTGTAAATGGTTAATCGTGAAACTTTGATGATAGTTAGACTGGACCTGAGGGGTGAACCGTGAACCAACTTGATGGTCATGTGGTCTGGACTCAGTGATTGCACCCCGAGTGTTGTAGGAAATGGGAGTGGGCTGCAACATATGAAAATGTTGTTGTACATTTTCCCTTTGATTGTTGTGTTTTAGTTTGCTTTCCAAATGGATTTTATGCTGATTTACTCTGCGCTAATCTCGTGTTACCAGGAGCAGCCTTTGAACCCTCTTTTAATGACATCCAGAAAGTTGCAACACATACGTTGCGGCGGAATTATTAAGAAAATTTGTAATGGATCTAGTGGTAGAAGTGTTGGAGATGTTTTTGGTTGTTCGGGTTTGATGTTTTTCCACAACGATTTCCCCGTTTAAGTTATATATATAAGGTAACATGTTATAATGTCTTTTCCCATGTCACCACCCCATGGTACCCACAATGTACCTAGCGCTCTTAATTTAAATTTCCATTTATTTGTATGGTTATTGATAGAGAAAAGAAAAAAAAGTGTTAACCGAACAATATTTTCTCGCCACAAAATATAGTCAGAGGGTACCCGCCGCTGCATCGCGCGGGTACCCTGTTAGTATTGTATAATTGAGAGAGAATGAGATTGGAATGAAATATGTAAATGATTCATTAGATTGAAATGAAATTGAGTACAAAGTATTTATACTACTACATTCTACTGTTACATCGCCTTCTATTAAACACAGACTAAGCAATGCTAAACTGATACAACTATAACTGAACTATTACATACAGTAAACTATACAAGCTATAATTGTTCTGTATCATCATGTTGTATTCCATTGTTCTGCACACTTGAGTCTTCACTTGACAACTGAACAGCTGCATTCACTTTGGTATGTATATCATTAGCTTATTTCATGTGCCTTGTAATCAAGACTTAAACAACGCTACAGTCTTCATGCCACACTTAGATTTCAAACGCAATATATAGCCTATATTGGCTTGTATTACACCCCCGAGTAGTTGCTTTTGAAACATAATATCTTATTGTAAAGGTTCATGTTTGTTCACTTTAGCAAGCCATGATACCTTAACATCACCAAGTATATGTTGCAATTCTATGTAAAGCATTTTAGTAAACAACTTCCGTGCATCATATTATTATACAGTTTATAATATGAACATATGGAGATGCCATGTAACGAACATCGCGGGGAAATGGCCACCCATGGTGTTAGTGGCTGTTTTATTAATAACTGGGACTAAAAACCATTGCCAAATACAAGTAAAGCATGAAATTACAATACTAAGCAGGTGAAACCCTTCGCCATTTTGCCATGAACACAACCACCTTAACGTACACCCAATCTTTCAAGCTATCTTGACACTGAAAAAAAGCATGTCTCGCACGGCGGTTAAGAAGTAAAGTGCCAAATACTATCCAAAATGCAGTAACAAAACCAGATGCCCCTCCAATATAAAACCATCTCTTAAGTTCATCTATGGCTTCATCATCACTCTTACTTTCACCAACTACAGGTGTTACTGCAAGTTCTTTGTCTCCGGGACATGACTTGGGCAGGGGAGGTCCGCATAGTTCTGCATTTCCAATTTTGTTAATGGTGCAGGAGATCTTGAAAACTTTAGGGTTGCTTTCCTCAGTCCTATCGCTACTCCCACTAGTAACATCCTCCATTTTTCTCTCGGGTTCCTCTATAACAGATTTACCCAAAATGGCTGGATTTCTCTCATGCACATCCGATCTCTCTTTCCCTTCATCTGATTTGCCAGGTTCTTGCGCGGTGCACTGCTCGGATGAGTTGGTAGGTCTTCTGGCCAAATCGTGGTCTACACTTAAGATCTCATCTTTAGCTGTATGACCAATTTTGTTAGTTTGTTGTTGGGTTGGGTTGGGTGTAGAAGCAGATATCGTGGTGATGGTGTTTACGAAGTGGATTGGTCCTAGGGAATTGACAGGTTCTTTTCCTTTTGGTGATAGATATTTGAATAACTTACTAGGACTTTTTATTTTCACAGGGGAGGTTGGTGGACTCATGATGGTAACAGACTTAACCTCATCAACGTGAATGGGTTTATTAACAACATACTCTTTGATAGCAGTTAACAGATTACAAATCTTGTTATTCAAATCAGCCTGCTGTTGTCTAAATTTAGCCTCGAGCGTAGAGAGCTGTAATTCTTGAGATAGAATGAATTTTTTTAGAGTATCTTCATAGCTTTGCCTAGGAATGCCTTGTGATGGAAAATGCTCGGACCAAGTAAGTGGTGAGGAGTCGTTGAAGGATACGCTCCGCGTTTGGTACCCTCTGAAATTAGGTTTGTCCTTCCATGCCTCATAAGCCTCGCCAGAAGTTCGAGGACCTCGACCCACATGTGATGACGTGAATTCGTTATAAGCACGTTTTGGAAGCTCCATGCAGTTATGAGTCTTGTGAGGGCCATTACATAATTTGCATGTAGAAGCGATTCTGCTTACTTGGCTTGAAAGTTTTTGAGCTTCGTAAGATTTCATGAGAGACTTGACTCGACCTTCAAGTTTCATGATCCTATGGTCGGGAGTGCTAGAATTGTTCGAAGGCAAAGATATTGCCTTGACCGTTTTGTTCAAATCACGGGGATCATTCCAACTTTCGTTGTCATAGAGAGCAAGATCTTCTATGAGTTCCCATGATTGTTCCGCACTTAGATCACGTAGCTTACCACCGGCCGATTGGTCAATGGCTCGCCTCGTGGAGAGATCGATATGGTCATAAAATATTTGGACTTGGAGCCAAAGATCTATGCCATGATGAGGGACTTTTTGGAATAAGTCCTTGAAACGAGTCCATGCTTCATAAAGAGATTCATTTTGACGTTGTTGGAACATCAAGATGTCATTTCTAAGCTTAGTAGTTCTCCCCGGTGGGAAAAATTGAGCAAGGAAACGAGTGGCGAGATCATCCCATGTGGTGATGGATCCCGCGGGTAAACGCTCAAGCCATTGACTAGCTTGATCCCGTAGAGAGAATTGGAATAGGCGTAATCGGGTTGTCTCTCTAGTTTCAACACCTAGGTCTATGGAGTCTACGATTTTTAGGAAGTCCTTAAGATGTTGGTTTGGATCTTCGGAACGAAGTCCATGGAATGCACATCCGCTTTGCACCAACCGGATGGTATCAGATCGCATGGGAGTCACATTGGCTCCGGTGAGCTCAATGGTGTTTCGGTAGCCTTGGTGGCTAGGTCGGGAATACTCTCCTAAGGTTCGGGGCCTAAGAGGTTCTAGTGGTGGGTTTTGTTGTGGTGGGATGACGGGTTCAAAGATGTTCCCATCGTCCATGATGTCGGGTGGTGAAGAGTTACGAACAAAAACACAAAGAAATAAGATAGACTAAAGAAAACCTAAAAATAAAAATAAAATCTCACTAGAAAGGAATCTAGCAAGTAGACCTAATGAAAAGAAATTCTAACCTAGACAATAACTATTCCCCAGGCTGCGGCGCCAAAAACTTGATACGTGGGAATCGCACCAGGCTTTACCTCTTGAGGGATCTCGAGAAGCTTACAACCCCCACCAGGCAGTGTACCTGATCGTTGTAGTATAGTATAGTGACAAGTACCGGGGGATTGATCGTTCAGCTAGGAATAGTGTCGCTAGGATTAGAAAACCTAAATACTAGTTTTAAAGATGAGGGATGATTATTTTCATATTTTTATATTTTTTAGAAAGCAAGTAAAAATCTCGGGTTTGAAGGATTTGGGCGGAATTAGTTGCTAATCAACTAACCCAATACTAAAGATGCAATCAAAATAAAATACTAAAAATGAAAATAAACTACATTATACTAAGGTTGTGAGCAATAAGTTGAGAAAATGTGTTTACTTAGATTTCACTACTCCCTAGATATCTTTTACACGTTAATTACTTGTTATCGTTGTGTGGATGACGGATTGTATTCCTTAATACCATTCATGGGGTGGCGCACTTAATTCCCCAATCCTATGAGTGCCTACTTCACTCCTATGTCGAGCCGGCTAAGAAGCTCCTAACATGGGATCATTAGAATTTACTCATGCATTAAATACAATCAATAAAACCTAGTGCATGTCGGTTCATGTTTCCTAAGACGTTCAAGCATGTTACCAATTGGAGATCTGCCAGTTTTCTTAAGCCTAACATCGAATTCATTCATCCAATACAACTATAAACAAGTAATCAACACATAATTAACATCTAGGTTTCATTAGATCCAAGCAAACACAAGATAGATCTAGCCTAACATGATAGAATTAAGACAAGAACAAGATATAGACAACCAACACATAGACATATTGATTGAATTAAAAGAATACTTATCTCAATTACACATGAAAGGGATCAAGGGCTAAGAACCCTTGAAAAACCTGTAAAATTCGTACCAAGTTCGTACTTAGGGTTTCTCCAAAACTTCTCTCTTTTTTTAATGTGAAAATTAGAAAACTATATATAGGAAATAGGGTCTGACGGCATCAAGACAAAATTTGTGACGCCGTCATCTCGCCGCCAAAATAAATCTCGGACTGCCTTGATCCAGATCTGACGCCGTCAAGTGTTATGTGTTTCCAGGCCGTCATGCATTTTCCTCTTGACACCCTACTTCGTGACGCCTTCAAATCTGTACTGGATCGTCATGGAAATTACTCTTGACGCCGTCACCTACTGTTCCCAGCAAGGAAAATTAAGACTTTGGCGTTTTCTTCACTTTTATGCTCCAAAAACGTCCGAATTGCTTCCTTTTCCAGATTTCTCTCCCAAAGTACCTAAAATCACAAAAGGAACGATTTAGGGCAATATTTGATCAAATAAATTCAATTCCGGGCTTAAATGACCCCCTAAAAATGGTTCATTTTTCGCCTCATCATCAACATAAAGGGTCAAAGCAGAAAAGTCAAGCATAACCCACAACCGTTTTTCCCGCCCATTCACTTTACCCATTTTCAGTTGTATAAAATCCACTTCTTGTAATCATTTGGTACTTAGTCTTTCAATTGTAATCTTCTTCTCTATTGTAAACCTTCATCTATCAATAATAAAGCCTTTTCATTATAATTCGTGATTCTATTCTTATTTCTTGGAATTGCCTATCATCTTGAAAGTACTACTTCATTTCCTTTGTGATTTCTAGTAGTACATATCAGTTTCCTTAGTAAAAAGATAGAACGATTGAAATACTGCGGTAAGGTTGAAAGCATCTTTATGACCTTAAAACTATTTCATTTTCTCACAATGCTATCCATATAATCATGATGCATAAGGTGAGCAAACTAGTTCATCTTTATGAACTTAAAACTTATTTGCAACTAAATCCAAAGGTAAAGTCATCCTCCCGAAATTAGTAATGCATTATATCTACAAAGGCAACTTAGAGCAAGAGGCATGTAAATTGGATGACTAGTACCCGACTATACGGCTATACACCCGTGTATAATATTTTAGAAGATTTTATACTATCGAAAGCATTGTATCCACAACTATGGCATTATCTTTTTCCAATTCAAGATTGTAAAATACTATAAGGTTTTACGAAGGGTGATATCTAGAGTATTGAAATGGACGAGCTGAGAATGGGTCAAAACATGCTATTTTGTTTGGTTGAAATGGGGCGGGTGACCAAAGAACCTCGTTTCTCTTTTATTATTTTTATTTATTTATTAATTTTAATTTTTATAGATTTTCGTATACATAATTATCGTGCCATGTATGATGAACAAAAGTAAATACTATTTCAATCTATCATCTAAATTTGTAAATAAAACAATTAGGAGCTTTTTATGCGCCAAAAATAGCCACCGTGCGACTTTTCGAACCTTTGCTCCATTTCCTTTTCAGCTAAGATAAACAAACTTTGAACTGAACCGATTAAAGATTAGTTGGTCGTGTTTAAAACTATTGACCTTCTAATACATGTACAAACTATGCAAATTGTCATATCTTAAAGATTTTCTACATATAATTCCTAACTTTCCATATCATTTGTTTTGTAGAATGCAGGATACACATGATAATCCATTTGTTGGAGTTGCAGTAACTTCTCCAAACACTCGTTGAGATATGCAGACTGCCCAGTTGAATCTCAATATTCCAACACAAAGGAAGAGGTGTAATAGGAGATGGTTGGTATGTTAAATTTGAATACTCGGAAAGTATGTGCAAAACCTCTCCAATTTACTGTTCCCCAGATGGAAGTAGATTTGATTCGATGCCAAAAGTTGCTCATCATCTTGGCTTGTTATCGGCTAGTAATTCCTCTGATACAAATGACAATGGTGGTAGCTTTGCTTTACCACAGAACGGATCGTATGCTAATGGCGGAAATGCATCTAAAGTTGATCCCATGGAGAATGGTTACCGTGGGTCAGAGTCGTTTCATGTAAGTTTTTCAATATATTTTTTTTTGTAAGTAATTAAATATGGCATATGGGTCAAAATGGGTGGGTTCGGGTTGGGTTCTGTCCTTTTTAAATTAATAATGTTTTCAAGATGTTTACGAATACCGTACTTTTTAAATAATGATGTAGCCTTTTTTCTTTTAAACAATTTCGGAGCTTATTGGCATTTTGACCCATTTGACATTTTTTTTAAAGTAGAATGTTAAACAATCTACCCAATCAAGTAGGGGTGGCGGCATCGACCCATGTGCTTTAGAATAGTAAGATTTGGGGTTATGTTTTATCTCTTACAGGCTAAACGAGTAAACAAAAGTTAGCGGAAAAGGAATTTGGTCAAATGGTTCGAAAGTCGCCCAAAGCGAATTTTTATTGCATAATTGATGAGGCGAAAAATGATCCGTTTTTAGGGGGTCATTTAAGCCTGAATCCGAATTTATTTGATCAAATATTGCCCTAAATCGTTCCTTTTATGATTTTAGGTACTTTGGGTGTGAAATCTGGAAAAGGAAGCAATTCGGACGTTTTTGGAGCATAAAAGTGAAGAAAACGCTAAAGTCTTAATTTTCCATGCTGGGAACAGTGCATGACGGCGTCAAGAGAAAGATTATGACGGTGTCAAGAGTAAAAGTCCATGACGACCCAGAGGAGTTTTGACGGCGTCATGAGGGTAGGGCGTCAAGAGTTAAAGTCGTGATGGCCTGGAAATGCAATGTTCTTGACGGCGTCAAATGTAGATCTAGGCAGTCCGAGAATTGTTTTGGCGGCGAGGCCGTCAGACCCCTTTTCCTATATATAGTTTTCTAATTTTTCACATTAAGGAGAGAAGTTTTGGGAGAAACCCTAAGTACGATTTTGGTGTAACTTTACAGGTTTCTCAAGGGTTCCAACCCCTTGATACCTTGCATGATTAATCAAGATAAGTGTTCTTCTAATTCAATCAATATGTCTATGTGTTGGTTGTCTATATCATGTTCTTGTCTTAATTCTATCATGCTAGGCTAGATCTCTTTTGTGTTTGCTTAGATCTAATGAAACCTAGATATTGATTATGTGTTGATTACTTGTTTATTCTTGTCTTGGATGAATGATTTATATGTTAGGCTTAAGAAAACTGGCAGATCTCCAATTGGTAACATGCTTGAACGTCTTAAGAAACATGAACCAACGCGCACTAGGTCTTTATTGGTTGTATTTAATGCATGAGCCACTATTTACAATCCCTATAGTTGTGCTGGGCATGGTGTAGGAGGAGATAAGAGCTCATAGAATTGGGGAGTTATGTGTGCCACCCCATGAATGGTATTAAGGAATACGATCCGTCATCCATGCAATTATAACAAGTAATTAACGTGTAAAAGATATCTAGGGAGTAGTGAAATCTAAGTAAACACATTTTCTCCAATTACTGCTCACAACCTTAGTATAAATTATCTTATTTTCATTTCTAGTATTTTATTTTGATTGTATCTTAGTATTGGGTTAGTTGAATAGCAACTAATTCCGCCCACTCTTCCAAAACCCGAGATTTTTACCTGCTTTCTAAAAAATATAAAAACACAAAAATAATCATCCCTCACCTTTAGAACTAGTATTTAGGCTTTCTAATCCTAGCGACACTATTCCTAAGCTGAACGATCAATCCCCCGGTACTTGTCACTATACTATACTACAACGATCAGGTACACTGCCTGGTGGGGGTTGTAAGCTTCTCGAGATCCCTCGAGAGGTAAAGCCTGTTGCGATTCCCACGCATCAATAATAGTTAAAATCTTGTGAATCCGTTTCACTAAACAAAATTTGGTTTCGTATTATACTGTATATAGGTCATACATGACACTAAGAATTTGGGAATGAAATTTGTTTTATAACCTGACCTAAGTTACCTCGTCTGGCCGGTTACCTAACCCACCCATCATCCTATCTTTACTAATGTAAAGTGATGCAATCATGCAAAGTGTAGTTATATTCTTGAATTCATCGGTCTTTATCTATTTCGCTGACTTCTTATATATATATATATATATATATATATATATATATATATATATATATATATATATATATATATATATATATCACAGGGTAGTCTTCCGGTTCAGTTTCAAGACTTCATTGTGATATCGGTTGGAAATATCAACCGACTAACCCCATTCTACAATGCATCCCAAATCTGGCCCATTGGTTACAAATCTATCTGGCATGATAAGCTAACAGGATCCATTTTCACATTAAATATTTTAGACAATGGTGACCGTGGACCGATATTCAGAGTACATCGAAAGCCATGCATAAAACATTCAATCCCAAATGCTTCAACAGTGATCTACAAACTCTGCGGGCCATCGGTGAATTTTTAGTCGAGGGTAGAACACCTTCATCCGCTTGGCGAATGGTTATAGAAACTTTTATACGTGCTTGTCGTCAAGCGTTTCAAGATATGAAACTGTTGGCTTTTTTCTGTAACCACCGTGCTGAAAGTCAATACTTTTATACTTCGTATACTAACGATTCGTTGAATAAGTTTGGTGGTTTGAATTGTCCAATTAACAACATCTCTAGGTTTGTACAGACTATTGATCAGCTTGAAGTTGCTTGTAACGTGCTGAGAAAATGGTTGCAAGTGGACAGATTTGGTCTTGATGCAGAGTTTGTACAAGAACTTATAGAACTGCTTCCTGGGGTTGCTGCTGGGCATGGTGTAGGAGGAGATAAGAGCTCATAGAATTGGGGAGTTATGTGTGCCACCCCATGAATGGTATTAAGGAATACAATCCGTCATCCATACAATTATAACAAGTAATTAACGTGTGAAAGATATCTAGGGAGTAGTGAAATCTAAGTAAACACATTTTCTCCAATTACTGCTCACAACCTTAGTATAAATTAATTTACTTTCATTTTTAGTATTTTATTTTGATTGCATCTTAGTATTGGGTTAGTTGAATAGCAACTAATTCCGCCCACTCTTCCAAAACCCGAGATTTTTACTTGCTTTCCATAAAATAAAAAAAATACAAAAATAATCATCCCTCACCTTTAGAACTAGTATTTTGGCTTTCTAATCCTAGCGACACTATTCCTAAGCTGAACGATCAATCCCCCGGTACTTGTCACTATACTATACTACAACGATCAGGTACACTGCCTGGTGGGGGTTGTAAGCTTCTCGAGATCCCTCGAGAGGTAAAGCATGTTGCGATTCCCACGCATCAATGTCCTTTTCCCATCTCATTACATCCTGGTTTATAGAACAACCCATGTGGGTGTGTCTACAACTTACAACTCAGTCCCTGAAGTTTTTATATTTCTAAAACGACACTAAACATACTTATTAAAATGCATAAAAAGACATACTAAAAGGACACATAACAATACCCTCCCCTTAAGTTGATCCTTGTCCCCAAGGATCAAAGTTTGGGTAAAGAGCAGTAATGTCTGCAGCAGCTTCCCAGGTTGCATCTTCTATCGCTTCATCCATCCACTGAATTAACCATTCCACAAACATGGCATTGTGTCTTTTAGAAGTACGAATTTCCAGTACCTTATGAGGAGTCTTAGGAGTGGAACTGATATGAGTATCAGGAAGAGTTGCTTCAGGAACAATAGGACCAATATGCTTCTTTAACAAAGATACATGAAATGTGGGATGAATGGTTGCATTAGGTGGTAACTTTAAGGTATAAGCCACTGCTCCAACTTTAGCAATTACTTGAAATGGGCCATAATACTTGGCTAACAACTTTTGATTTGCTGGAAACTCAACCGAAGATTGTCTATAGGGTTGAAGCTTTAAATAAACCCAATCTCCCAACAAAAAACTATTGGAATATTGGCTCAATAATAAAATATGCAAGTTGGTGAAATCTTAATAAAGATATGAGATCTTTTGAAAGATATGGATAGGATATGCAAGTTACTGATCTTTCAAGTTGATATGCAACTTGACTACTTGAGATGGTTTTCTTTTTGAGCCTATAAATAGAGCTCATTCATTTGAAGCAAATCACACCAAAACACACAGACAAGTAGTGTACTTGTAGTGTTTCCATTCTTCCTTTCTTTTGTTGTTGTAATATGTTTCTAGTATTAAGAAATATATAAAGATTGTTGGTGTTTCAATCTAAGGTTCTTTCATATTATCTAAATTTTCAATAAGCTAATATGAGGTATAGTAGTGGTGTTGAAATATTCACACTCTTTACCTAGTCGGTGGGATATTATCGAGGTTATTCCACAACAAGTGGTATCAAGAGCCGAGGTTATTCTTAGTATGCTCTGTGGTTGCAATTTATTTTGATCCTCCACATCAGAAAAGAATTACATTGGTTTTTTTTATTGAAGCTATTGAAAATTAATTTGTACATGAAATGGCGGATGGCAAAGTTGACAAACCTCCCACATTGGTGGATCCAACATCTCCAAGTTGGGCTAAACCGGTCTTGACGAATGCAAGATTGGCGGTGGAGGTTTTTGATGGCACAGGCCATTTCGGTATGTGGCAAAGTGAGGTTCTGGACGTTCTTTTTCAGCAAGGTCTAGACATTGCCGTTGAAGAAAGTAAACCAGAGGATGTAGAAGAGAGAAATTGGTTAACCATCAATCGGTTAGCTTGTGGTACGGTTCGTTCATGTCTTTCGAGAGAGCAACGATATGCTTTCTCAAAAGAAACATCCGCCTATAAACTGTGGGTGGCGTTGGAAGAGAAATTTCTGAAGAAGAATTGCCAGAATAAGCTCTTTATGAAGAAGCGACTCTTTCGCTTCACTTATGTACCAGGTACCACGATGAATGATCACATTACCAGTTTTAACCAACTGGTAACCGATTTGATGAATATGGATGAGGTGTTCAAAGACCAGGATCTAGCATTGATACTGTTGGGATCGCTTCCAGAGGAGTACGAGTTGCTTGAAACAACTCTACTTAATGGGAAGGATGATGTGTCTCTTAGTGAAGTTTGTGCTGCTTTATATAGTAAAGAACTGAGAAGAAAGGACAAACAAATTAGTTCAAGTGGAGACGCAGAGGTCGTTCGTAGAAGAAGGGCACCGATAAGAGATGGAGATCCAAGTCGCGGCAAAGACTAAGCAAAGATGAATGTGCCTTTTGTCATGAAAAAGGCCATTGGAAGAGAGATTGTCCAAAATTGAAAACCAAGGACAATCATTACAAAGGTAAAGCTGTAGCAGAGGCGAATGTCACCAAGTGTGATGATGAAGAATCAGATCTCTCACTTGCAACATCGTCAACGAAGAATGCTTCTGACATATGGTTATTAGATTCCGCATGTAACCATCATATTACACCACATCGAGAGTGGTTTTGTAATTTTGAAGAACATCAGGAAGTTGTTTATACGGCAGACGAAACTCCCCTCACTACTCATGGGATCGGTTCCGTTCGATTGCAGAATGAAGATGGAACAATTGTGACCTTGAAAGGTGTTCGTTATTCACCAAAGTTGAAAAAAAAATCTCATTTCCATTGGTACCTTAGAATCTAAAGGATTCGAAGTAAGAGCAAAGGATGGGGTTATGAAGATCATCTCTGGTGTACTTGTAGTAATGAAGGGTATTCGTAAAATAACAACACGTATCACTACAAGGGTAGAACGGTTGTTGGAACTGTAGCAGCTGTTACCGATGGTGATAGAAATTCAGAAGCTGTGAAGCTATGGCATATGCGCTTAGGACATGCAGGAGAGAAATCCTTGAATTTGCTCATAAAGCAATGATTATTGAAAGGAGTGAGTTCCTGTAAGTTGGATCTCTGTGAGCATTGCATCAACGGGAAGACAACAAGGGTGAAATTTGGGACAGCTATCCACAAGACACAAGGTATCTTGGATTATGTCCACTCTGACGTATGGGGTCCCTCAAAGACAAGATCTTTGGGAGGGAGACACTACTATGTGACCTTTGTTGATGACTTTTCCCGAAGAGTTTGGGTATACACGTTGAAGACAAAAGATGAAGTGCTAGGAGTGTTCATCAAGTGGAAAAAGATGATGGAGACTCAGACGTGCAGAAAGATCAAACATCTCCGAACAGATAATGGTGGAGAGTATAAAAATGATCAGTTCACAAAATTTTGTGAAGATGAAGGCATCGTCAGACAATTCACCGTCAAACATACACCACAACAGAACGGGGTGGCAGAACGCATGAACCGAACTTTGCTGGAGAAAGTCCGGTGTATGTTATCCAATGCTGGGTTGGGTAATGTAACACCCCCAATTCATGATGCAGCGGAATTCAACTTGGGTGTCACTCGACGGCACAACAGTCATAATAATAGAAAACGATCTCTAACCGAGTCGTATTAAAAAGAGTTATCATTCGAATTTATTCAATATATCAGAGTTTACATAGTAAGGTCCCAAAAAGTTTCCATGTTTCAAAATACATCAATATAAAGTCTTTTGATGTTTTATCGAATGACATAGTAGTTTATAGCCTTCTTCCTTTGGTACGTGCCCTTCCGCTCCATTCTTGATTATCATGGACCTGAAATACATGCTTAAGAGGTCAACACAAAGGTTGAGTGATATTCATAGAGTTTGTTAAACGGTTGAACACAATATGTTGGTAGTATGAGTTAATTAGACTCATACTTATGTTGGAAAACAAAACAGTTATTATTATATACTAAGCTCATGCAACCAATACGTTAACGGGTACCAATATCAATCGGCGGTTTTGTTGCCCCGGTAAGTACTTTGCCGTCATACTTAATGTTCAAATATAGTGCATTCGTTTGAACTAATCTGCTCAAACAAATGGGATTCGTCAATCCCAATAGGCCTATTCACAATACTCGCGCTCACTAATACTAGTGATTAAATGGTTCATGATAGGGACCTAGGATTGGCAAGGAAGGTACTTAGTAATAATAAAACAATCAGGCAGCATACAGTTTCAAAGCATTGTGTTCAATTTAAAAGTAGCATGTATTCCCCCCAAGGGTTTGTAAAACATTGAAGTAATGTAAAGTGGGGCTATGAACTCACCTTAAGTAAGATAGCAAGTAATGAAGGTAATGGTTGGATCGTGAAGGTTTCTACGAGCAACCTATAATAGAATGTTGCGACTTAGGATTTGAGTAAAGAATATGAATAAGTGCCTATATATATATCTTGCATTTAGTCCATGATGTGGTATGATGTATAGTGTAAGTCTTTGAAAGAAAAGATTCATGAAACATGTATGTTTTATATATCGTTTACTACCGTTCGGGCCGACATAATTCAGAAGTCATGTTAATAAGCGTTCGAGGAGCCAGGACACTTTAATTCGTAAATCCACAACTTATCTCGACGGCTTACATAATGAACTCCTCACATGAGGCTCTCTACTATTGTAGTAGTTGATAAAATATATAGATATAAAATTTACAAGTCCAATATTTGAATAAACTTAGGAAAGTTTATTTTTACATGAGGATTGTTATTAGATTATGTTTCTTATAATTTGTATCTCATGGTTCTTTTAGATGAAGTAGATACAAATTGTTTGTTCAAGTTATCGCCAACTCCTTGTTTCATGTTTCCGCCTAAGCAAGTTTATATGGTCATTTAGTCATGGCCTTGCCATGACCTTTGGTCATTGTTCCATGGTCATGAGACTCAACCTTGGCTCTAGCCATGGTTGGGGTCTTGATTCTAGGTCATAAGACCTCTTGTTCTTTTTAAAACATAACCAATATATAGTGACTTATATATAGGTAAATAGCTGTTAAGAAATTGAGAAAAATCTCATTCTTTATTGTGGAGAATCATGATCGGTTTGTTTCTTAAAAACATATTTGGGGTTTCCCCTTACACTTATCTTTTGCAAAAAATACTTTTAGGTGGAGTTAAGACTAGGCCAAAACAACAAAGTAAAGTATTTCCACTATTTAGTTGAGAAACATGATCTACCAACAATAAAAATAAAGCATGCATACGGAAGCAAATAAAAAACAAACAAAGTAAAATCACACAAAACATGGGTTGCCTCCCAAGAAGCGCTTTTCTTTATTATGACTCAATACAAGCATTTCTGGAAAAGCTTGGTCCTACTTCCTGGAAAATCCTGAAAAACTTCATTATGACTCAATACAAGCATTTGACTCTAACAAATACGAATATACATGTTCATTTAATATTGTGGAGAATCATGATCGGTTTGTTTCTTAAAAACATATTTGGGGTTTCCCCTTACACTTATCTTTTGCAAAAAATACTTTTAGGTGGAGTTAAGACTAGGCCAAAACAACAAAGTAAAGTATTTCCACTATTTAGTTGAGAAACATGATCTACCAACAATAAAAATAAAGCATGCATACGAAAGCAAATAACAAACAAACAAAGTAAAATCACGCAAAACATGGGTTGCCTCCCAAGAAGCGCTTTTCTTTATTTACGAGTCTTGTAGCTAGACTCAAGGTCATGGGTTACTACGTGACCTCATCGTTGGTTCCACTCTCTAGGTCGTCTTCTAAACTAGTATCGCTTTCATAGTGTAAGTACTTCGGGTCTTCGAACTCGAAGACATCTTTTCGATACTTAGAACTAAGCTTACTAACATCCTTAAAGAATCCACATGATAAATCAGAAGTGTTCTTACACCCTCTCCGAACATCTTCATCGCACAAAATAAGTTGGGAACTTATCTTATCAAGCCCGTCACAATCGATTTCCTTAAGGTCTCTTCTCTTGTATGGCGTTTGGTATGAAACCCTCCTAATTCCATCAGCGAAGGTCATGATTCCGTTCCGGTCATCAATTATCAGATTAGTGATCTCGCAAAAGGGCGCCCCAAAAATGACTTGTGATAATCTAGGGTCGACATAGTCTTCGATATTGTCCACAATTGTAAATTCCATAGTGAATGCCATATTTCCTACAAAAACCTGGATTTCATGATCCTTACCAACTACTTCTTCTCCCTTGTAAAGCATTCCCCATCTGCAGATATTGTTATAATGGAATAGGGACATAAAATTCTTCGGCAGGAATACGTTAATGTAGATGTTATCGAAGTACTTATGACCAATCATGCAGGGGATTTTGAGATTATTCGGATCACGCTGTCTTATCTTCCCCGACTCTCCATCCTTTGATCCATATAGATTCCCCTCAAGGGAAGGACGATACTCGTACACCTCCTCATTACCCCTACGAAAAATTACCTTCTTAACACCATTGGTGAATAATGCACTACCATCCTTCTCATCAAGGATCACTCCCGATTCATTGATAAATGGTTTCCCAAGAACAAGGTTGGTTAACGTTTGATTGGTGAGAGGGTCCACGTTATTGACCACGGTAAGGTCAATATTGTAAACAAGTTCTCTAATCATAATTGATAAATTTTTCATTACCCTTGCATTATTAACTCTCTCGCTCACAATGTGTTCTGGGAAGGCTTCGTGGTATAAGGAAAGGGGGATTATGTTGACTGGGAAGCTAGGATCTATATGACTATCGGTTAAGAGCTTTTCCTTAATGGTGCAGGAGATCTTGAAAACTTTAGGGTTGCTTTCCTCAGTCCTATCGCTACTCCCACTAGTAACATCCTCCATTTTTCTCTCGGGTTCCTCTATAACAGATTTACCCAAAATGGCTGGATTTCTCTCATGCACATCCGATCTCTCTTTCCCTTCATCTGATTTGCCAGGTTCTTGCGCGGTGCACTGCTCGGATGAGTTGGTAGGTCTTCTGGCCAAATCGTGGTCTACACTTAAGGTCTCATCTTTAGCTATATGACCAATTTTGTTAGTTTGTTGTTGGGTTTGGTTGGGTGTAGAAGCAGATATCGTGGTGATGGTGTTTACGAAGTGGATTGGTCCTAGGGAATTGACAGGTTCTTTTCCTTTTGGTGATAGATATTTGAATAACTTACTAGGACTTTTTATTTTCACAGGGGAGGTTGGTGGACTCATGATGGTAACAGACTTAACCTCATCAACGTGAATGGGTTTATTAACAACATACTCTTTGATAGCAGTTAACAGATTACAAATCTTGTTATTCAAATCAGCCTGCTGTTGTCTAAATTTAGCCTCGAGCGTAGAGAGCTGTAATTCTTGAGATAGAATGAATTTTTTTAGAGTATCTTCACAGCTTTGCCTAGGAATGGCTTGTGATGGAAAATGCTCGGACCAAGTATGTGGTGAGGAGTCGTTGAAGGATACGCTCCGCGTTTGGTACCCTCTGAAATTAGGTTTGTCCTTCCATGCCTCATAGGCCTCGCCAGAAGTTCGAGGACCTCGACCCACATGTGATGACGTGAATTCGTTATAAGCACGTTTTGGAAGCTCCATGCAGTTATGAGTCTCGTGAGGGCCATTACATAATTTGCATGTAGAAGCGATTCTGCTTACTTGGCTTGAAAGTTTTTGAGCTTCGTAAGATTTCATGAGAGACTTGACTCGACCTTCAAGTTCCATGATCCTATGGTCGGGAGTGCTAGAATTGTTCGAAGGCAAAGATATTGCCTTGACCGTTTTGTTCAAATCACGGGGATCATTCCAACTTTCGTTGTCATAGAGAGCAAGATCTTCTATGAGTTCCCATGATTGTTCCGCACTTAGATCACGTAGCTTACCACCGGCCGATTGGTCAATGGCTCGCCTCGTGGAGAGATCTATGCCATGATGAGGGACTTTTTGGAGTAAGTCCTTGAAACGAGTCCATGCTTCATAAAGAGATTCATTTTGACGTTGTTGGAACATCAAGATGTCATTTCTAAGCTTAGTAGTTCTCCCCGGTGGGAAAAATTGAGCAAGGAAACGAGTGGCGAGATCATCCCATGTGGTGATGGATCCCGCGGGTAAACGCTCAAGCCATTGACTAGCTTGATCCCGTAGAGAGAATTGGAATAGGCGTAATCGGGTTGTCTCTCTAGTTTCAACACCTAGGTCTATGGAGTCTACGATTTTTAGGAAGTCCTTAAGATGTTGGTTTGGATCTTCGGAACGAAGTCCATGGAATGCACATCCGCTTTGCACCAACCGGATGGTATCAGATCGCATGGGAGTCACATTGGCTCCGGTGAGCTCAATGGTGTTTTGGTAGCCTTGGTGGCTAGGTCGGGAATACTCTCCTAAGGTTCGGGGCCTAAGAGGTTCTAGTGGTGGGTTTTGTTGTTGTGGGATGACGGGTTCAAAGATGTTCCCATCGTCCATGATGTCGGGTGGTGAAGAGTTACGAACAAAAACACAAAGAAATAAGATAGACTAAAGAAAACCTAAAAATAAAAATAAAATCTCACTAGAAAGGAATTTAGCAAGTAGACCTACTGAAAAGAAATTATAACCTAGACAATAACTATTCCCCAGGCTGCGGCGCCAAAAACTTGATACGTGGGAATCGCACCAGGCTTTACCTCTTGAGGGATCTCGAGAAGCTTACAACCCCCACCAGGCAGTGTACCTGATCGTTGTAGTATAGTATAGTGACAAGTACCGGGGGATTGATCGTTCAGCTAGGAATAGTGTCGCTAGGATTAGAAAACCTAAATACTAGTTTTAAAGATGAGGGATGATTATTTTCATATTTTTATATTTTTTAGAAAGCAAGTAAAAATCTCGGGTTTGAAGGATTTGGGCGGAATTAGTTGCTAATCAACTAACCCAATACTAAAGATGCAATCAAAATAAAATACTAAAAATGAAAATAAACTAAATTATACTAAGGTTATGAGCAATAAGTGGAGAAAATGTGTTTACTTAGATTTCACTACTCCCTAGATATCTTTTACACGTTAATTACTTGTTATAGTTGCGTGGATGACGGATTGTATTCCTTAATACCATTCATGGGGTGGCGCACTTAATTCCCCAATCCTATGAGTGCCTACTTCACTCCTATGTCGAGCCGGCTAAGAAGCTCCTAACATGGGATCATTAGAATTTACTCATGCATTAAATACAATTAATAAAACCTAGTGCATGTCAGTTCATGTTTCCTAAGACGTTCAAGCATGTTACCAATTGGAGATCTGCCAGTTTTCTTAAGCCTAACATCGAATTCATTCATCCAATACAACTATAAACAAGTAATCAACACATAATTAACATCTAGGTTTCATTAGATCCAAACAAACACAAGATAGATCTAGCCTAACATGATAGAATTAAGACAAGAACAAGATATAGACAACCAACACATAGACATATTGATTGAATTAAAAGAATACTTATCTCAATTACACATGAAAGGGATCAAGGGCTAAGAACCCTTGAAAAACCTGTAAAATTCGTACCAAGTTCGTACTTAGGGTTTCTCCAAAACTTCTCTCTTTTTTTAATGTGAAAATTAGAAAACTATATATAGGAAATAGGGTCTGACGGCGTCAAGACAAAATTTGTGACGCCGTCATCTCGCCGCCAAAATAAATCTCGGACTGCCTTGATCCAGATCTGACGCCGTCAAGTGTTATGTGTTTCCAGGCCGTCATGCATTTTCCTCTTGACGCCCTACTTCGTGACGCCTTCAAATCTGTACTGGATCGTCATGGAAATTACTCTTGACGCCGTCACCTACTGTTCCCAGCAAGGAAAATTAAGACTTTGGCGTTTTCTTCACTTTTATGCTCCAAAAACGTCCGAATTGCTTCCTTTTCCAGATTTCTCTCCCAAAGTACCTAAAATCACAAAAGGAACGATTTAGGGCAATATTTGATCAAATAAATTCAATTCTGGGCTTAAATGACCCCCTAAAAACGGTTCATTTTTCGCCTCATCATCAACATAAAGGGTCAAAGCAGAAAAGTCAAGCATAACCCACAACCGTTTTTCCCGCCCATTCACTTTACCCATTTTCAGTTGTATAAAATCCACTTCTTGTAATCATTTGGTACTTAGTCTTTCAATTGTAATCTTCTTCTCTATTGTAAACCTTCATCTATCAATAATAAAGCCTTTTCATTATAATTCGTGATTCTATTCTTATTTCTTGGAATTGCCTATCATCTTGAAAGTACTACTTCATTTCCTTTGTGATTTCTAGTAGTACATATCAGTTTCCTTAGTAAAAAGATAGAACGATTGAAATACTGCGGTAAGGTTGAAAGCATCTTTATGACCTTAAAACTATTTCATTTTCTCACAATGCTATCCATATAATCATGATGCATAAGGTGAGCAAACTAGTTCATCTTTATGAACTTAAAACTTATTTGCAACTAAATCCAAAGGTAAAGTCATCCTCCCGAAATTAGTAATGCATTATATCTACAAAGGCAACTTAGAGCAAGAGGCATGTAAATTGGATGACTAGTACCCGACTATACGGCTATACACCCGTGTATAATATTTTAGAAGATTTTATACTATCGAAAGCATTGTATCCACAACTATGGCATTATCTTTTTCCAATTCAAGATTGTAAAATACTATAAGGTTTTACGAAGGGTGATATCTAGAGTATTGAAATGGACGAGCTGAGAATGGGTCAAAACATGCTATTTTGTTTGGTTGAAATGGGGCGGGTGACCAAAGAACCTCGTTTCTCTTTTAGTATTTTTATTTATTTATTTATTTATTAATTTTAATTTTTATAGATTTTCGTATACATAATTATCGTGCCATGTATGATGAACAAAAGTAAATACTATTTCAATCTATCATCTAAATTTGTAAATAAAACAATTAGGAGCTTTTTATGCGCCAAAAATAGCCACCGTGCGACTTTTCGAACCTTTGCTCCATTTCCTTTTCAGCTAAGATAAACAAACTTTGAACTGAACCGATTAAAGATTAGTTGGTCGTGTTTAAAACTATTGACCTTCTAATACATGTACAAACTATGCAAATTGTCATATCTTAAAGATTTTCTACATATAATTCCTAACTTTCCATATCATTTGTTTTGTAGAATGCAGGATACACATGATAATCCATTTGTTGGAGTTGCAGTAACTTCTCCAAACACTCGTTGAGATATGCAGACTGCCCAGTTGAATCTCAATATTCCAACACAAAGGAAGAGGTGTAATAGGAGATGGTTGGTATGTTAAATTTGAATACTCGGAAAGTATGTGCAAAACCTCTCCAATTTACTGTTCGCCAGATGGAAGTAGATTTGATTCGATGCCAAAAGTTGCTCATCATCTTGGCTTGTTATCGGCTAGTAATTCCTCTGATACAAATGACAATGGTGGTAGCTTTGCTTTACCACAGAACGGATCGTATGCTAATGGCGGAAATGCATCTAAAGTTGATCCCATGGAGAATGGTTACCGTGGGTCAGAGTCGTTTCATGTAAGTTTTTCAATATATTTTTTTTGTAAGTAATTAAATATGGCATATGGGTCAAAATGGGTGGGTTCGGGTTGGGTTCTGTCCTTTTTAAATTAATAATGTTTTCAAGATGTTTACGAATACCGTACTTTTTAAATAATGATGTAGCCTTTTTTCTTTTAAACAATTTCGGAGCTTATTGGCATTTTGACCCATTTGACATTTTTTTTTAAAGTAGAATGTTAAACAATCTACCCAATCAAGTAGGGGTGGCGGCATCGACCCATGTGCTTTAGAATAGTAAGATTTGGGGTTATGTTTTATCTCTTACAGGCTAAACGAGTAAACAAAAGTTAGCGGAAAAGGAATTTGGTCAAATGGTTCGAAAGTCGCCCAAAGCGAATTTTTATTGCATAATTGATGAGGCGAAAAATGATCCGTTTTTAGGGGGTCATTTAAGCCCGAATCCGAATTTATTTGATCAAATATTGCCCTAAATCGTTCCTTTTGTGATTTTAGGTACTTTGGGTGTGAAATCTGGAAAAGGAAGCAATTCGGACGTTTTTGGAGCATAAAAGTGAAGAAAACGCCAAAGTCTTAATTTTCCATGCTGGGAACAGTGCATGACGGCGTCAAGAGAAAGATTATGACGGTGTCAAGAGTAAAAGTCCATGACGACCCAGAGGAGTTTTGACGGCGTCATGAGGGTAGGGCGTCAAGAGTTAAAGTCGTGATGGCCTGGAAATGCAATGTTCTTGACGGCGTCAAATGTAGATCTAGGCAGTCCGAGAATTGTTTTGGCGGCGAGGCCGTCAGACCCCTTTTCCTATATATAGTTTTCTAATTTTTCACATTAAGGAGAGAAGTTTTGGGAGAAACCCTAAGTACGATTTTGGTGTAACTTTACAGGTTTTTCAAGGGTTCCAACCCCTTGATACCTTGCATGATTAATCAAGATAAGTGTTCTTCTAATTCAATCAATATGTCTATGTGTTGGTTGTCTATATCATGTTCTTGTCTTAATTCTATCATGCTAGGCTAGATCTCTTTTGTGTTTGCTTAGATCTAATGAAACCTAGATATTGATTATGTGTTGATTACTTGTTTATTCTTGTCTTGGATGAATGATTTATATGTTAGGCTTAAGAAAACTGGCAGATCTCCAATTGGTAACATGCTTGAACGTCTTAAGAAACATGAACCAACGCGCACTAGGTCTTTATTGGTTGTATTTAATGCATGAGCCACTATTTACAATCCCTATAGTTGTGCTGGGCATGGTGTAGGAGGAGATAAGAGCTCATAAAATTGGGGAGTTATGTGTGCCACCCCATGAATGGTATTAAGGAATACGATCCGTCATCCATGCAATTATAACAAGTAATTAACGTGTAAAAGATATCTAGGGAGTAGTGAAATCTAAGTAAACACATTTTCTCCAATTACTGCTCACAACCTTAGTATAAATTATCTTATTTTCATTTCTAGTATTTTATTTTGATTGTATCTTAGTATTGGGTTAGTTGAATAGCAACTAATTCCGCCCACTCTTCCAAAACCCGAGATTTTTACCTGCCTTCTAAAAAATATAAAAACACAAAAATAATCATCCCTCACCTTTAGAACTAGTATTTAGGCTTTCTAATCCTAGCGACACTATTCCTAAGCTGAACGATCAATCCCCCGGTACTTGTCACTATACTATACTACAACGATCAGGTACACTGCCTGGTGGGGGTTGTAAGCTTCTCGAGATCCCTCGAGAGGTAAAGCCTGTTGCGATTCCCACGCATCAATAATAGTTAAAATCTTGTGAATCCGTTTCACTAAACAAAATTTGGTTTCGTATTATACTGTATATAGGTCATACATGACACTAAGAATTTGGGAATGAAATTTGTTTTATAACCTTACCTAAGTTACCTCGTCTGGCCGGTTACCTAACCCACCCATCATCCTATCTTTACTAATGTAAAGTGATGCAATCATGCAAAGTGTAGTTATATTCTTGAATTCATCGGTCTTTATCTATTTCGCTGACTTCTTATATATATATATATATATATATATATATATATATATATATATATATATATATATATATATATATATATATATATATATATATATATATATATATATATATATATATATATATATCACAGGGTAGTCTTCCGGTTCAGTTTCAAGACTTCATTGTGATATCGGTTGGAAATATCAACCGACTAACCCCATTCTACAATGCATCCCAAATCTGGCCCATTGGTTACAAATCTATCTGGCATGATAAGCTAACAGGATCCATTTTCACATTAAATATTTTAGACAATGGTGACCGTGGACCGATATTCAGAGTACATCGAAAGCCATGCATAAAACATTCAATCCCAAATGCTTCAACAGTGATCTACAAACTCTGCGGGCCATCGGTGAATTTTTAGTCGAGGGTAGAACACCTTCATCCGCTTGGTGAATGGTTATAGAAACTTTTATACGTGCTTGTCGTCAAGCGTTTCAAGATATGAAACTGTTGGCTTTTTTCTGTAACCACCGTGCTGAAAGTCAATACTTTTATACTTCGTATACTAACGATTCGTTGAATAAGTTTGGTGGTTTGAATTGTCCAATTAACAACATCTCTAGGTTTGTACAGACTATTGATCAGCTTGAAGTTGCTTGTAACGTGCTGAGAAAATGGTTGCAAGTGGACATATTTGGTCTTGATGCAGAGTTTGTACAAGAACTTATAGAACTGCTTCCTGGGGTTGCTGCTGGGCATGGTGTAGGAGGAGATAAGAGCTCATAGAATTGGGGAGTTATGTGTGCCACCCCATGAATGGTATTAAGGAATACAATCCGTCATCCATACAATTATAACAAGTAATTAACGTGTGAAAGATATCTAGGGAGTAGTGAAATCTAAGTAAACACATTTTCTCCAATTACTGCTCACAACCTTAGTATAAATTAGTTTACTTTCATTTTTAGTATTTTATTTTGATTGCATCTTAGTATTGGGTTAGTTGAATAGCAACTAATTCCGCCCACTCTTCCAAAACCCGAGATTTTTACTTGCTTTCCATAAAATAAAAAAAATACAAAAATAATCATCCCTCACCTTTAGAACTAGTATTTTGGCTTTCTAATCCTAGCGACACTATTCCTAAGCTGAACGATCAATCCCCCGGTACTTGTCACTATACTATACTACAACGATCAGGTACACTGCCTGGTGGGGGTTGTAAGCTTCTCGAGATCCCTCGAGAGGTAAAGCATGTTGCGATTCCCACGCATCAATGTCCTTTTCCCATCTCATTACATCCTGGTTTATAGAACAACCCATGTGGGTGTGTCTACAACTTACAACTCAGTCCCTGAAGTTTTTATATTTCTAAAACGACACTAAACATACTTATTAAAATGCATAAAAAGACATACTAAAAGGACACATAACAATACCCTCCCCTTAAGTTGATCCTTGTCCCCAAGGATCAAAGTTTGGGTAAAGAGCAGTAATGTCTGCAGCAGCTTCCCAGGTTGCATCTTCTATCGCTTCATCCATCCACTGAATTAACCATTCCACAAACATGGCATTGTGTCTTTTAGAAGTACGAATTTCCAGTACCTTATGAGGAGTCTTAGGAGTGGAACTGATATGAGTATCAGGAAGAGTTGCTTCAGGAACAATAGGACCAATATGCTTCTTTAACAAAGATACATGAAATGTGGGATGAATGGTTGCATTAGGTGGTAACTTTAAGGTATAAGCCACTGCTCCAACTTTAGCAATTACTTGAAATGGGCCATAATACTTAGCTAACAACTTTTGATTTGCTGGAAACTCAACCGAAGATTGTCTATAGGGTTGAAGCTTTAAATAAACCCAATCTCCCAACAAAAAACTGTTGGAATATTGGCTCAATAATAAAATATGCAAGTTGGTGAAATCTTAATAAAGATATGAGATCTTTTGAAAGATATGGATATGATATGCAAGTTACTGATCTTTCAAGTTGATATGCAACTTGACTACTTGAGATGGTTTTCTTTTTGAGCCTATAAATAGAGCTCATTCATTTGAAGCAAATCACACCAAAACACACAGACAAGTAGTGTACTTGTAGTGTTTCCATTCTTCCTTTCTTTTGTTGTTGTAATATGTTTCTAGTATTAAGAAATATATAAAGATTGTTGGTGTTTCAATCTAAGGTTCTTTCATATTATCTAAATTTTCAATAAGCTAATATGAGGTATAGTAGTGGTGTTGAAATATTCACACTCTTTACCTAGTCGGTGGGATATTATCGAGGTTATTCCACAACAAGTGGTATCAAGAGCCGAGGTTATTCTTAGTATGCTCTGTGGTTGCAATTTATTTTGATCCTCCACATCAGAAAAGAATTACATTGGTTTTTTTTATTGAAGCTATTGAAAATTAATTTGTACATGAAATGGCGGATGGCAAAGTTGACAAACCTCCCACATTGGTGGATCCAACATCTCCAAGTTGGGCTAAACCGGTCTTGACGAATGCAAGATTGGCGGTGGAGGTTTTTGATGGCACAGGCCATTTCGGTATGTGGCAAAGTGAGGTTCTGGACGTTCTTTTTCAGCAAGGTCTAGACATTGCCGTTGAAGAAAGTAAACCAGAGGATGTAGAAGAGAGAAATTGGTTAACCATCAATCGGTTAGCTTGTGGTACGGTTCGTTCATGTCTTTCGAGAGAGCAACGATATGCTTTCTCAAAAGAAACATCCGCCTATAAACTGTGGGTGGCGTTGGAAGAGAAATTTCTGAAGAAGAATTGCCAGAATAAGCTCTTTATGAAGAAGCGACTTTTTCGCTTCACTTATGTACCAGGTACCACGATGAATGATCACATTACCAGTTTTAACCAACTGGTAACCGATTTGATGAATATGGATGAGGTGTTCAAAGACCAGGATCTAGCATTGATACTGTTGGGATCGCTTCCAGAGGAGTACGAGTTGCTTGAAACAACTCTACTTAATGGGAAGGATGATGTGTCTCTTAGTGAAGTTTGTGCTGCTTTATATAGTAAAGAACTGAGAAGAAAGGACAAACAAATTAGTTCAAGTGGAGACGCAGAGGTCGTTCGTAGAAGAAGGGCACCGATAAGAGATGGAGATCCAAGTCGCGGCAAAGACTAAGCAAAGATGAATGTGCCTTTTGTCATGAAAAAGGCCATTGGAAGAGAGATTGTCCAAAATTGAAAACCAAGGACAATCATTACAAAGGTAAAGCTGTAGCAGAGGCGAATGTCACCAAGTGTGATGATGAAGAATCAGATCTCTCACTTGCAACATCGTCAACGAAGAATGCTTCTGACATATGGTTATTAGATTCCGCATGTAACCATCATATTACACCACATCGAGAGTGGTTTTGTAATTTTGAAGAACATCAGGAAGTTGTTTATACGGCAGACGAAACTCCCCTCACTACTCATGGGATCGGTTCCGTTCGATTGCAGAATGAAGATGGAACAATTGTGACCTTGAAAGGTGTTCGTTATCCCTCGAGAGGTACACTGCCTGGTGGGGGTTGTAAGCTTCTCGAGATCCCTCGAGAGGTAAAGCCTGTTGCGACTCCCACGCATCAAGTTTTTTGCGCCGCAGCCCGGGGAATAGTTATTGTCTAGGTTAGAATTTCTTTTTATTAGGTCTACTTGCTAGATTCCTTTCTAGTAAGATTTTATTTTTATTTTTAGGTCTTCTTTAGTCTATCTATTTCTTTGTGTCTTTGTTCGTAAACTGTTTCGATGGATAACAATAACATTGATCGTTTGATTCCTGTTATTCGTGTTTTTCGTCGTAGGATCTTCCAAATGCCCGCCTCACTTCCTTTAGCAGAAAATGAGAACCCACCTAACCTCTCACCCAACCACCACTTTGACATTAATTCTGAGCTAGAAGAGTCTGATCATGATGATGACCGTAGGGCTAGTCCTTTTTACTATTCAGACTCCGACGAGGATCTTGATGATGGTGACGTGATTAATGAGGATAGAATGGAGGAGGAAATAAACCCTCTTAGGTATGTTGACCCTAGAACTAGGATTGAGTGCGATAGTTCATTTAACATGCAATTCCCTTGTAAGATCGGATTTAAAAGCTTTAACGCCTATCTCAACTCATCTCTTCCAATGAACATAATCTCACGTAATGAATACAATAAAATAATGGTAGAGGAGTTAGAATACAGAGGAGAAAACATTATTGCTAAGGCAATACCATTGCATGTGTTTGTAGGAAGGTTGGTTTATCTTGTTGAGTTCATGGTTATGGAGAATCTAGGAGAGTTTATTGATAATAAATTGACCCAAGTTGTGTTTGGAAAACCCTTCAAACGGTTGACCAAACTCGATGAAAAACTCATAGAAGGGCTAATTACATTCTCGGATGGGGATGAGGATTTTGTCTATCAAATGCCCCGCGCACACCCTAGGTTCAAAGATTTTTCCATGGAAAAGTGTAGTAGGTATCCGCCCATGGAAATGCTAAGTGAGAATGATAAGAGAAAAGGACTTAAGTACACGCATGAAAAGAATAAAAAATACTATCGCGGGTGCTTAGAGTTAGGAGACGAGTATAAGAAAGATGAGGCGACTATTAGATGGCTCACACTTGGTTATGTGAGCATAAGCGATACACGATAACCCATGACCTTGAGTCTAGCTACAAGACTCGTAAATAAAGAAAAGCGCTTCTTGGGAGGCAACCCATGTTTTGTGTGATTTTATTTGTTTGATTGTTATTTGCTTCCGTATGCATGCTTTATTTTTATTGTTGGTAGATCATGTTTCTAAACTAACTAGTAGAAATACTTTACTTTGTTGTTTTGGCCTAGTCTTAACTCCACCTAAAGGTATTTTTGCAAAAAAATAAGTGTAAGGGGAAACCCCAAATATGTTTTTAAGAAACAAACCGATCATGATTCTCCACAATATTAAATGAACATGTATATTCGTATTTGTTAGAGTCAAATGCTTGTATTGAGTCATAATGAAGTTTTGCAGGATTTTCCAGGAAGTAGGACCAAGTTTTTCCAGAAATTTTCCGGAAACTTAACATAAGAATTTCTGCAGGTCAATTCTGACGGCGTCAGGAGTTTACTCTTGACGGCGTCAGGAGTTAAAAATCTGGAAATTTTACCGGTTTTGTTTTTCTAACGGAGTCTTATGGTTTTTGTGAATTATTAAGTTTTATAATCTCCAGGAGATCTGCAAACTTCATTCCACAAGCATTATATCTTATCTTGTTTTCTAGGACTTAGAAACTTATATAGGATGCCGCCGATTTTACACGAGGTTGTCTTGTCTATTTTGTCAGGTTTTACAGGTTATGTATGACAAGAAGATGATTTATATTCTGGAAGGGAAGCTTTGATTGTTCATTTTCTTGGAGGAAGATTTAACCTGGCCATCCTATTATCCATACCGAGCGAATCAGGGGAGTATTTGATTTCATTCTCTTTACTTTTTCACTTTTACATTCTTTACGTGAACATTGGGGACAATGTTCATCTTAAGTGTAAGGGGAGGGTAAAAAGATGATACCTTACATATGCACTTTCGCTTGAGTTTGTTTTGTTTAATGGTAGATGTGTAATAAAACTATGAGAAATACTTGTTAGTGCAATTTTAGCGCCAAATTTAAATTTTTTTACAACATTTAGGAGTGAAACTTTAGCCATAGCAAGCGTCTCATGGATAGGAGATTGTATGACTAGCACATAACCGTATATTCAGAAAAATTTTCCACCCAAATATGTGAGGTTCGCCTTTAGATTTGATAGGAAAAGCATTTACTATTAGTGCTTATGAGTGTACCGGTAGCATTTAGATTCTAGAACTTGCGTTAGTGATGCATCCCGAGACCGCTAGTGAGACTACATTCGTGTGGTAGGATTTACTACATGATAAGAGGCATTAGGATTACCCTTGTGTTAAACCCGTATCATAATTACTTGACCATTTAAGTCATATAATTTGGCTAGTTAAGTCAACTAATTTTTCCCACACCCTTAGCGTTGTACTCATTTTTAGTACATGATACCCCTAGTACACCCCTCCGAGCCTATCTTTTCGTTTCTAACTTTAAGCATTTTACTTAAAGGAAGAATTTGTTACACCCCACTTAAATGTACAACCAAATCGCCTTAGCCTTCCGTGTATGCGCTCATTTTTAGTGCATTATTGTTATTTGTTAAACCCTAAGTTAACTTTCTAATTGAGTACATGGTTGCTAAGTCGAGTCATATCCTTGTACATATTGTTTTGGGACGATTGGAACTCATGGGTAAGTACTTAATTTATGGAGTAATGGGGAAGAACATCATATTATTACCCCCATATGTACGTTAATCTTAAAAGTGCTCCAAGTGTTTTAATTTTCTTAATTCGAGTCATTATATTAGTTAATTGTAAAGTATGTAAAAATTCAAGTGTAAGGGGAATGCTCAATCCCCTATGATGTATTATTTTGGATGGTAGGGTAAGAGTGTATGCAAAAAAAAAAAAAAAAAAAAAAAAAAAAAAAGAAAAAAAAATAGAAAAAGAAAAAGAGAAAAAACATACGAACTACCATCCCTTTTCATTCTATGTTTATTTTATGTTTTTGTTGTTTTTCATTTATTAGCTTAAGTCGAGTCTAGTCTTGGCTTAGCAACGCCACATTGTACATGTAATTAACCAAGATTGTTAACTCGCCACCAGTAAAACTTCCCTTATCCAACAAAACCGTGTATTTCATATCCCTACACCTAACGTTACAACCCTTTAAAAGACCTCTTTGATAGTTTATCCTAGGTGCTTACGCCATGTGGTGGAGGTTTGATCCTTTCCCAAGCCTATGGTAATCTATTTTGCTATGACAGGTAGTGAGAGATATCTTCCGTTTCGATATTGTAATTTACACTTTATTACACCCGAGAGATGTGAGTATCTAAACACTATTTGTGAGGTGCTTGTGTATGACCTCCGTGCTTGTCTATTGGTCTTTAGTGGAACGATTATTTGTTGTGTATGACCCCTAACTTGTCTTTCGAGTAGAATAAAAGCGCATTTGCTTGAGGACAAGCAAATCTCAAGTGTAATGGTATATGATGAGGCGAAAAATGATCCGTTTTTAGGGGGTCATTTAAGCCCGAATCCGAATTTATTTGATCAAATATTGCCCTAAATCGTTCCTTTTGTGATTTTAGGTACTTTGGGAGTGAAATCTGGAAAAGGAAGCAATTCAGACGTTTTTGGAGCATAAAAGTGAAGAAAACGCCAAAGTCTTAATTTTCCATGCTGGGAACGGTAGGTGACGGCATCAAGAGCAACACCTTGACGGCGTCAAGAGCAAATTTCATGAATTTCCATGACGACCCAGAGAAGATTTGACGGCGTCACGTAGGAAGGGCGTCATGAGTAAAAGAGTCATGACGGCCTGGAAATGTATAAGTCTTGACGGCGTCAGAAGTAGATCTAGGCAGTCCGACGAGAGTTTTAGCGGCGAGGTGACGGCGTCACAAGTTTACTCTTGACGCCGTCAAACCTATTTTTCTATATATAGTTTTCTAATTTTTCACATTTAAAGAGAGAAGTTTTGGGAGAAACCCTAAGTACGATCTTGGTGTAACTTTACAGGTTTTTCAAGGGTTTCAACCCCTTGATACCTTGCACGATTAATCAAGATAAGTGTTCTTCTAATTCAATCAATATGTCTATGTGTTGGTTGTCTATATCATGTTCTTGTCTTAATTCTATCATGCTAGGCTAGATCTCTTTTGTGTTTGCTTAGATCTAATGAAACCTAGATATTGATTATGTGTTGATTACTTGTTTATTCTTGTCTTGGATGAATGATTTATATGTTAGGCTTAAGAAAACTGGCAGATCTCCAATTGGTAACATGCTTGAACGTCTTAAGAAACCTGAACCAACGTGCACTAGGTCTTTATTGGTTGTATTTAATGCATGAGCCACTGTTTACAATCTCTATAGTTGTGCTGGGCATGGTGTAGGAGGAGATAAGAGCTCATAGAATTGGGGAGTTATGTGTGCCAACCCATGAATGGTATTAAGGAATACAATCCGTCATCCATACAATTATAACAAGTAATTAACGTGTGAAAGATATCTAGGGAGTAGTGAAATCTAAGTAAACACATTTTCTCCAATTACTGCTCACAACCTTAGTATAAATTAGTTTACTTTCATTTTTAGTATTTTATTTTGATTGCATCTTAGTATTGGGTTAGTTGAATAGCAACTAATTCCGCCCACTCTTCCAAAACCCGAGATTTTTACTTGCTTTCCATAAAATAAAAAAAATACAAAAATAATCATCCCTCACCTTTAGAACTAGTATTTAGGCTTTCTAATCCTAGCGACACTATTCCTAAGCTGAACGATCAATCCCCCGGTACTTGTCACTATACTATACTACAACGATCAGGTACACTGCCTGGTGGGGGTTGTAAGCTTCTCGAGATCCCTCGAGAGGTAAAGCCTGTTGCGATTCCCACGCATCAATGTCCTTTTCCCATCTCATTACATCCTGGTTTATAGAACAACCCATGTGGGTGTGTCTACAACTTACAACTCAGTCCCTGAAGTTTTTATATTTCTAAAACGACACTAAACATACTTATTAAAATGCATAAAAAGACATACTAAAAGGACACATAACAATACCCTCCCCTTAAGTTGATCCTTGTCCCCAAGGATCAAAGTTTGGGTAAAGAGCAGTAATGTCTGCAGCAGCTTCCCAGGTTGCATCTTCTATCGCTTCATCCATCCACTGAATTAACCATTCCACAAACATGGCATTGTGTCTTTTAGAAGTACGAATTTCCAGTACCTTATGAGGAGTCTTAGGAATGGAACTGATATGAGTATCAGGAAGAGTTGCTTCAAGAACAATAGGACCAATATGCTTTTTTAACAAAGATACAAGAAATGTGGGATGAATGGTTACATTAGGTGGTAACTTTAAGGTATAAGCCACTGCTCCAAGTTTAGCAATTACTTGAAATGGGCCATAATACTTGGCTGACAACTTTTGATTTGCTCGAAACTCAACCGAAGATTGTCTATAGGGTTGAAGCTTTAAAAAAACCCAATCTCCCAACAAAAAACTGTTGGAATATTGGCTCAATAATAAAATATGCAAGTTGGTGAAATCTTAATAAAGATATGAGATCTTTTGAAAGATATGGATAGGATATGCAAGTTACTGATCTTTCAAGTTGATATGCAACTTGACTACTTGAGATGGTTTTCTTTTTGAGCCTATAAATAGAGCTCATTCATTTGAAGCAAATCACACCAAAACACACAGACAAGTAGTGTACTTGTAGTGTTTCCATTCTTCCTTTCTTTTGTTGTTGTAATATGTTTCTAGTATTAAGAAATATATAAAGATTGTTGGTGTTTCAATCTAAGGTTCTTTCATATTATCTAAATTTTCAATAAGCTAATATGAGGTATAGTAGTGGTGTTGAAATATTCACACTCTTTACCTAGTCGGTGGGATATTATCGAGGTTATTCCACAACAAGTGGTATCAAGAGCCGAGGTTATTCTTAGTATGCTCTGTGGTTGCAATTTATTTTGATCCTCCATATCAGAAAAGAATTACATTGGTTTTTTTTTTATTGAAGCTATTGAAAATTAATTTGTACATGAAATGGCGGATGGCAAAGTTGACAAACCTCCCACATGTATGTTTGTAAGTCTTTGAAAGAAAAGATTCATGAAACATGTATGTTTTATATATCGTTTACTACCGTTCGGGCCGACATAATTCAGAAGTCATGTTAGTAAGCGTTCGAGGAGCCAGGACACTTTAATTCGTAAATCCACAACTTATCTCGACGGCTTACATAATGAACTCCTCACATGAGGCTCCCTACTATTGTAGTAGTTGATAAAATATATAGATATAAAATTTACATGTCCAATATTAATAAACTTAGGAAAGTTTATTTTTACATGAAGATTGTTATTAGAGTATGTTTCTTATAACTTGTATCTCATGGTTCTTTTAGATGAAGTAGATCCAAATTGTTTGTTCAAGTTATTGCCAACTCCTTGTTTCATGTTTTCGGCTAAGCAAGTTTATATGGTCATTTAGTCATGGCCTTGCCATGACCTTTGGTCATTGTTCCATGGTCATGAGACTCAACCTTGGCTCTCGCCATGGTTGGGGTCTTGATTCTAGGTCATAAGACTTCTTGTTCTTTTTAAAACATAACCAATATATAGTGACTTATATATAGGTAAATAGCTGTTAAGAAACTGAGAAAAATCTCATTCTTTATTGATTTTCTGGAGACGTGCTCCTGAGTTTTTGAAGAAATCGTGATTCCGGACAACTTTCGTGCTTTAACTTTTTCATGAAACGGAGCAGAAAGGCCTCTTTTTGCGTGTTTTAGGTTCTGTCACAGAAACTATTTTGGCAGTTTTGCCGCAAAGTTTTGGTAACTTCAAATCGTCATAACTTTTGACTCGTATACTCGTTTTAGGTGGTTCAAGTTGCTACGGTTTCCTTGTTAGGTCCTCTACAACAATATGTAATGATCCAATATCATAATTTTACCATTTTGATCAGGTCTTACCAAGAAAGTCACTAGTTTACTTGTTTTAATAACTTATCTTAACAATCAATAACAATAACTTGTTTTACTCATTTTTATACATCATGGACATGAATACAAGACATAATATAGCATAAATGATATGTAAATAACATGATTATGATATTTAACAAGAAGCATGTTAGGGTTTGGCTTACAACTTTTGGCTTTCAAATAAGAAAGGAAGTAACTAGTAAGGATAGGACTTTGATAGACTTTAGCTTCAACCCACTTCACTTCATGCAATCTTTCTACTCTTGTATTCTTGAAAGATAGATGATGAAAGTTGAGGTGACTTGAGTGGATTCAAACTCAAGAGAAATCACCAAAGTATATGAGGTTTGGAAGTGTTTTGATAACCTAAAACCAAACTAGGGTTTCTATCTTGAACTTGCTCTTGAATCTTGCTTGAATTTAGACGGAAATAAGCTAAGTATGGAGTGTTGTGGTGTGTGGTATGGACGGCAAACACAAAGGGGAGGGGGGTATTTATAGGTCCATGAGGAGGTTACTTATCAAGACTAGTCAACACTTTCCTAGCAAGTTATACACATGTAAACCATCCAAGACCACATAGCCTAGGATCAAGCCACACCAAGGGTGACTCCCCCCTATTGGCAGTTCACAAGGCTAGGGGGTGTGTTGGCTTTGGCTTGATATTATCCTAAGTATTTGGATGAGTTTTGACTCCGGGAAATGCCAACCGTAAATGATTAAGCCTCAAAACGTAAAACCGGGTGTCGTAAAAATATGGAACTTGAAAGTATTGTTAAACATGTCCATATGTTCCGTAATAAAGTATAAAAGGAGTGGTAGGTTCCATTTGGGTGGTAAAACCCTGCTAAAACCGGAAACACGGGTCTAAAACGCGTAATACGTAAAATGTACGAATATTGTGTAAAATTGAGAAAAGTAAAATGTTACTTTTTTAATAGGATATAAATGTTTTAAAAAGACTTATAATGTCTAGACTGGGCTCAGTCTAGTGTCGGTTGGTATTAAATGTCTTTTAGACATAAAACCGTAAGCCTAAAAATCAAGAAATGACTTATAACATCAAGGAATGATTTCTGGTCAAAAGAGGAGGGAAAAATATGTTGACTTATTCTAATAAGTTGAAAACTCAAATTGTCTTAGAAACGCGGTTCAGGCATAGGCTAAGGTTACGGCTAAGTAAAAACGCTTAAAACTGAAAATTCCAGTTTTTCACGGCCGAGGCTTATTTTGGTCATGTTTTTCTCAGTCATGATTAATTCTCAAATAAATCATGAGTGTGTCAAACATTTTTCTGATACGGGGTCACTTAACGCGGTCGAGTTTCGTTGTGCGTAGAATTTCTGAATGACATTTTACCCTAAAACGTGTAATTCCTTATTAACTTTCACGAAAATAACCTGACGAGTGTCAAACATTTAATTTGCCATGGAAATGATTTATCACTCGAGGCCAAGAAACAAAAATCAAATTTCGGGAAAAATGAATAGTAAAAGTGAATAGTAAAATGAATAGTAAAAGTGAATAGTAAATTTTCCAGGAATAGTAATTAACCTGAAATTGCGAATTGTTACAGTCTCCACCCCATATGAGAGCTCCGTCCCGGAGATCAATTTGCGTTGGGAGTAGAAGCTTCGTTGGTAAAAAGATGTGGGTATTTCTTACGTATCAGGTCCTCTCGTTCCCATGTGTATTCAGGACCACGTCGTGAGTTCCAACGAACTTTGACAATTGGGATACGGCTTTGCTTAAGTTGTTTGACCTCTCGGTCCATGATTTCTATGGGTTCCTTGATAAATTGTAGATCATCATTGAGTTGAATTTCATCGAGTGTAATCACGAGTGATTCATCTGACAAGCATTTCTTTAGGTTAGATACATGGAAAGTGGAGTGTACACTACTGAGTTCTGATGGAAGCTCAAGTCTGTACGCCACAGGGCCAACCCTGGCTAGAATTTTGAATGGTCCGATGTATCTTGGGTTTAGTTTTCCTCATTTACCGAATCGTATCAAGCCTTTCCAAGGCGATACCTTTAGCATAACCCTATCTCCGACTTGGAATTCTAGGGGTCTGCGTTGTGTGTCGGCATAACTTTTCTGTCGATCTCTTGCGGTTTGTAGTCGACTTCTGATTTGTACAATCTTATCCGTTGTTTCTCGAATGAGTTCTGGACCAGTAAGTTGAACTTCTCCTACTTCAGCCCAACAAGCAGGTGAACGACACTTTCGACCGTAAAGTGCTTCAAATGGAGCTGCTTTAATACTTGTATGATAGCTGTTGTTGTAAGAAAATTCGACGAATGGTAGATGAGTATCCCATCCTTTTCCAAAGTCTGTTATACAAGCTCGAAGCATGTCTTCAAGTGTTTGAATGGTTCGTTCACTCTGACCATCGGTCTGAGGATGGTACGCTGTACTCATGTCCAGATTTGTTCCAAAGGCGTCCTGGAGTGACTGCCAGAAATTGGAAGTAAATCTACCATCTCGGTCAGATATGATGGATATCGGTGCACCATGTCTTGAGACTATTTCTTTGACGTACAGTCGAGTTAGTTGTTCCATTTTGTAAGTCTCTTTGATTGGTATAAAGTGTGCGGATTTGGTGAGACGATCAACTATGACCCAGATGGAGTCATAACCACTTGATGTCTTTGGGAGCTTGGTAATGAAGTCCATAGTAATTCTTTCCCATTTCCACATAGGAATCTCTGGTTGTTGCAATGGACCGGATGGTTTTTGATGTTCGGCTTTTACTTTGGAGCAGGTAAGACATTTGCTAACGTATGTTGCAATATCGGCCTTCATGTTTGGCCACCAATAGAGTAATTTAAGATCATGATACATCTTATCAGATCCTGGATGTATGGAGTATTTAGACTTGTGTGATTCATGCATGATCAAGTCTCGTAGGCCACCATAAAGTGGTAACCAACTTCGACCTTGGAAGCATAGAGTTCCATCTGAACGGGTTTCGAATTTCTTCTGTATCATGCCATCTAACTTTTCCTTTTGGATATCTTCTTATTTCACCACCTCTGCTTGAGCGTGAAGGATTTGAGCAGGAAAGTTTGAATTTATGGTTAAAACTAAGGCTCGGACTCGTAGTGGTTTAACCCGTTCCTTTCGGCTCAGGGCGTCGGCTACTACGTTTGCCTTTCCTGGGTGGTAACGAATGTCGCAGTCATAATCACTTAGTAATTCCAACCAACGACGTTGTCTCATGTTCAGTTCTTTTTGGTTCAAAATGTGTTGTAGACTTTTATGATCGGTGTACACAGTACATCTAGTACCGTATAGATAGTGTCTCCAGATTTTTAGTGCAAAGACTACAGCTCCTAACTCTAAGTCATGAGTGGTGTAATTTTCTTCATGAACCTTGAGTTGTCTTGAAGCATAAGCAATGACTTTATCACGTTGCATCAACACGGCACCTAAACCTTGGTGCGATGCATCACAATAGACTACAAAATCTTCGATCCCATCTGGCAATGCTAGGATAGGAGCACTACAAAGTTTCTGTTTGAGGGTTTGGAAAGCTTTTTCTTCGTCTTCATCCCACACGTATTTCTTGTTTTTCTGAGTTAGCTTGGTCAAAGATTTTGCTATTGAAGAAAATCCTTCAATAAACCTTCGGTAATACCCGGCTAGACCCAGAAATTGATGAATTTCTGTAGGGGTGGTAGGTGTTGGCCAATCTTTGATAGCTTCAATCTTAGAGGGATAGACATGTAAACCGGTCTTGTCAATCACATGCCCAAGGAATTTGTCACAACTCACCATTTCAGGTCATTTCCCGAACTTTGGAAAAACACTATTTATCAAACACTATTCATCAAAACACTATTCATCAGTTTACTATTCATCATTTTTGGTGTCAGTTTGACATTCCGAGAAGCATCCAGAAATTTTACTATTCACGGAACACTATTCATTGCGGGAAAAGATTTCATCATTCACGTGCATTACACATTTCATCGTAAATTTAGTTTACGGGTATTCAAATTCGCGTAACCGGATTGGTTTAGGTGCGAATTCATTTCATTAGTGTTAAGTACACTGCATACGGACTGGGGATAGTCTGCATATCATCATAACAGCATTTTCATGTTATACCACTCTCAGGATTTTCAAATTACTATATTCAGTACATTTAACGTTTTTACGTATAAGTATTTATAGTAAACGTTAACACCCGGTTTATACACGATGAATATATCTAAATATTCCCACAATGGTCCCGACATATTTTTATATCCATTTTATCATCATAAAAGTTATTACATTCATTTACCCAGTATTTTGGAAATTTATTTTATTTATAACGTACGCGTATGAATATTACGACGGTTTTCGTGAAAACTAAACAATAATCACCCGATCACTCAATATTTGTACCCAACATAATTTTAACATTTTTATAACTTCATTTTGACAAGTTTAGTCATTATTTCATATTTCATATTTTTACGATACCCGGAATTACGTTTCGCGACTTAACAGTTTACGGTTTGCGATTAACGGAACCAAAACCGACTCCGTGAACCATATAACACCAAGCTTACTACATACTCTTCTAATTTTCACACATGTGCAGCCCCCCCATCCCAATGTTACTTCAACTTGTCCCTTTATTTACCAAAATGCCATGGAATTTAGATATTTCATACTTAAACACATTTAACACTTTGATACTTATTTTTATAAATCAAAAATGAAGTTTTCTCTTGTTCTTCCTCCTAAGCCACGACCAAACCACCATATCAAGATCAAGTGATCATTTTTCATAAGTTATAACACCAAACTTGTTCCTTTTACTTGTCTAATCAAGAATCAATCAAGAAAAACACAAGAAATCCAAGCATAATCATCATCTAATCATCTCATTTTATCAAGTAAGTTATCAACTTTATTTTTTCATGGATCATCTTATTTTTACATGTATTTCATAAGTATCATGCTAAAAATCATGTGCAACTAGCTATACCACTCTTTATTTTGGCTAAAATGAAACATACAAACCCTAACTTTTTATTTATGAATCCCCTTGCTATAATAACTTGGTTAGGATCTCATGGCACCCTAAGAAGGTGTATGGTAGGATTAGATTAGCTATGTGGTGATTACAAGAGGTTTGGTGATGGTAGAAATTGGTTTTAAACCTTGAAAACTTGATTTGGAACATGTTTAGGACATGCTGTCCCGTTTTGCAAAAATCTGGAAAATCAGTAAACACCAAGGAGACTTTGGCAAAATTTTTAGAAAATACTTTCAAAAACAAATCCGTAGGCGAAAGAACGGATTAAAAAGAGTTTATAACGAAGAAGTTATGATTTTTGCAAGATTGTTGACGAAAAGTATTTTCTGGAAAAATAGTTGCTGTTGGACGTTTTTCGTCGGTCAAAAAGAGGCTTTAGACGTAACCCGGAGGAGCCGAGCTTTCCAAAATATATTACTACATACTAAGACGTAACCGTGGATATAAAGAACAAGTAAAACGGACAAGTAACGACAAAGATATACACGTTTGAATATCGGCTAAAACCATTTTATATTTGACAGCTTTTAATAAAAGTGGCACAAAAACTACGAAGTACATTTATAAGCTAGAAGTAATATTAAGTACCAAGCTTTATAACTAATGTAGTATTAGTTATTACAAGTATGTTTTCATCATTTCAAGGCGATATTACAAAGATTTCAACCCGAGTATTTCAACACTAACATGGAAACATACGTTATATATATATAAGAATATATATATTACAACTAGCTTATTATATTTTCTAATAGCAATATTTTTCCTAAGTCTTGGAAATGTATATTTTTGATAACAACAAGTATTTTTCAAAGAGTAGAGTGGTATAGAAACATGTGCATGGACATTCATAACATCATTTCATGATCTAAAGTAGATCGTTCATCATTCATATTAGGTTGCGGCTAGTGTGCGCGCCTTGTTTTTCAGCTCATTACATGTTCATGGTACCATCATATCAGGTGAGTCATAGCCCCACTTTTACTGGTTTAATTACTTTACAAACTCTTTGGGGGAGATACATGCTTAAATACTCGTGTTATACTTTTATACGATTTCAAATCCCATGGGGGAGAATACATTGCAGCAACGATTTTTGTACATGCCCAAGTATTACAAATTCCATACATTGCTTAAGTTGCCTTACTACCACTTCATAACAAGTCCCCTTTTCAATATCATGGACCGTTAATTTCAAGTACTAAGCGAGAGTGAGTGAATAGATCTATTGAGGGTGACGCCTCCATTCGTGTTTGGGTTGCTCCAACGGGACGAATGCATTTCATGTCTTATCAAGTGAGTGTCTGGTAAACACTCTGTTGGGGCATTACAAAGTCTAGCTTCGGGGTCATGAGCTTAAGGGACAATGTAGCATTTTTGACATTTATGTCGGTTCACTTTATACTTGTGGCTATTGTGCATACAAAAATTACTTATGGAATTACGATACTTTTCCACCACTATTACTACAGAATTACTATGTCTTTGCAACAATCTTATGACTGATTTATTACAAACATATTACATTTGGCAGTGGGTTGTAAACACACAGGTTACAAGTCTCTTATGGCGGGACTTGGAACTGAGTGGATTTACGATGCCTTTGCTGGGAAATCTTCATTTCAATGCATTACATTCTTTTTCACAAGACTCTATGAACTCACCAACCATTGTGTTGACACTTTAGCATGTATTTTCAGGTTTTAAGCTATGGCACACTACTGGAGGTTTTGGCAGGGTATGGCATGGTCATAGAAGACTCTGATTATTCATTTGGGGACCGTTTTGAACAATTTTAAGGGCCTACTTCCGCATTACTTTTAACAATGTAAATTCAACATTTTGATTTAACTATTTTATTCAAAATGATTCAAGTGCAAACCATTTTTGAACATGTGTTGTAATACCAATTGAGTTACACCCCAGCTACATGTATGCTTCCGCTGGACCCGATTTTGGGGGTGTGACAGATTGGCATCAGAGCTTTGGCTATAGCGAACTAAGTGTTTTTTTAAAACCTAGACTATAGCTACTTTCAAGAAAACTTAACCCTATGACCGTCACATGCCTGCCTGCCAAGCTGAAGCCTCATTTGTGGTTAGTTGCTGACATAGGAGATGAGATTTATGTCTCATTATCTGATATATATTATATTCATTTATTATAGTTGATTACTATAATTGTCTTTCATATAAGCATGTTCACGTATCATATATATCACCGCATTATGTTTTTCCTTGCATAGTTTCATCATTTGACCTCGAGTTTGGTCACTTGCTTTTATCTTTCTGAACGTCTTGGTATTTGTGAAGGACATAGTCTTAGTATGACTGAGCTGAGTATTTCAAAATTCATGGAACCTCGGTGGAATATAGACTGGTCATCTATATTCAACCCGGGATAGTGAGATATAGGCTGACCACCTATGTCTGACTCAGAAATGAATTTTGCAACACTGAGAATGGTTATAATAAAATTCTGTCTGGAATAAATTCTCAACTCATTTTCCAAATGTTTCATTCATGTGTGTGTGTGTATACCCTCGTTGTCAGAACATTCATACTTTTCATCACCTCGTGAACCGCCGCTTGGAAGCACGTCAATTGATCATTTCATCTCATGAACATTCACGTCTTTGCATGACACACTTACATCACAGTATTTTCATTTATCACAATATCAATTTTGTCGCAGTTGTCACAGTCTCTTCCCTTCTCACTATCACTATCATTTCCTTTCCCCATCCCCATATATATATAGAATTAGCTGACACTATATAGTTTCCTATGCCACTCATCCCTCACTACCACCAATATTGTTAAGTGGATATTATCAATGACCTCCCTAGGAAAGACTTTCCATACCATCTATAAGGAGAATCTCTCGGTACATTAAGACCATTCAAAACTCAACAGAAATCTCAGGATATCACAAAACCATTCGAAACACTATCATTGGCCTGATCACCAAAAATTCCATCATCTAGAAAGTATTGGCTTGACTGAATTACAGGATTATTTTAGATACGATTACTCACAAAACAACACCATAGAGATAAATCCAATCTCCTAACCAAGACTGTAGAACATTCAATTGAACATGGACTCACCAATAGACTTTATTCAAACATAGGGAGATATGCTCAGAGCATGAGTGATTGACTCAAGAAATGGTTGGACTAACCAATTACCATAAATCAAATTCAGTTGCAACTATAGTTATCGCGTGAACTTAGAGACTACACCATTTGAGGCACTCTATGGTCGAAGTGTCAACATTCATTGACGGATCGAAATTTAGAAAAGCCCAACTCACTAGTCCAGTAAGTATTCATGAAATAACCAGGAACTTCCTACAAATCAAGAATCAGTTACAAGTTCGATAAAGTTGTAAACCATTAAAACTTCAAGTTGGTAAGCAGAGTTATACATAAAGTTCTGCCTAGGAAAGGCATGATACCATTCAGAAAACTTGGAAAGTTAAACCCGAGATATACACTGGACCATGTAATATTTCAAACAGAGTAGGCCTAGTGGTCGTCAGACTTGAGCCTTGTTAGAGAACAACAGCAACAGGATTACACAACCACGTATTATCAGCTTTTCAGAATTATCACCCATAATCCCATTTGGAAAGGAATCCAACCCATAGTCAAACATAAACCTTGCAGGAGAACAAGTAGAAATCATGGACCGTGTGGTCAAACAGTAGAAGCAGAGTCGAATTCCTATCGTTAGAGTTCGCTGGAATTCTCGAATATCATCACCTTTTCACCAATATGTTTTCAGAGACCAACATAAACTGAACTTCGGGACGAAGTTCCTTTTAGAGGGGAAGACTGTCACAACTCACCATTTCAGGTCATTTCCCGAACTTTGGAAAAACACTATTCATCAAACACTATTCATCAAAACACTATTCATCAGTTTACTATTCATCATTTTTGGTGTCAGTTTGACATTCCGAGAAGCATCCAGAAATTTTACTATTCACGGAACACTATTCATTGCGGGAAAAGATTTCATCATTCACGTGCATTACACATTTCATCGTAAATTTAGTTTACGGGTATTCAAATTCGCGTAACCGGATTGGTTTAGGTGCGAATTCATTTCATTAGTGTTAAGTACACTGCATACGGACTGGGGATAGTCTGCATATCATCATAACAGCATTTTCATGTTATACCACTCTCAGGATTTTCAAATTACTATATTCAGTACATTTAACGTTTTTACGTATAAGTATTTATAGTAAACGTTAACACCCGGTTTATACACGATGAATATATCTAAATATTCCCACAATGGTCCCGACATATTTTTATATCCATTTTATCATCATAAAAGTTATTACATTCATTTACCCAGTATTTTGGAAATTTATTTTATTTATAACGTACGCGTATGAATATTACGACGGTTTTCGTGAAAACTAAACAATAATCACCCGATCACTCAATATTTGTACCCAACATAATTTTAACATTTTTATAACTTCATTTTGACAAGTTTAGTCATTATTTCATATTTCATATTTTTACGATACCCGGAATTACGTTTCGCGACTTAACAGTTTACGGTTTGCGATTAACGGAACCAAAACCGACTCCGTGAACCATATAACACCAAGCTTACTACATACTCTTCTAATTTTCACACATGTGCAGCCCCCCCATCCCAATGTTACTTCAACTTGTCCCTTTATTTACCAAAATGCCATGGAATTTAGATATTTCATACTTAAACACATTTAACACTTTGATACTTATTTTTATAAATCAAAAATGAAGTTTTCTCTTGTTCTTCCTCCTAAGCCACGACCAAACCACCATATCAAGATCAAGTGATCATTTTTCATAAGTTATAACACCAAACTTGTTCCTTTTACTTGTCTAATCAAGAATCAATCAAGAAAAACACAAGAAATCCAAGCATAATCATCATCTAATCATCTCATTTTATCAAGTAAGTTATCAACTTTATTTTTTCATGGATCATCTTATTTTTACATGTATTTCATAAGTATCATGCTAAAAATCATGTGCAACTAGCTATACCACTCTTTATTTTGGCTAAAATGAAACATACAAACCCTAACTTTTTATTTATGAATCCCCTTGCTATAATAACTTGGTTAGGATCCCATGGCACCCTAAGAAGGTGTATGGTAGGATTAGATTAGCTATGTGGTGATTACAAGAGGTTTGGTGATGGTAGAAATTGGTTTTAAACCTTGAAAACTTGATTTGGAACATGTTTAGGACATGCTGTCCCGTTTTGCAAAAATCTGGAAAATCAGTAAACACCAAGGAGACTTTGGCAAAATTTTTAGAAAATACTTTCAAAAACAAATCCGTAGGCGAAAGAACGGATTAAAAAGAGTTTATAACGAAGAAGTTATGATTTTTGCAAGATTGTTGACGAAAAGTATTTTCTGGAAAAATAGTTGCTGTTGGACGTTTTTCGTCGGTCAAAAAGAGGCTTTAGACGTAACCCGGAGGAGCCGAGCTTTCCAAAATATATTACTACATACTAAGACGTAACCGTGGATATAAAGAACAAGTAAAACGGACAAGTAACGACAAAGATATACACGTTTGAATATCGGCTAAAACCATTTTATATTTGACAGCTTTTAATAAAAGTGGCACAAAAACTACGAAGTACATTTATAAGCTAGAAGTAATATTAAGTACCAAGCTTTATAACTAATGTAGTATTAGTTATTACAAGTATGTTTTCATCATTTCAAGGCGATATTACAAAGATTTCAACCCGAGTATTTCAACACTAACATGGAAACATACGTTATATATATATAAGAATATATATATTACAACTAGCTTATTATATTTTCTAATAGCAATATTTTTCCTAAGTCTTGGAAATGTATATTTTTGATAACAACAAGTATTTTTCAAAGAGTAGAGTGGTATAGAAACATGTGCATGGACATTCATAACATCATTTCATGATCTAAAGTAGATCGTTCATCATTCATATTAGGTTGCGGCTAGTGTGCGCGCCTTGTTTTTCAGCTCATTACATGTTCATGGTACCATCATATCAGGTGAGTCATAGCCCCACTTTTACTGGTTTAATTACTTTACAAACTCTTTGGGGGAGATACATGCTTAAATACTCGTGTTATACTTTTATACGATTTCAAATCCCATGGGGGAGAATACATTGCAGCAACGATTTTTGTACATGCCCAAGTATTACAAATTCCATACATTGCTTAAGTTGCCTTACTACCACTTCATAACAAGTCCCCTTTTCAATATCATGGACCGTTAATTTCAAGTACTAAGCGAGAGTGAGTGAATAGATCTATTGAGGGTGACGCCTCCATTCGTGTTTGGGTTGCTCCAACGGGACGAATGCATTTCATGTCTTATCAAGTGAGTGTCTGGTAAACACTCTGTTGGGGCATTACAAAGTCTAGCTTCGGGGTCATGAGCTTAAGGGACAATGTAGCATTTTTGACATTTATGTCGGTTCACTTTATACTTGTGGCTATTGTGCATACAAAAATTACTTATGGAATTACGATACTTTTCCACCACTATTACTACAGAATTACTATGTCTTTGCAACAATCTTATGACTGATTTATTACAAACATATTACATTTGGCAGTGGGTTGTAAACACACAGGTTACAAGTCTCTTATGGCGGGACTTGGAACTGAGTGGATTTACGATGCCTTTGCTGGGAAATCTTCATTTCAATGCATTACATTCTTTTTCACAAGACTCTATGAACTCACCAACCATTGTGTTGACACTTTAGCATGTATTTTCAGGTTTTAAGCTATGGCACACTACTGGAGGTTTTGGCAGGGTATGGCATGGTCATAGAAGACTCTGATTATTCATTTGGGGACCGTTTTAAACAATTTTAAGGGCCTACTTCCGCATTACTTTTAACAATGTAAATTCAACATTTTGATTTAACTATTTTATTCAAAATGATTCAAGTGCAAACCATTTTTGAACATGTGTTGTAATACCAATTGAGTTACACCCCAGCTACATGTATGCTTCCGCTGGACCCGATTTTGGGGGTGTGACAGAATTGTACTGATTGAATCCAAAATTCACATTTGGAAAACTTTGCATACAATTTCTCTTCCTTGAGTAGTCCTAAAATTGTTCTCAGGTGTTCTTTGTGTTCCTCTTCGTTTTTGGAATATATGAGAATGTCGTCTATGAATACGATCACGAATTTGTCCAAATATGGCTTACACACTCGATTCATGAGATCCATGAATACTGCCGGTGCATTAGTTAACCCAAATGGCATCACTTGGAATTCATGGTGACCATATCGTGTCCTAAAGGCTGTTTTTGGAATGTCTTCATCACGAACTCTAACTTGATGGTAACCTGACCGTAGGTCAATTTTTGAGTAATAGGTTGAACCTTGTAATTGATCGAATAAATCATCAATTCTTGGTAGTGGGTATCGGTTCTTTATAGTCAATTTGTTTAGTTCACGATAGTCAATACACATTCGTAATGACCCATCTTTCTTTTTCACGAATAAAACTGGAGCTCCCCAAGGTGAGGAACTGGGTCGAATAAATCCCTTGTCTGAAAGTTCTTGTAATTGATTTGATAGCTCTTGCATCTCTGAAGGTGCTAGCCGGTATGGTGCACGGGCAACTGGCACCGCTCCTGGTATTAAATCAATTCTGAATTCTATTTGGCGATTTGGTGGTAGTCCGGGTAAATCTTCCAGAAAGACTTCAGGAAACTCACGGGCAATAGGAACATTTTTGAGGCATTTTTCACCGGATTTCTTTTCGGTTACGTGGGCTAGAAAAGCATAACATCCTTTCTCAATGTACTTCATGGTTTTGATACATGAGATGATGTTTATTCGAGTTTCACTTTGATCACCACGAATGATCAAAGTTTCATTGTCACATGGAATGTGCACAACTCTTTCACCACAAATGATGTTAGCTTGATGTTTAGACAACCAATCCATGCCAATAACAACATGAAAACTTCCGAGTTCGATTGGCATAAGATTGATGTTAAAGGGGTGGTCTAAGAGATTAAGGGTACAGTTTGGGATTACGGTATTGGTATTTACTAAGTCACCGGTAGCTAGTTCAATACTATAACTAGTGGTTAAAGTGATTGATGGAATATCAAGTAAAGGTGCAATTCTAGTAGATATAAAGCTCATATCAACACCAGAATCGAATAAGACTTTAACAGGAATGTTATTGAGTAAGAACGTACCGGTAACCACGTTCGGGTCTTGGTGTGGTTCTCCATTTCCCATGACATAGGCTCTACCGCGAGCACCTCCGCCTTGTGGTCCATGGTTTTGAGGACAGTTGTTCTTGAAGTGTCCCTTTTCACCACACCCAAAACATGTAACTATTGGCTGAGTGTTAGCCCCAGTAGCTACACCCTTGCCTCTACAATCCTTGGCAAGATGTCCGGGCTTTTGACACTTGTTGCACTTGGCTGGGCAGGGACCTGCATGGTGGTAGTTGCACTTGGTACACTGTGGTCGAGTACCAATGTATTTACCTCCGGCTGGTGCAGCAACATAAGCCGTCGCGGCTTCTTGTCTTTTGTTCTGCTGATTGTGATGGTTGTTGTTGTTTTTGTTGTTGTTGTTACTTCCACGGTTACCATCCCATGGTCGCTTGTTGTTGTTGTTCTTATTGTTGTTGTTGTTACGATAGTTGGAGTTGTTGGTGTTATTGGTATTGTTGGCGTTGTTAGTGTTGTTTTGCTTTCGGGTTTCTGTCATACGCACGACTTGATCCATGAGGCTGTGAGACATCCGCATAGCTTCATCAAGTTCCTTGGGATTTGCTGAAGTTACATTCCCTTGTATACTTGATGGAAGTCCCCAGATCTATCGTTCCAAAAATTTCTCTTTTGTGGAAACCATTGTTGGACACAATATCCTTAATTCTTGGAATCGACGGTTGTAGGTTATGATGTCATTTCCCCTAACCGTATGATCCCAGAATTCTATCTCTAACTTCTGCATTTCACTACGAGGGCAGTACTCTTTGATCATCATCTTCTTCAGATTATCCCACGAAATCTTATAAGCAATTTCAGTGCCCATTGGTTGAGCTATTGAATTCCACCATGATAATGCCTCATTCAACAGAGTACTCGTGGCATACTGAACTTTATCACTCTCAGTACATTTGCTGACCAAAAATACCGACTCCGCTTTTTCAGACCAGCGGGTCAAACCTACAGCTCCTTCAGTACCCTTAAATTTTATGGGTTCGCATTTCAAACAGGAAATGAATGAGCAACCGTTTGGTACTGAAGCAACATTTGTCACCGGAGGGATAGTTGAGTTTGGTCCTCCAATGTTAAGGCTGGCAATTCGGGTAGCTTCTGCAGCTATAGCAACTTCCGCAGCAATGGCGGCTTCAGCGGCTGCTGCAGCATCACCGGCTGCTGCAGCACCAGCAGCTGCCGTAGCTACAGCTGCTCGTTCCGTTGTGAGTGCTGCGTTGACACTGTCCTTAACTAGTTTGCGAATAGCAGCTTGAGTCATTGCTGGTGGTGTCTTCTTCTTTGGCGCCATGATTCTATTGTTCAAAGATACATTGTAATTAGAGAGTTGTGAAATGAGCACAATTTTTGATAAGAATGATAGGATAATAATGTTGAAACTTAAAAGCATAACACATGATAGTATATAAAACAAGAGTTTTATTCATATAACGTTGATTGATTTACAAAATCGAAACCTATTACAAGCTTCTTCAAAATTTACTAACTGATACTTTCAGTTTAGTAATTACAACGTTTTTACTATCGCTAGCTATTACATGGATTAGTACAAAAGATAACTAGTACTATAACACTAGTCTAACATCGGTTGGAAGGTTGTTGTAGTCCGGACGGATTATTATGTCCGTATGTTGCTAACACATCCACACTATCATTGGGACGGTATTCTTTGACATCCTTTTGGTATAGCCTTTGTTGTATGGCATACATTTGAGATTGCATTCCATACATCTCATTCCTGAGTTGATACCGGTCAAAGTTAGCAACATCTAACCGGATTTCTGCGGTATTTAGGCGGTTAAGTAGTTTGTGAATTTGTACCGCATCTTGTTCTTGGGCCCTCTCAACCAATGTAAGTCTATCCTTGACGTCATCCAAGCCAGTCAAAGGATTCAAGACTATTTCCCCAACATGAGTCAAGTCACTCTTCACGTAGCTCATGTCAAGCTTAAACAAATAGAGGTCATCTCGAGCATTCATGGCATCCATTTTGGCAGAATTTACCTTGGATATATAGTCGTTCATTTGACTTGCCATGCTTTGAACTTTGAGTTGGGTTAGATTGAGGGCTTGTTTCAAAGAGTAAATTTCGTATTGAGCAGAGTTCACGAACATAGGTGTAGATGTAGATGTTCCTCCGACTTTGTAAGTAGACTTTGGAACTTGAGCTGGAGTGATACGATTAGATTCGGATGAATTTGGTGAAACAGGAGGTGGTGATGTTAATGGTGATAGATGTTGCACCACTATTTGTTCCTCTGCTTCCTCAATGTCATCGATGCCTTCGATGTCAATATCCATTTCAGGATCTTCTTCGTAATCATCGATGTTTATGTCCATATCCATTTCAGGATCTTCGTCCGAATCTACTTCTAGATCCTCGTAAGGTTCTTCCTCGTCGTCGTAGTCAATTTCTTCAAAGTAAGGATCATCGGATCCGGGAAGAATTGGTAAATACTCGGGCATAGCAGGAAGATGATCGGGAGATGGAGGTGCGGACATGATGTCTACAATTAGTATTTTGATGTCAAAATAAATCAAATGTTTATGGAAAATGCTCAAACTATGGCAATGTGTATATAACAATATACAAATATGTTCATGTAGCATAACATGTGTAATAAGTCCATAATCTTCTGGAGGATGGAAGGCACGAAGAGCGGAAGGCTATAAAATGTTTTTGCTTGTGATTGTAGTTATAGTTTAGGTCTCACTTAGACCCGTTTCTCTATAACCATGGCTCTGGTACCAATCTGTAACACCCCCAATTCATGATGCAGCGGAATTCAACTTGGGTGTCACTCGATGGCACAACAGTCATAATAATAGAAAACGATCTCTAACCGAGTCGTATTAAAAAGAGTTATCATTCGAATTTATTCAATATATCAGAGTTTACATAGTAAGGTCCCAAAAAGGTTCCATGTTTCAAAATACATCAATATAAAGTCTTTTGATGTTTTATCGAATGACATAGTAGTTTATAGCCTTCTTCCTTTGGTACGTGCCCTTCCGCTCCATTCTTGATTATCATGGACCTGAAATACATGCTTAAGAGGTCAACACAAAGGTTGAGTGATATTCATAGATTTTGTTTAACGGTTGAACACAATATGTTGGTAGTACGAGTTAATTAGACTCATACTTATGTTGGAAAACAAAACAGTTATTATTATATACTAAGCTCATGCAACCAATACGTTAACGGGTACCAATATCAATCGGCGGTTTTGTTGCCCCGGTAAGTACTTTGCCGTCATACTTAATGTTCAAATATAGTGCATTCGTTTGAACTAATCTGCTCAAACAAATGGGATTCGTCAATCCCAATAGGCCTATTCATAATACTCGCGCTCACTAATACTAGTGATTAAATGGTTCATGATAGGGGCCTAGGATTGGCAAGGAAGGTACTTAGTAATAATAAAACAATCAGGCAGCATACAGTTTCAAAGCATTGTGTTCGATTTAAAAGTAGCATGTATTCCCCCCAAGGGTTTGTAAAACATTGAAGTAATGTAAAGTGGGGCTATGAACTCACCTTAAGTAAGATAGCAAGTAATGAAGGTAATGGTTGGATCGTGAAGGTTTCTACGAGCAACCTATAATAGAATGTTGCTACTTAGGATTTGAGTAAAGAATATGAATAAGTGCCTATATATATATCTTACATTTAGTCCATGATGTGGTATGATGTATAGTGTAAGTCTTTGAAAGAAAAGATTCATGAAACATGTATGTTTTATATATCGTTTACTACCGTTCGGGCCGACATAATTCAGAAGTCATGTTAGTAGGCGTTCGAGGAGCCAGGACACTTTAATTCGTAAATCCACAACTTATCTCGACGGCTTACATAATGAACTCCTCACATGAGGCTCCCTACTATTGTAGTAGTTGATAAAATATATAGATATAAGTTTTGATCCGAAAATTTACATGTCCAATATTTGAATAAACTTAGGAAAGTTTATTTTTACATGAAGATTGTTATTAGGGTATGTTTCTTATAACTTGTATCTCATGGTTCTTTTAGATGAAGTAGATCCAAATTGTTTGTTCAAGTTATCGCCAACTCCTTGTTTCATGTTTTCGCCTAAGCAAGTTTATATGGTCATTTAGTCATGGCCTTGCCATGACCTTTGGTCATTGTTCCATGGTCATGAGACTCAACCTTGGCTCTAGCCATGGTTGGGGTCTTGATTCTAGGTCATAAGACCTCTTGTTCTTTTTAAAACATAACCAATATATAGTGACTTATATATAGGTAAATAGCTGTTAAGAAACTGAGAAAAATCTCATTCTTTATTGATTTTCTGGAGACGTGCTCCTGAGTTTTTTAAGAAAACGTGATTCCGGACAACTTTCGTGTTTTAACTTTTTCATGAAACGGACCAGAAAGGCCTCTTTTTGCGTGTTTTAGGTTCTGTCACAGAAACTATTTTGGCAGTTTTGCCGCAAAGTTTTGGTAACTTCAAATCGTCATAACTTTTGACTCGTATACTCGTTTTAGGTGGTTCAAGTTGCTACGGTTTCCTTGTTAGGTCCTATAATACAATATGTAATGATCCAATATCATAATTTTACCATTTTGATCAGGTCTTACCAAGAAAGTCACTAGTTTACTTGTTTTAATAACTTATCTTAACAATCAATAACAATAACTTGTTTTACTCATTTTTATACATCATGGACATGAATACAAGACATAATATATCATAAATGATATGTAAATAACATGATTATGATATTTAACAAGAAGCATGTTAGGGTTTGGCTTACAACTTTTGGCTTTCAAATAAGAAAGGAAGTAACTAGTAAGGATAGGACTTTGATAGACTTTAGCTTCAACCCACTTCACTTCATGCAATCTTTCTACTCTTGTATTCTTGAAAGATAGATGATGAAAGTTGAGGTGACTTGAGTGGATTCAAACTCAAGAGAAATCACCAAAGTATATGAGGTTTGGAAGTGTTTTGATAACCTAAAACCAAACTAGGGTTTCTATCTTGAACTTGCTCTTGAATCTTGCTTGAATTTAGAAGGAAATAAGCTAAGTATGGAGTGTTGTGGTGTGTGGTATGGACGGCAAACACAAATAGGAGGGGGGTATTTATAGGTCCATCAGGAGGTTACTTATCAAGACTAGTCAACACTTTCCTAGCAAGTTATACACATGTAAACCATCCAAGACCACATAGCCTAGGATCAAGCCACACCAAGGGTGACTCCTCCCCTATTGGCGGTTCACAAGGCTAGGGGGTGAGTTGGCTTTGGCTTGATATTATCCTAAGTATTTGGATGAGTTTTGACTCCGGGAAATGCCAACCGTAAATGATTAAGCCTCAAAACGTAAAACCGGGTGACGTAAAAATATGGAACTTGAAAGTATTGTTAAACATGTCCATATGTTCCATAATAAAATATAAAATGAGTGGTAGGTTCCATTTGGGTGGTAAAACCCTGCTAAAACTGGAAACACGGGTCTAAAACGCGTAATACGTAAAATGTACGAATATTGTGTAAAATTGTGAAAAGTAAAATGTTACTTTTCTAATAGGATATAAATGTTTTAAAAAGACTTATAATGTCTAGACTGGGCTCAGTCTAGTGTCGGTTGGTATTAAATGTCTTTTAGACATAAAACCGTAAGCCTAAAAATCAAGAAATGACTTATAACATCAAGGAATGATTTCTGGTCAAAGGAGGAGGGAAAAATATGTTGACTTATTCTAATAAGTTGAAAACTCAAATTGTCTTAGAAACGCGGTTCAGGTATAGGCTAAGGTTACGACTGAGTAAAAACGCTTAAAACTGAAAATTCCAGTTTTTCACGGCCGAAGCTTATTTTGGTCATGTTTTTCTCAGTCATGATTAATTCTCAAATAAATCATGAGTGTGTCAAACATTTTTCTGATGCGGGGTCACTTAACGCGGTCAAGTTTCGTTGTGCGTAGAATTTCTGAATGACGTTTTACCCTAAAACGTGTAATTTCTTATTAACTTTCACGAAAATAACCTGACGAGTGTCAAACATTTAATTTGCCATGGAAATGATTTATCACTTGAGGCCAAGAAACAAAAATCAAATTTCGAGAAAATTTCGGGAAAAATGAATAGTAAAAGTGAATAGTAAATTTTCCGAGAATAGTAATTAACCTGAAATTGCGAATTTTTACAGGTAAAGAATTTTGGGCTGAAGCTGTGACGTATGCGTGTCACCTTGTTAATCGTTTGCCATCTACTGCTATTGATGGGAAAACACCATTTGAGAAATGGTATGGAAAACCTGCTACAGATTATGATTCCTTACATGTGTTTGGTTCCGCTGCATATTATCATGTGAAGGAATCAAAGTTGGATCCCAGAGCAAAGAAAGCATTATTCATGGGCATTACCCCTGGTATCAAAGGCTATTGTCTATGGTGTCCAGAGATGAAGAAGACGATCTTTAGCAGGGATGTCACCTTTAATGAATCTACCATGTTGAAGAAGGTAAATGCCATGCAGTCAGATGAAACTCCCAAAAAGGTGGAGTTTGAAAGAATAATTGCACCAGATAATTCTCCTGTGGTAGAAGGAGGTTATGAAGAAGAGGTGGTTCAAACCGAAGAACCTCCACAGCAACAACATGAATCAATTGCTACCAGCAAGCCCAAAAGAAACACTAAAAGGCCTACTCACCTTAATGATATGGTGGCTTATGCATCTTCAATTGCAGCTGATGATGTTCCTACTACTTACTCTGAAGCGATTCGAGACTCAGAGACCGATAAGTGGAGGATTGCCATGAGCGAAGAAATGCAGTCTCTTCGGAAGAATCAGACATGGGAGTTGACCAACCTCCCAAAAGGGAAGAAGGCAATTGGATGCAAATAGGTGTATGCAAAGAAGGAAGGATTTCCTAGCCAGGATGTTGTTCGCTACAAAGCAAGATTGGTAGCTAAAGGCTACGCTCAGAAAGAGGGAATTGATTACAATGAAGTTTTTTCTCCAGTGGTAAAGCATTCCTCTATTAGAATTTTGCTAGCTTTGGTAGCACAGTTGGACTTGGAACTAGTTCAGATGGATGTGAAGACTGCATTTCTACATGGAGACTTGGAAGAGGAAATCTATATGGTTCAGCCAGAAGGATTCAAAGTTGCTGGAAAAGAGCATGAAGTGTGTAAGCTTTATAAATCGTTGTACGGGTTGAAGCAATCCCCAAGGCAGTGGTACAAACGATTTGATAAGTTTATGATGGAGTCGGAGTACACAAGAAGCAAATACGACCATTGTGTCTATTTGAAAAAGCTACAAGATGGGTCCTTCGTATATCTTCTTCTATATGTAGATGATATGTTGATAGCTTCTCAAAGTCTAGACGAGATTGAAAAGTTAAAAGACTCGTTTGAAAAGCGAATTTGAAATGAAGGATCTCGGTGAAGCAAAGATGATTCTCGGCATGGAGATAGTTAGAGACAGAAAATTGAGAAAGCTCTGTTTGACTCAGAAACAATATCTGAGAAGGATACTAAAGCGTTTTAGGTTCGATAAACAAACAAAACGAGTTAGTACTCCACTCGCTTCTCAATTTAAGATCAGTGCTGCTATGTCACCGAAAAATGATGCAGAGAGGGCATACATGGAGAAAGTGCCTTATGCAAATGCTGTTGGTAGCTTGATGTATGCTATGATATGTACTCGACCAGATATTAGTCATGCTGTTGGGATGGTTAGCAGGTATATGCATAACCCTGGTAAAGGACATTGGCAAGCTGTTAAATGGATATTACGATATATCCATAACACAGTCGATGTAGGGTTAGTATTCGAACATGGAAGTAGTCAGTGGGTGGCGGGATATTGCGATTCCGATTATGCTGGAGATTTAGATAAGCGAAGATCTACTACAGGCTATGTTTTTACTCTGGCAAAAGCTCCAATTAGTTGGAAGTCTACCTTACAGTCAACTACTGCTTTGTCAACTACGGAAGCAGAGTATATGGCAATTACTGAGGCTCTAAAGGAGGCAATTTGGCTTCAAGGGTTGCTCGGTGAACTTGGAATCAAACAGAAATTTGTCACAATGCATTCTGACAGTCAGAGTGCAATTCACTTAGCAAAGAATCAAGTTTATCATGCAAGGACGAAGCACATTGATGTTCGGTATCATTTCATATGTGAGATACTGGAAGAAGGTGGAGTTAGAATCCAGAAGATCCATACTTCTAAGAATCCCGCAGATATGCTAACTAAAGTAGTAGCTGGGATCAAGTTTAGTTATTGTTTAGACTTGATCAATGTTGTGAAAAAATTGAAGGTCGGTTTGAAGACTTCATCAACGTTTGCTGACGAAGAGAATAAAGACATTGGTAATTTCGCCAAGGTGGAGATTTGTTGGAATATTGGCTCAATAATAAAATATGCAAGTTGGTGAAATCTTAATAAAGATATGAGATCTTTTGAAAGATATGGATAGGATATGCAAGTTACTGATCTTTCAAGTTGATATGCAACTTGACTACTTGAGATGGTTTTCTTTTTGAGCCTATAAATAGAGCTCATTCATTTGAAGCAAATCACACCAAAACACACAGACAAGTAGTGTACTTGTAGTGTTTCCATTCTTCCTTTCTTTTGTTGTTGTAATATGTTTCTAGTATTAAGAAATATATAAAGATTGTTGGTGTTTCATTCTAAGGTTCTTTCATATTATCTAAATTTTCAATAAGCTAATATGAGGTATAGTAGTGGTGTTGAAATATTCACACTCTTTACCTAGTCGGTGGGATATTATCGAGGTTATTCCACAACAAAAACTTCTTTCACTTCTATGATTGTCTGCATAATGTTTCATCCTGTTTTGAGCAGCCACTAAGTTATTCTTTAATTCCGCAACTGTTTCTTCTCTAGCTTGTATTCAATTTTATTCTCCCCAGGGAAATAAGGTAGGTGCAGGGTAGGTTTTTGTCCATTAACAATTTCAAATGGGGTGTGTTTGGTAGATGTGTGGTAAGTAGTGTTATACCAATACTCAGCTAGAGGTAACCAACGAGCCCAATCAGTAGGTTTTTCAAAACACATACACCTCAAATATGCTTCTAAGCACCTGTTTAAGACTTCAGATTGTCCATCCGTTTGGGGATGATATGAAGTAGACATCTTTTGATCAATGCCCTGTAAAGCCAACAATTCAGTCCAAAAATTACTCAGAAAAATCTTATCCCTATCCGAGACAATTGATTTAGGGAACCCATGCAATTTGACTATGTTGTCTAGGAATGCTTGAGCCACTGTGATTGCAGTAAAAGGGTGTTTAAGAGCCAAAAAGTGAGCATATTTGCTCAATCTATCAATGATCACCAAGATTGTATTTTTCCCTTTAGAAGAAGGAAGGCCTTCTACAAAATCCATAGTGATATCTTCCCAAATGCTTTGAGGTATAGGAAGAGGCTGTAATAAACCTGGAGAAGCCGCTAGATCACTTTTGCACTTTTGACATATTACACATTCTTTAATGAACTTCTGAACATCTACCTTCAACTTGGGCCAATGAAATAAGCTTCTAATTCTCTTACAAGTTGCTATCACTCCTGAATGTCCCCCTTGAGCAGAAGCATGCATCCAATGGAGCAGTTGAGTCTTCAATGGTGGATGATTAGCAATTACTAACTTGTTCTTTCTTTTGAGTTCACCATTTTACCACAAATACTTGGGATGTGATGCTGCATTTTGTTTAAGCTCATTGATGATCTTGGACATAGTGAAATCCTTCTGCCATGCCTCTTTAATTTGATCCATCAAGTTGGAATTCACAACTGACAAAACTATTTGAAACAATTCTCCACCAGTAACTCTTGATAAAGCATCAGCTACCTTGTTTTCTACACCTTTTTTATATTGGATTTCATAATCAAAACCCAAAAGCTTAGAAACCCACTTTTGTTGAAAAGGCGTGGCCAATTTATGCTCCAGCAAGTACTTTAAACTTTCTTGGTCAGTTTTAATAATGAAATGCCTATCTAAAAGATAATGGCTCCATTTCTGAACTGCATGAATAACCGCTAATAATTCCCTTTCATAAGTTGAGAGAAGCAAGTTTCTGGGAGATAAGGCCTTACTTATGAAAGCAATAGGATGACCCCTTTGCATTAATACAGCACCTATGCCCTGACTTGATGCATCGGTTTCTATAATGAATGGGGAGTTATAGTCTGGTAATGCTAGAATAGGTGGAGTTGTCATGGCTGTTTTAAGTTGATTAAATGAGGATGTTGCTTCATTTGACCAATGAAATGCATCTTTCTTCAGCAATTGTGTCAAGGGTTTGGCAATACTCCCATACTCTCTTATAAACCTCCTATAGTATCCCGTTAAGCCTAAGAACCCTCTAAGTTGCTTAATGGTGGTTGGCAGGGGCCATTTCATCACTGCCTTAATTTTATCCGGGTCAGTTGCAACACCATTTTCAGAGATAATATGTCCCAAGTACTCGATCTTAGTAACGCCAAAAGCACATTTACTAAGCTTCACAAAGAGAGAATGTTGAGAGAGTGTTTGGAAAACCAATTCTAAGTGAGTTAGATGATCTGACCAGGTGGGACTGTATATAAGAATATCATCAAAGAAGACCAATAAAAACTTCCTTAGATAAGGTTTAAAGATAGTGTTCATCAAATTTTGGAAAGTGGATGGAGCATTAGTAAGCCCAAAGGGCATTACTAAGAATTCATAATGTCCACAATGTGTTTTGAATGCTGTTTTTTGGGTATCCTGAGGCAACATTCTAATTTGGTAGTATCCTGATTTAAGGTCAATCTTAGAGAAAAATTTTGTTCCATTGAGTTCATCTAATAACTCCTCCACTAATGGAATTGGGAATCTATCACGTACGGTGGACTTATTTAATGATCTGTAATCTATACACATCCTCCATCCTCCATCTTTTTTCTTAACTAAAACCACAGGGGAAGCAAAAGCACTAGTGCTATGCTTGATAACACCCTGGTCTAACAATTCTTGAGTTAGCTTCTCTATGACATCTTTTTGAATAAGAGGATACCTGTATGGTTTGAGATTCACTGGATTGGTGCCTTCTTTGAGTGTAATCTTGTGATCAAAACCTTTTCTGAAAGGAGGTAAATCCACTGGATCCTTAAGGATTGAGTCATACTTCCGCAATAACCCTTGAATATCAACATGAACATGTACATCAGTTGGTGGAGTGTGTATCTGTGGGTCAAAAGATGCTTCCTCTCCTTGTAAAGACATCACTTGCAACATGCACAATTCACCTATGTGCTGAATCATTTTCTGTAATTTTTGTTCCCCCACGGTTTGAATTGGTTTTTGATTGTTATGTGTCTATTTCGAGTTTAGGGTCAGTTATGTCATTTTCCTAAGTATGAAGTCTCTTATGACATTAATAGAAATAGTTAGGAGTGTGTTAGCTTATATATTGACAATAGTTCTTGTATCAGGATCATGAATGAATTAATAGAACTTCTTCTTCTTCAAATCTCTCTATCAGTGATTCACTGTTTCATATCAGTATATCACACACTAACCGATCCTCATCGAAAGCTATTCTAAATCCCTAGCTTTCCTCGTTGATTGGAGGATTGATTACCCATCGAGCTTAGCTTGGTCTGAATCAAATCTGAACCATAACATTCTCATACTGTTAGAAGTGGGTTTTTTACGGGGCTAAGGAAATATAATTCGCAGCCAACGGTATCAGATAGTCCTGTTGAAACTGATGCAAGAATCAACCCGCCGGGCAATGAAATTGCTTCAAACCTTCCTCGCGGTTTAGTCGGGAATGTTCTCCAGGTATCAAACTATTGCTTTAGATCTATAGATTGTATGATGCATCAGGGCTAGAGGTGACAAAATGGGTGGGGCGGGTTAAAACAGGGACTAAGCACTTGTTCATATCATCATGAAAATTGTATCCCTATTCTGAAGGTGGTCATTTTGACCTTTATTTTTTAAATGGGTCAATTCGGGTTACATTGTATCTCTAACGGATACAATCAAGATATTAGCTTTTAGAAGAAACTAGTCAAACGGATACAATCACTATTTTATCTGAAATTACTTTGCACATACCTGTCCCCTGTCCCTATCTAACACACTAATTATTTTTATAAATATTATAATTATGATATTTAAAAAAAAAAAAAATCAATTTTTGTTCAAGAACTGTTATGGGTCAACTTAACTCGACCTATTTTGACCCGTGACACATCCCACCCTATTTGCACTTCTCTATTTTATTTTTGATTACTTTACAATTAATTTCTAATTGGAATTTAAACAGAGAATTGTCCGTGAGGTTCTTAACAAGGCAAAAAGTGAAAATCATGTCACTAAGAAGGAAGTAAAGGAAAGTTTTGTCGTAAAGAAGGTATCTGATGTCATCAGAAAACGGTGTCGTATGGTGCTACGCTCTGTTGCTGCTCAGGATGAAAACAAAATTGTTTTTGGCCTCATGGCGGAATCTTTGTTGAAACCCGATGAATTTTCACGCTTGCTAGATTTCAGAACCATTGACCTCAGATTGGATGGGATTCTATGGTGGCTCACATGAATCTTTTATTGAGGATGTTCATGAGGTATGCCGAGAAAGAAAATAAAATATCCGACCCATATATGGCAACTATGTCGGACAGTTTTGCTCATTAAGTAAATCCTGAGTTGGTTTCTTTAAACTATTAACGGGTTTAACTGACAATAGTTAGCCCTATAACAGAACAAGTTGAAATTATGTTTAATTGTATTTAAATGCTTTACTCACTACATTTGCTTTAATAAGAATAATGGCCGGTGATTATGTAAACAGTACAATTCTTGTGATCATCTTTAGTTTGATGATTTAGAGGTGGCAGTATGTGCCGGGACGGGTAACTGATAAAAATGTGTAATTTTTTGGCACCGGGGTGAGGTTGGGCTCATCTGCAACACTTTTGTCCAATTTCTTATAAAAGTAATTGGTGTATATAGATATGGTAACGAAATGTATATTAGTTTACTAGGGGATTTCAAGCTTTCAAAATCCACTTTGGGCAACTTTCGACTTGTTTGATCAGTGTAGACCATTTTTGCCATATTGTTTTTATCTGTTTCCCCGTCAAAGGTAAAACATTTTCTGAATTGACCCGTTAATAAGTAACTGGGTCGAAATTGCCTCCTCTATATTTAATACAGTAATTACTAATTAAACTAAGCCAATCCACTTGACCCGTTGTGACACGATTTAAAAACACGGCTTGACCTGTTACCCAACCTGGCGCCTCTATTACCTCTAGTGTTAGGTTCTAACTGTCTGGATATCTGACATGTATGATCTTTTGGCAGGTTCGTGCAAATTTGAGAATAACATATAGGAACAAACCTAAATGCTTGAATTTGATTGAATCTTTCTTTAAGAAGTTCGAGGAACTGTATGAGCAAGAGGTCAGTCTATCTATTTCTTTAAACAAACATGTGGCACTTTACCCGAATTGCCAATAATTATGATTTTCGTTATTTAGGTACTTTCACTGGTCAGCAGAATCAACGGTTCCAATGTATCATCTGAAGAGACCAAAATTGTACTAAACACGATGTTTGCAGACACAATTACGAGCACACTTCCCATTGCACCATGGGAGGAGGGGATCTGCAAAGTATGTGGAAAGGATGAAAACGACCATGTCTTGCTTTTGTGTGATAGATGCAATTCAGAGTATCAAACGTACTGTCTATATCCTCCACTTCCAAGGGTTCCGAAAAAGAGTTGGTATTGCCCTACTTGCATTTCAGAATTCACAAGACAAGCGCAAGAAGAGGATTTTGATTTTAGTCAAACCCCAAAGAGGATGAAGATTCAGAGAGAGTTTACCCGAAGTGGTTTAAAAGAAGTTGCAAATTTAGCTGATAAGATGGAGAAATCGGAATACTGGGAATTAGGCGTCAAGGAGGTTAGTTTTGACTTATATTGCATCACTGTTAGTTGTCTTACTTTGACTTTGAATATCAAACAAACTTCTACCATTGATCCGAATATATCAGATGAAAGATCAATATTTGTATAAAACTACACAATAAGTTCTGTTACTACTAATGGAACTGGATTTTAAAGCTGTGGAGTAACGAGAAATATATATCATAAATTATTCCCATATTAACGTGGCAATTTTGAACCATTTTTCTAGAGATGGGTCGATTTTTTTGTAATATAAGTTGGGCTAATAAAAAAGTAAATGGCGCACGAGTCAAGTGGGGTGATCATAATTTATTCTATTATGTAATAAGAAAAAAGCTATTTCCTCTTACCTGATCCTCTTAATCATGCGAGTATGACACTTGCCATCCACTAATGTCTGTTCATCCCCTTGATTTTGACACCTGTAATTGTCATATTGTTACGATAAGTCGGTACTTCTTTTAGAAGGGCATCATTTTACATTCTCTTGTAGTAATGCATTTATTATTTATGAAATTATCTAAAAATGGCAAATGGTCAACGGCCCAACCTGATTTGACTACTGAAAATGACCCATGCCAACCCGAACCTATGTCAACTCATTACTCAATTTGACCAACCCGTCCTAGTGTTATGGTATTTTGAATTTCCGGAAATAGTTAAATGGTAGATTATAGATAAGATACTTGGTTGTAACTGGATCTAAAAGGGTTAATATACAAATATGGTACTAAACTTTCCAAAAAAAAGCACCTAAGGCAACAAACTTTCATTTTGTTCATTTGGGTTACTAAACGTATGAAACATGACATTTTGGGGTTACTGAACTTATAAAATATAGGTAAACACTAAACTTGTAAAAACATGACACTTTACTTAACTATCCAAAAATATGTGTTCGGTAACCTATTTGTATATTAACCTGGTTCTATTAATAGAAAGGCAGATTGCATAAAATAGCTATCTACTTTTGCTAGTCTTCAAGTTTAGGTGATTAATATTCTGATGACATGTTAATTTGGTAAATTCTAAATCATCATTACATGTCGAGACAGTAATTTCTTTTTGACATGATAACGGTTGGCAGAGACTTATAACGCACCCAATAAATTTTGTGCAACTTTCCCATAGAATTTTACGCAATTTGCACTGAATAAATTGTGACGACTGACGAATTTCTATAAATGATACGAATCGATAAACATGAAAAATTAACAAAACTATTTGAACATTTTTTTTGCAGAGGGTTATGCTTCTACAATTCTTGTGTGACGAGACTTTGGGTTCGACGGTAATTCGGAATCATATGAGCACAGATAATTGTGATGCTAATAGGAACTTCTTGGGTCATGACTCAGCCGGAAGACTCTACTGGGTTCTTGGCCGCCCCGGAAGGTTGTTTGTATCTGGTCCCGACAGTGATGGTGAGGAATTTGATACTTGGAATTGCTATGAATCAGATGCCGAGGTTGAGGCTCTGATTGAGTGGTTGAGAGATGATGATGCAAAGGAAAAGGAACTTAAAAAGTCGATTTTTAAATGGCAAAGAAACAGATCAAATGATCAGAATCTTCAAATTGATCTGCAAATTGATTGCTCGAGGTCAACGGTTCATGTCAGCAATGCAAAGGCCGCGTTTGAAAAGAAATTTGGTTCATTCCTGAAGGAAAATGGTGAGGGGAAAATATATCGGTGTGATTGCTTGGAACTAGTGGGGTCTACAAGACACCATTGTTCTTCATGCCACTCGACATTTTTTAGTCACGAAGTACATCACTGTGACACTCTCGAGAAGCAATTGACTTTGGCTAATGGACTGACTTGGTCGAATGGGAACCCTCAAGATGACAAAGCTGGATTCTTGGTCAGACACAATTCTAGGATGACAGAACCCCAAAACGAGTCACCATATGAGGTTGACAGTTTAAACTCCGAGGGTAAAACTGGAAAACCCCCATCATGTTCTTCTTCTCGGACGTTAACTGGCAAAGCTTTTGAAATTATTCGGTCTTTGAAAATCAATTTACTGGATATTGAAGCTGCTCTTCCGCGAGAAGCTTTTAGACCTTCAAGAGGAGGCTCAGATAAATTAAGAGCTTGGCGCTCTTTTGTGAAATCAGCCCACTCTATTTATGAGGTAAGTTTGTATTCTTATGTGTCTTTTCGCTCCCTTAAGTGATTTGGTAATCGGTCCTCAAAGATTCATTTTAATCAACAAGTGTTAAAATTGTTATTACGTGATTGAGTGATTATGTTCTTTTGGTACCTCCGGGGAAACCCAACCCGAGCCACCTTTGATGACCTGGCACGTAAACTTTATGCGTACAAATGTACCTAGTGTATCTTTATGTGATAAATTTCGAAACTTTATGCATTTCATGTAACACCCCCAATTCATGTTTGCAGCGGAATTCAAACTGGGTGTTACTCGACGGCACAATAGTCACAATAATGGAAAACGAACTCCAATTGAGTCGTTTTAAAAAATTTATCATTCAAATTGTATAAATATCAGAGATTACAAAATGAGGTCCCAATTGGTTCCATGTTTACAAATCACATTAAGTGAGTTTTTGAATGATAATAAAATTTATTGCCCTTTTGAGTATCCGTGTCCTTCCGTGCCATCCTTGATCGTCATGAACCTGAAATACATGCTTGAGAGGTCAACACAAAGGTTGAGTGATATTCATAGAGTTTGTTTAATGTTTGAACACAATATGTTGGTAGTGTGAGCTGTAGACTCACACCAATGTTTGGAAAATAAAACAGGTAGGCTACGTTATTATTCGCCCATAAAATGTATTATACACTAAGCTTATGACACCAAAACGTTAACGTGTACCAATATCGATCGGCAGATTTATCCCGGTAGGTACTTTGCTAACATACCTAAATCTCAAATATTAGTGCATTTGTTTGAACTTAGTCAATACAAATGGGATTCGTCAATCCCAATAGGCCTATTCACAATATTCGCGCTCACTATTGCTAGTGATTAAATGGTTCATAATAAAGGATCTCGGTTTAGCAAGGCTGGTACTTAGTGATAATAAAACAATCAGGCAAGCATACAATTTAAAAACATTGTGCTCGGTTAAAAATAGCATGTATTCCCCCCAAGGGTTTGTAAAACAATTAAGTAATGGAAAGTGGGGCTATGAACTCACCTTAAGTAAGATAGCAAGTAATGAATGTAACGGTTGAATCGTGAAGGTTTCTACGAGCAACCTATAATAGAATGTTGCGACTTAGGATCGGAGTAAAGAATATGAATAAGTGCCTATATAAATATCTTGCATTTAGTCCATGATGTTGTATGATGTATAGTGTAAGTCTTTGAAAGAAAAGATTCATGAAACATGTATGTTTTGTATATCGTTTACTACCGTTCGGGCCGACATAATTCAGAAGTCATGTTAGTAAGCGTTCGAGGAGCCAGGACACTTTAATTCGTAAATCCACAACTCATCTCGACGGCTTACATAATGAACTCCTCACATGAGGCTCCCTACTATTGTAGTAGTTGATAAAATATATATATATATATATATATATATATATATATATATATATATATATATATATATAAGTTTTGATCCGAAAAGTTACATGTCCGGTATTTGAGTAAACTTAGGAAAGTTTAGTATTACATGAAGATTGTTATTAGGGTAAGTTTCATAAGTCTTGTATGACCATTTTTCTTTGTAATAACTCATGGTTCTTTTTAAGTGAAGTAGATCCAAATTGCTTGTTCAAGTTATCGCCAATTCCTTGTTTCATGTTTACGCCTAAGTAAGCTTACATGGTCATTTCGTCATGGCCTTGCCATGACCTTTGGTCCTTGTTCCATGGTCATGAGACTCAACCTTGGCTCTAGCCATGGTTGTGGTCTTGATTCTAGGTCATAAGACCTCTTTGGTCTTTATAAACCATAACCTATATATAATGACTTTGGTCTAAAAATAGGCTGTTAAGAATTTGAAGAAATTATCACTCGGAAAGCGTTTTCAGGGCTCGAGCTTCTTTGTTCCTGAATGAAAACGTCGTTCCGGACAACTTTCGTGTTTTAACTTTTTGATGAATCGGACCAGAAGGGTGACTTTCAAAATGGCAGAATGCAAACAGTAGGGTATTGGCAGTTTCGGCGTTTTGGTTTCGCTAACTTCTTATGGCCATAACTTTTGACTCGGGTACTCGTTTTGGGTGATTCAAATTGCTATGTTTTCCTTGTTAAGTCCTCTTTAACAGTAAGTAAGTTTCAAATATCATAGTTGTACTATTTTGGTCGTGGTTCTCCATAAAAGTCACTAGTTTACTTGTTTAAAGATCATAAGTTAACATATGTATATCATAACTTGTTTTACTCATTTTTATACATCATGGACATGATAACAAGATAATATATAGCATGAATGATATGTAAATAACATGAACATGATTATTTAACAAGAAGCATGTTAGGGTTTGGCTTACAACTTTTGGCTTTCAACAAAGAAAGGAAAGTTAACATGTAAGGATAGGACTTTGATAGACTTGCTTCAACCCACTTCACTTCATGCAATCTTTCTACTCTTGTAATCTTGAAAGATGGATGATGAAAATTGAGGTGACTTGAGTGGATTCAAACTCAAGAGAAATCACCAAAGTTCTAAAGATTGGAAGTAGTTTTGATGAATCAAAACCTAACTAGTGTTTATGTGTTGTTATGCTCTTGAATCTTGCATGAAACTTGGAAGAAAATGAGGAAAGGAGATGGTGTTGGTGTGTGATATATCCCACGGCAACAAGAGGGGAAAATGGGCTTTATAGGAGCTTGAGGAGGTTACATTTCATTGACTTGTCAACACTTGCTCACCAAGTTGAACACATGTTCACATCTTAAGGCTTAAAGCATGAGATCAAGACACCTAGTGTGAATCCCCCCCTAGTGGCGGTTTGCAATGCTTGGGGAGGAAGGGTTGGACTTTGGAAGATATTATCCAAGATATCTAGTATGTTTTGGCTCCGTAAAATGCTAACCGTAAATGGTTAAGCTACGAAACGTAAAACCGGGTGTCGTAAAATTATGGAACTTGAAAGTATTGATAAACATGTCCATATGTTCCATAATAAAATATAAAATGAGTGGTAGGTTCCATTTGGGTGGTAAAACCCTGCTAAAACTGGAAACACGGGTCTAAAACGCGTAATACGTAAAACGTACGAATATTGCGTAAAATTGAGAAAAGTAAAATGTTACTTTTCTAATAGGATATAAATGATTTAAAAAGACTTATAATGTCTAGACTGGGCTCAGTCTAGTGTCGGTTGGTATTAAATGTCTTTTAGACATCAAACCGTAAGCCTAAAAATCAAGGAATGACTTATAAAATCAAGGAATGATTTTTGGTCAAAGGAGGAGGGAAAAATATGTTGACTTTTTCTAAAAAGTTGAAAACTCAAATCGTATTAGAAACGCGGTGCAGGTATAGGCTAAGGTTACGGCTGAGTAAAAACGCTTAAAAACTGAAAATTCCAGTTTTTCACGGCCGAGGCTTATTTTGGTCATTTTTTTATCAGTCACGATTAATTCTCAAATAAATCATGAGTGTGTCAAACATTTTTCTGATACGGGGTCACTTAACGCGGTCGAGTTTCGTTGTGCGTAGAATTTCTTAATGATGTTTTACCCTAATACATGTAATTCCTTAATAACTTTCACGAAAATGATCTGACGAATGTCAAACATTTAATTTGCCATGGAAATGATTTATCACTCGAGAATATCAAATAAAAATCAACTTTCGGGAAAATTTTGGGAAAAATGAATAGTAAATTTTTCGGGAATAGTAATTATCCTGAAAATGCGAATTATTACAGTCTCTACCCCTTACGGGGAACTTCGTCCCGAAGTTCTATGTGTGTTATATGTTGGAGTCGTGTCGATGAAGAGGTGTGGTTACTTATGAGGACTAAAGTCTGGTATTACCAGTGATGCAGTTTGATTTGTCATTTCAGTTTATGGTGTAGGATGAGGCTTACTTTTATGAAGGAAAGGTATGGTAATAGTCGAATATCAAAGGAACTTGATATAGCAGTCGAATATTAATAGGAATTGAGATAGTAATTGCAATCATAGCCTAGTAGGTAATCGATTGTTGTACCTAGTGTTTATTGACTTCATACTTATGTTATTTCGGATACAAATAAGCCCACTTGTTTATAATTCTTTATTTACATAGAGAGGCATCCCAAACGATGTAAGTAAAGGAATATACACTTATGGTTCGGTGATTTACAATTTCTTTATTTAAATGAAAAGGCATCCCAATCCATTCAAATAATTATAAATCATCCTACTTAAGAATTTCCAACACAAAATTCATAATTAGCCGATGAGTTACAAGGTAGTGTATTACGAGATGATACTGGTGTTCCAAAAGTGCAAGATGAATATTCAATCTTGTAAAGCTGATGAGGGTGCTTGTGGTGTAACTAAGGATGATTTGAGCTTTAAAAGTGCATCAAGATCTGTTAATGAGCTTGTGTTTGCAACGGTTGTGAAGATAATGTTGTGATATGTTGATGAACAAAAGTGTGTAGTGTATGCTTAATGTTAATATTGGTAGAGATGTCAAGTTTGCTTTAAAATTTTAAGAGATTTTAAAGGTTTATGACGGAATGGTATCCTTAGGACCTAAACAGGATGGTACTTCTACGGGATGAAGAGAAGAATTGATAACTATCCCAAGATAGTAGTTCGGATTATCTTATAAATGAAAATTTTCAAGAATGAATTTAGATCATACAAATAAGGTGTTAAGATCTTGCTGAGTGGTAAGGCACTATCGTGTCTCTAGATTGTTTTAATGTATTCTGGTGGTTTATCATGTTCATGTAGGAAATCAATCTAAACATAACCCTAGTACAACTATTCTCAGTATTTGAAAATTTTAAGTCGAATATAGTTAGTCAGACTATGTTCCACTGTCCCTAGGTTAAATATAGGTGACTAGTCTATATTTAACCGAGGTTCGATAAAATTTTCAAATACCTAAATTAGGTATACTTGTGATATGTCCGTTGCTTTTGAGAAACTGTCTACTAAACAAAGGTGATGTCAAACCATTCAGTTGCAAGTCCCGCCCATACAAGACTTGTAACCTATGTTTTCACATTCCATTGCATAGAAGATAGTACGGGTAGATATGTGTGCGGAAAGGATGTTTTAAGTAACATTCCATACTTGGCCAGGATCACGAGCTTTTAATAATGAAGGTTTCATAAGAAAACTTTGATGAATGTAGAGTTGAACTTCAGCTTTTGTAGGTGATGGATTAATTTATCCTTTAGAAATCTCATATTTCTTGTTTGGAAATCGTTAGATTGTGATGGGTTTTTGATATCATATGAAATGATATTGATGAGGTGGTGGAATAATTCTAGAGACCATTACGCAAATCACAATGTCTCGGAAGTAGATTAGACCAATGTGCAATCCACAATGTCTAGGAAGTAGGTTAGACCATTGTGTAACTCAAAACATTTGAGAAATGATTAAGACCATTGTATCATACAATGTCCGGGAAATAGGAAAGACCATTGCAATCAGTTACAATGTCATGGACATAAAATGTTGGAGTAGGAAGATGATTGGGAGAATGTAGTTGTGCCGAAATGCCCTAGAATAGGCATACGCAGATATGTTTAGATAAAATGATTGAAAATAACTCGAATGTATATATAAATATACTAGTATTTGTTCGTGTAGTGTAAAATTCCTAGTGTGTATATATGAATATACTTATATGTTCATGTAGCATAAAATGCTTAATAAGTCCATAATCGTCTGGAGGATGGAAGACACGGAGAGTGGAAGGCTATAAAAATGTTTTTGCTTGTAAGTGTAGTTATAGTTTAGGTCTCAATTAGACCCGTTTCTCTATAACCATGGCTCTGGTACCAATCTGTAACACCCCCAATTCATGTTTGCAGCGGAATTCAAACTGGGTGTTACTCGACGGCACAATAGTCACAATAATAGAAAACGAACTCCAATTGAGTCGTTTTAAAAAATTTATCATTCAAATTGTATAAATATCAGAGATTACAAAATGAGGTCCCAATTGGTTCCATGTTTACAAATCACATTAAGTGAGTTTTTGAATGATAATAAAATTTATAGCCCCCTTGAGTATCCGTGTCCTTCCGTGCCATCCTTGATCGTCGTGAACCTGAAATACATGCTTGAGAGGTCAACACAAAGGTTGAGTGATATTCATAGAGTTTGTTTAATGTTTGAACACAATATGTTGGTAGTGTGAGCTGTAGACTCACACCAATGTTTGGAAAACAAAACAGGTAGGCTACGTTATTATACGCCCATAAAATGTATTATACACTAAGCTTATGACACCAAAACGTTAACGTGTACCAATATCGATCGGCAGATTTATCCCGGTAGGTACTTTGCTAACATACCTAAATCTCAAATATTAGTGCATTTGTTTGAACTTAGTCAATACAAATGGGATTCGTCAATCCCAATAGGCCTATTCACAATATTCGCGCTCACTATTGCTAGTGATTAAATGGTTCATAATAAAGGATCTCGGTTTAGCAAGGCTGGTACTTAGTGATAATAAAACAATCAGGCAAGCATAAAATTTAAAAATATTGTGCTTGGTTAAAAATAGCATGTATTCCCCCCAAGGGTTTGTAAAACAATTAAGTAATGGAAAGTGGGGCTATGAACTCACCTTAAGTAAGATAGCAAGTAATGAATGTAACGGTTGAATCGTGAAGGTTTCTACGAGCAACCTTCGGGCCAACATAATTCAGAAGTCATGTTAGTAAGCGTTCGAGGAGCCAGGACACTTTAATTCGTAAATCCACAACTCATCTCGACGGCTTACATAATGAACTCCTCACATGAGGCTCCCTACTATTGTAGTAGTTGATAAAATATATATATATATATATATATATATATATATATATATATATATATATATATATATATATATATATATATATATATATATATATATATATATATATATATATATATAAGTTTTGATCCGAAAAGTTACATGTCCGGTATTTGAGTAAACTTAGGAAAGTTTAGTATTACATGAAGATTGTTATTAGGGTAAGTTTCATAAGTCTTGTATGACCATTTTTCTTTGTAATAACTCATGGTTCTTTTTAAGTGAAGTAGATCCAAATTGCTTGTTCAAGTTATCGCCAATTCCTTGTTTCATGTTTACGCCTAAGTAAGCTTACATGGTCATTTCGTCATGGCCTTGCCATGACCTTTGGTCCTTGTTCCATGGTCATGAGACTCAACCTTGGCTCTAGCCATGGTTGTGGTCTTGATTCTAGGTCATAAGACCTCTTTGGTCTTTATAAACCATAACCTATATATAATGACTTTGGTCTAAAAATAGGCTGTTAAGAATTTGAAGAAATTATCACTCGGAAAGCATTTTCAGGGCTCGAGCTTCTTTATTCCTGAATGAAAACGTCGTTCCGGACAACTTTCGTGTTTTAACTTTTTGATGAATCGGACCAGAAGGGTGACTTTCAAAATGGCAGAATGCAAACAGTAGGGTATTGGCAGTTTCGGCGTTTTGGTTTCGCTAACTTCTTATGGCCATAACTTTTGACTCAGGTACTCGTTTTGGGTGATTCAAATTGCTATGTTTTCCTTGTTAAGTCCTCTTTAACAGTAAGTAAGTTTCAAATATCATAGTTGTACTATTTTGGTCGTGGTTCTCCATAAAAGTCACTAGTTTACTTGTTTAAAGATCATAAGTTAACATATGTATATCATAACTTGTTTTACTCATTTTTATACATCATGGACATGATAACAATACAATATATAGCATGAATGATATGTAAATAACATGAACATGATTATTTAACAAGAAGCATGTTAGGGTTTGGCTTACAACTTTTGGCTTTCAACAAAGAAAGGAAAGTTAACATGTAAGGATAGGACTTTGATAGACTTGCTTCAACCCACTTCACTTCATGCAATCTTTCTACTCTTGTAATCTTGAAAGATGGATGATGAAAGTTGAGGTGACTTGAGTGGATTCAAACTCAAGAGAAATCACCAAAGTTCTAAAGATTGGAAGTAGTTTTGATGAATCAAAATCTAACTAGTGTTTATGTGTTGTTATGCTCTTGAATCTTGCATGAAACTTGGAAGAAAATGAGGAAAGGAGATGGTGTTGGTGTGTGATATATCCCACGGCAACAAGAGGGGAAAATGGGCTTTATAGGAGCATGAGGAGGTTACATTTCATTGACTTGTCAACACTTGCTCACCAAGTTGAACACATGTTCACATCTTAAGGCTTAAAGCATGAGATCAAGACACCTAGTATGAATCCCCCCCCCCCCCTAGTGGCGGTTTGCAATGCTTGGGGAGAAAGGGTTGGACTTTGGAAGATATTATCCAAGATATCTAGTATGTTTTGGCTCCGTAAATGGTTAAGCTACGAAACTTAAAACCGGGTGTCGTAAAATTATGGAACTTGAAAGTATTGATAAACTTGTCCATATGTTCCATAATAAAATATAAAATGAGTGGTAGGTTCCATTTGGGTGGTAAAACCCTGCTAAAACTGGAAACATGGGTCTAAAACGCGTAATACGTAAAACGTACGAATATTGCGTAAAATTGAGAAAAGTAAAATGTTACTTTTCTAATAGGATATAAATGATTTAAAAAGACTTATAATGTCTAGACTGGGCTCATTCTAGACATTAAATGGGCTCAGTCTAGTGTCGGTTGGTATTAAATGTCTTTTAGACATCAAACCGTAAGCCTAAAAATCAAGGAATGACTTATAAAATCAAGGAATGATTTTTGGTCAAAGGAGGAGGGAAAAATATGTTGACTTTTTCTAAAAAGTTGAAAACTCAAATCGTATTAGAAACGCGGTGCAGGTATAGGCAAAGGTTACGGCTGAGTAAAAACGCTTAAAAACTGAAAATTCCAGTTTTTCACGGCCGAGGCTTATTTTGGTCATTTTTTTATCAGTCACGATAAATTCTCAAATAAATCATGAGTGTGTCAAACATTTTTCTGATACGGGGTCACTTAACGCGGTCGAGTTTCGTTGTGCGTAGAATTTCTTAATGATGTTTTACCCTAATACGTGTAATTCCTTAATAACTTTCACGAAAATGATCTGACGAATGTCAAACATTTAATTTGCCATGGAAATGATTTATCACTCGAGAATATCAAATAAAAATCAACTTTCGGGAAAATTTCGGGAAAAATGAATAGTAAATTTTTCGGGAATAGTAATTATCCTGAAAATGCGAATTGTTACATTTCAGATGGCACAAGCTACTATGATCTTAGAGGACACGATTAAAACAGAGCACTTGAAAAAAGAATGGTGGTATTGGTCATCACCTTCAACTGCTGCCAAAATCTCAACTGTTTCATCACTTGCTCTTCTAGTTTACGCCCTCGATGATGCTATATATTATGACGAACCACCTCCACCACCAACTGTGGACCCTCCAGAACTTATAGCAGCGCCAGAAGAGTTCGTAGCAATGGAAGAAGCACTAAAAAAGTCGATGGAACTAGTGAACCAAAAGTCGATGGAAGAAGCACCCAAAAAGTTAACCCCAAAGAAGCGAAAGTTAAACATCTCAACAATAGTGGGTACGCCGAACGACGCAGAACCATCTGAGCCTACCAAAAATTCAATGGAAGATGCACCCAAAAAGTTAACCCCGAAGAAGAAGCAAAAGTTGAGCACCTCAATAATGACTGGAATGTCGAATGATGCAGAGCCCTTCGACAGCGCAATAATCAAAGACAAGCCGAAGAAAAAGAAACTTAAAGTTTCAAATGATTTATGAAGCTGATTAAAATCTGATGTTTTTCTATTTAGAGTTGTAAATGGTTAATTGTGAAACTTTGATGATAGTTAGACGGGACCTGAGGGGTGAACCGTGAACCAACTTGATGGTCATGTGGTATGGACTCAGTGATTGCACCCTGAGTGTTGTAGGAAATGGGAGTTGGCTGCAACATATGAAAATGTTGTTGTACATTTTTCCCTTTGATTGTTGTGTTTTAATTTGCTTTCCAAATGGATTTTAGGGCTTGTAAAGCCATGTGAAGTCAAAGAAATCGAAGCAAGTTGGATTTTCCATAAGTTACAGTTTTGCATAAGCTCACAAAGCTCAGCCTTTATGTTTATGGTTATTTACTCTGCACTAATCTCATGTTACCAGGAGCAGCCTTTGAACCCTCTTTTAATGACAACCAGAAAATTGCAACCCATATGTTGCTGCGGAGTTATTAAGAAAAGTTTGTGTTTTGTCACGAGGTTATCACTTAAATCTGGATAATTACATAGTTATTTTATGGCACGTTTCAGCCACATTCCTTTGTACTTAAACGGTTTTTTGCAGTAATATATTTTACCAGGGTGAAAAATCCCTTTTATCCCAAAAAATAAATAAATAAATAAATAAATAAATAAAAAATAAAAAATTATGGCATGTTTGGAACCAAAGACTAGTAATCCACAACTTTATCTCTAGTTTTGGCAACAGCCTAACTATTTTTGATTAAGAGCTATGCTACATGCACAAAAGTTTTACAAAAGAAATTTTCACAAAAGAATGAAGATGGAAATTTAAAAGTAAGGGAGAGAATTGATTAAGATTATTTTATTAGTCACAAAAATTTTTTGAAAGTTTTTTTTTTTTTTTTTTTTTTTTTTTTAAGGAAATTTTGTGAATATAGCATTTTCCTTTTGTTAAAATAAGATTTGATCTGCTTAGATCCTCTAAGGTTAATATAGTAATTTCACATCATGTAACATTGTAACCTCATATTATCCATATTTTTAATTTCATACACAATTAATTTGTTGATATTTGCTCATTTTCTGCACAATTATTGCTGAAATAGCCGAGTGGAGATGTTTTTGGTTGTTCGGGTTTGATGTTTTTCCACAACGATTTCCCCATTTAAGTTATATAAGGTAACATGTTATAATGTTTTTCCCATGACACCACACTGTACCTAGCACTCTTAATTTAAATTATTATTTATTTGTATGGTTATTGATAGAAAAAAAAATGTAACCGAACAATATTTTCTCGCCACAAAATATAGTTAGAGGGTACCCGCCGCTACATCGCGCAGGTACCCTGCTAGTATTGTATGTATAATTGAGAGAATGAGATTGGAATGAAATATGTAAATGATTCATTAGATTGAAATGAAGTTGTGTACATCGCCTTCTACTAACACAGACTAAGCTAATGCTAAACTGTTACAAATATAACTGAACTATTACATACAGTAAACTATACAAGCTATAGTTAGTAGAATTGCATCTTCCTTAAGTAGTTTTGATGCCTTGTACAATGTGGTGAGATATACTGTTCTGTATCTTCATGTTGTATTCCATTGTTCTGCACACTTGAGTCTTCACTTGACAACTGAACTGCTGCATTCACTTTAGCAAGCCATGATACCTTAACATCACCAAGTATATGTTGCAATTCTATGTAAAGCATTTTAGTAAACACTTTCCGTGCATCACATTATTATACAGTTTATAATATGAACATATGGAGATGCTGCCATATATCACACAGTGCGGGGAAATGGCCACCCATGGTGTTAGTGGCAGTTTTATTAATAACTGGGACTTAAAACCATTGCCAAATACAAGTAAAGCATGAAATTACAATACTAAGCAGATGAAAAAAACACAAAAAAAAAAACATATACAACTACGCAGGTGAAACCCTTCGCCATTTTGCCATGAACACAACCACCTTAACATACACCCAATCTTTCAAGCAATCTTGACACTGAAAAAAAGCATGTCTCACACGGCGGTTAAGAAGTAAAGTGCCAAATACCATCCAAAATGCATTAACAAAACCAGTTGTCCCTCCAATATAAAACCATCTCATAAGTTCATCTATGGCTTCGTCATCACTCTTACTTTCACCAGTCACAGGTGTTACTTCATGTTCTTTATCTCCGGGACAATACTTGGTCAGCGGAGGTCCACATAGTCCAGCATTTCCAATGAACCTTGATGGTTCAAAGGTCTGGAGTTGAGTGCCGGATGGAATCCTCCCTGACAAGTTGTTATGCGACACATCAAGATCATTTAATAAAGTCATCTGAGACATGCTTGACGGCAACCCTCCTGACAACTTGATTTTGGATAAATCCAAAGTCAGAAGCTCTTTCATTTGACCAATGTCTTTCGGGATATCTCCAAGTAGAGCGTTGCGTGACAAGTTTAGTACTACTAATCCTTGCAGACTAGTAATCTCGTATGGGATTTGTCCTGTGAGACAGTTGGTTGATAAATCAATTATCTTCACAAATCCCAGATTTCTACTAAACTCATTTACCTTTCCTTGCCATTGAATCAACAGATGGTCAATATAGTTATCGTCAAAATAGTAAGTCCAGTGTGAATTCCCAACACTAGTATTATAATGATGTAGATTCTGTTGCGTAGACAATTTTTTTTGAACCAAGGAAGTAAGATTATGCACACAAGATGGGATTGTTCCTTGGAGATTGTTAAATGACAAGTCTAAGATTTGAAGACTTACTAATTGACATATTTGTGAAGGGATGGCTCCAGAAATGTTGTTTGATTTTAGGCTAAGAGCGTACAACCTTGACAAGTTTTTACCAATCCAAACAGGAATATTACCATATAATTTGTTGGCCCCCAAGTCCAGAAGGCTTAACTTGGTGCAATTCTTCAAAGACAATGGCAATTCTCCAGAGAAGCTGTTGTTGTGTAAACATAGCATCTCGAGTTGACCCAAATATCCTACATAGGGAGGAATATATCCAGATAGAGTGTTGTGGCCTAAATTAAAAACTTTTAGATCCGTCAAATTCTTCAAGCAGTCCGGAAGTTGCCCTATCAATGAGTTATGTGAAAGATCAAGAAATTCAAAGTTTTCATAGATTTGGCACAAGAAAGAGATTTCTCCTTGTAATCTGTTTCTGGACAGGTCTAAAAAATTTATACGTGCCGGAAAAGTAGGAATTGTGTCTGAAATGCTATTGTTAGAAAGATCAAGAAACACAAGTTTTTTCATCTTTTGTATCGATTTGGGGAAACAAGGTCCGAGCTTGTTAGAGCTGAAATCAATATACTCTACACTCATAGAAAGGTTTGACACGTCAGCATTAAAAAGAACTCCTTCGAGTGAGTTGAGTGAAAGATCTACATACCAAAGATTTGATTTTCCAATGTTTTTAGAGATAACACCTCTAAGAGAATTGGAAGATAGGTCCAGGTATTGAAGTGTGGGTAGTTGCCACAATTTGTCACTTATTGTTCCATTTAAGTGATTGGAATCTAGTTTCAACCCAGTTAGGGATGAAAAGTTTTGAATTTCATCAGACAATGACCCTGTTAATTGGTTATTTGAAGCATCCAACCAAAATAACTCGTTATTTGGGGATGTGCATCGAGACAAGTTGTTCAGAAAATCTGAAAGATTCCCATCAAACGAGTTACCAGAAACATAAAATTCCTTAAGCCTATTGCCGACTAACGGACACAACCAGCGATAACTTGATGAGTTGAGATTGTTGTTACTGAGATAAAGGGAATAAATAGATGAAGAAGAGTTGGCAACCAAAGAATATGGATGCATGACTTTTGAGAGGTCACATCCATCTAAGCGTAAACTAGATAGGTTTTTGAGACCAATAATTACATTTACCCAGTTATTTGCTTTGGCCAGAGAAGTTCCCATATAAAGGTAAGTTAAAGAAGAAAGAGAAGACAACCAATCTAAATTTTCAACTGTACAACTATCGAGGTATCCTAGTACAAGATATTGCAAATTGGTGAGGTTTCCAAATTCTGGAGGAATGGTTCCATGGAGAGAGTTATCATCTAGGCAAAGATCTGTTAATTTGGTCAATGAACCAATGGATCTCGGAATGATTCCACTGAAATTATTCCAACCAAGGTCAAGGGCTGTTAAATTGGTTAAGGAACCAATGAACTCGGGAATGTTTCCACTAAGATTATTGAAACTTAGGCTAAGCTCTCTTAAATTTGTCAAATAACCAATGGACATGGGAATGGTTCCAACCAACTGGTTTACAGAAAGGCCAAGATAAGTTAAATGAGTCATGGTGGAGCCAATGAACTCGGGAATGGTTCCAACAAACTGATTCCCTTCAAGGTTAAGATAAGTTAAATGAGCCATGGAACTAATGAACCGGGGGATCGTTCCATGAAAAGAACAGTAGGACAGATCTAGATGATTCAAGTAAGTTAAGTTAAGCAATGAAGGGCTAATCTCACCTCCAACACCACCTATGCTATAATAGCTGGATAGGTTAAGCATTGTGACATGACCTGTTTGGTTGTCGCACGTGACTCCACTCCATTTACAACAATCATCTTCTTCTTGAGGTCTCCATGTAGAGAGCGCGTCATCGGGGTCTAGAAGGCGAGCTTTGAAACCAAGAAGAGCTTGTCTCTCATTATCGATGCACGTATTAGTAGCCCCTGTTGCTGCTACAACCAATTTGTGGCCAAGGGAAGTGGCTGTCGTGGTATTAAACCGTAGTAGAACAAGTGACAAAATAAACAAAACATGAGTTTTAGCAAAGTGAAAGCAAATATTTTCTCTCATAATGTATGTTGTATATTATATGTATTGATGTTATTTGATGTGATAAATCAACACACACACACATATATATAGAGACTTAGAAAACTAAAATATGTCTTTGGTCTTCGTCAAATAATGGCAGTTGCCTCCTAAAGACTAGGTCAACATTTTTGGAGGCAGGTATCAATGATTGTGTGGTGCAGAAAAGACTTGGATGAAATTCATGAAGAAGAAAAAAAAGTGTCCCAAAGTAGTATACTCTCAAATGAAGTCTTTGCGATTTGTATTTATTGCATGTGATATAGATTAAATAAAAATATAAGAGAGTTAGGTGCAATACAATGTTATAAGTATAAAACTTACGTAGTATTACTTTCAATGTTTTTAGCCAACTTTTTAATTTAATAAATACCCCCATATAATTTATATCCCATCTACCTTTTTCTTTTCTTAAAAAAACAAAATAAAATAAAATGACTTATATGTTGTTATTTATAGATAAGAGAGTATTACACCGTTGGTCCCTGTGGTTTGGCTGAAATCTTTACCGCAGTCCTTCGACTATTACTTTTGCATAGTCAATCCTTATAATGAAGTTTTGTAACACGGTTCATCCTTAGTTATCACGTTGGTTAATAATCTCGTTAACTCACCCGATGTGCAAGGCATGTGAGGGTAAAATAGTCATTTTCTTCATGTTTCTCTTATTTGTTTCCCATAAACACCAATATCACAAATAGTCAAGACGTCAAGTAGAGTCTCTTTCTCACTTTTTCTCTTTCAATTCTCTAAACACACTCAAGATTCTTTTTCCTTTCTACGTAACTGACAAACCGCTAAACCAATACACTAGTTGTAAACATCCACCACCATCCTTACACTTAAAAACCCACCACCCATTGAAACGAGCCACTACCGAACCTTGTAGAACTGATCTTCACAAAAAAAAAAAAAAAAAAAAAAAAAAAAAAAAAAAAAAAAAAAAAAAAAAAAAAAAAACCCACCATTTCAGATTCGAAAAACCTATAATGCGCAAGTATCTCAGATCGGTGGTAGCTGGAGGTTTTCACGTGGCCGGAGGCTCCAGGTCGTCACATTGGTCTGTTGTTGATAATGGTGGTTCTGTCATTATGGTAGTAAATGATGAAGATGGTGATGATAAATATGCTTCATATTTTTTAGATTTAGTCATGTATGGATTAGGTTTCTTTATGTGTGTTTGGTATCTAGGCTGGTAACTTTAGTTGAAGATATATATAAATGAAGACTTTTAGATATTATTGATTTATGATGATGATGGTGAATTGGTGATAGTTATTATCGAGGATGAAGATGGTGGGTTTTAACAAAAAAAAATTTTTCTTTAATATTATTCTTTTTAAAAATTTAATAAATGGGTGGATAAATAGAGAAATAGACGTAAAATGACAATTTTATCTCATGTTCGTTGCACATGGGGTGAGTTAACTGCATTATTTAACGGACATTATAGATAAGGATTAACCGTGTTACAAAATTTTCACTATTAGGATTGACTATGGAAAAAAAAAATTGAGGGACTGTGGTAAGGATTTCAACCAAACCACATGGATGAACGGTGTAATTTATTTTAAATATTATTATCATTATAGATTAAATTAATGTATATGCAAGGGATTTATATAAAATGAAAGCACAAGGTATATAATATGTAAATAAATACACGAGATTTTATATATACGAACAATTCATGTGATTTTCTTAATGAGTTTAAATAAGGATATCTTAAACAATATATTTTTAACTATCTCTATTCAGTAATGATTCTTATTATTCTTCTCTATAAGTTGAACCGTGCATACACGAGTTTATAAGTTAAATGTGACTAAAATTATTATTAATGGGAAAAATTATTAAACTTAAAGCACACATATTTATCGATATTATTACATATTGAGAATTTAGAGTAAATTACATAAATGGTCTTTGTGGTTTGGCAAAAATAGCATTTACCATCCCTGATAGTTTAAAGTTGCATTCTTGGTCCTTATCTTTACAAAGAATAACACTGATAGTCCTTCAGCTTAAACTATCAGGGATGGTAGATGCAATTTTCGCCAAACCACAAGGACTATCGTTGTTACGGTGAAGGACCATCGGTGTTATTCTTTGCAAAGATAAGGACCAAGATTGCAACTTTAAACTATCAGGGACGGTAGATGCAATTTTCGCCAAACCAAAAGGAATTTATGTAATTTACTCAAAAATTTTTATAAAAACTCGCACGTACACAAGTATTATAACGATATGAGTATTAAATGTTTTATATAGTTTTATACAAGAGTATGCACGGGTAAAAATAGTACGGCTAAAATTATTATTAATGAAAAATAAATATTAAAATAAAAGCACGAGTTACTATGATATGAAAATAAATACTTAGTAAACTACTTATTAATAAAAGTTTCAAAAGATGATAAATTTTAATTGATATTATCATAATGAAAATTTATGTAAAAACTCGTACTTGCGTATTATCACTAGTTATCAACAAACAAATGAGTATATAAAGTCATGCAAGTAACATAAATTAATCAAAACTTCAATTTCCATATCATATACAAAAATGACGACTTTATAAATTGTTTGTCAAACAATAAATATATTTTTTTTAACCGTCCAATGAGTTTGAAGTAGATGGTCCCGAGAAGTGTCTTAATATTCTTAGTTTATTCAAAAATATATACTTGTCTTATTTTGTGAAAAATTATGAAGAATTAAAGTAAACGAATACTCATAACTTTTAAAAACTTGTATTTATTAAACATCATTTTTTATTTCGTAATATTTATTGATAAGTTGGAAAATCGCTTATCGCTTTGAATTTTATAAGAAAACTTATACATGCTTTGAAGCTTGGCTAATTGCTATTTGCAAAAAGTCTAGACATTTGAAAAAGCTATAACTTGACCTAATTGTTATTATAAAGTCTCAATATTTAAAAAGTTGTCTCGACATTTTTAAAACGCCATAACTTGACTAATTGCTACTACAAAATCTAATATTTGAGAAAGGCTAGTGTTGACCACACCCTCCCTTAGTTTTTAGCCACACCCCCCCCCCCCCCCCCCCCCTCCCCCCTATTTTTATTTTTTTATTTTTTTTATTTTTATAATTTTGTTTATATCAAAAAGCTATAAACCTGAAAGTGCGAAACAGAAAATCTAAAGTTTAATATGTCAAACGCTTAAAATTGTTAGAAATACAGAACAGAAACTGACAAAAAGCGAGGTTATACTGTAAAAAAAAATAGGGGACAAGGAGGAGACAAGGGGCCTGCCACCCTTGTCCCCCGTATGTATAACATTGCCCTTGAGAAAACCATAGAATGCTGCTACTACATGTGTCCAACAAATATTTCAAAAAGCCATAACTTTGACTAACTACTCCACTTTGAAAATGTATAGCATATGTTTAGTAAATTTTGACAGTTTAATACTTTTGGCTTGTTAAACATTATATTTTCTATTACGTACTTTCAGTTTCACAGTTTCTTAACGACAAAATCTCAATATTCAAGAAAGCCATAGAAATTAAGTAATATTTTTATGTATGTACAACAATTTAAAGTGGATGGTCTCACATTGATTTCTTATCTTTTCGTTGTTTCAAAAGTATTAAAAAGTAAATTTGTCTTTTGTGCGGAATATGTGATGAAGACTAATGATCTCAAGGTAGGTGCTAAGAAACTCGTTAGTCTTATGAACTTGTATTTATTAGACATCATTTTCTATCTTGTAATATTTTTTTTAAAGAGATAGGAACTTTCTTGGTTATTTTGGACTAGCTTTTCGTCTATATGCGGGATTGTAAAAATAAATTTATTTTATAAAATTATGTAAAATCTTTATACTTAATTGTTATAGTACTCCTGCAATCCTACACGATCCATTTTTTATTTTATTTTATTATTATTATTATTATTTTACATTTGTCCCCTACAAAATCTCAATATTTGAGAAAGTCATAGAAATTAAGTAATGTTGTTACGTATGTCCAACAATTTAAAGTGGTTGGTCCCATATTGATTTCTTATCTTTTGGTTGTTTCAAAAGTATGAAAAAGTAAATTTGTCTTTTGTGTGGAATATGTGATGAAGACTAATGATCTAAAGGTAGACACTAAGAAACTCGTTAGTCTTATGAACTTGTATTTGTTAGACATCATTTTCTATCTTATAATATTTTTTTAAAGAGATAGGAACTTTCTTGGTTGTTTTGGACTAGTTTTTCGTCCATATGCGGGATTGTAAAAATAAATTTATTCTATAAAATTATGTATACTCTTTATACTTAATTGTAATAGTAATCATGCACGATCCATTTTTATTTTATTTTATTATTATTATTATTTATTTATTTACATTTGTCCCTTACAAAATCTCAATATTCGAAAAAGCCATAGAAATTAAGTAATGTTGTTATGTATGTCCGACAATTTAAAATGAATGGTCCCACATTAATTTCTTATCCTTTCGTTGTTTCAAAAGTATGAAAATGTAAATTTGTCTTTTGTGTGGAATATGTGATGAAGACTAATGATCTCAAGGTAGACGCTAAGAAACTCGTTAGTCTTATGAACTTGTATTTATTAGACCTCATTTTCTATCTTGTAATATTTTTTAAAGAGATAGGAACTTTCTTGGTTGTTTTGGACTAGTTTTTCGTCCATATGCGGAATTGTAAAAATAAATTTATTTTATAAAATAATGTAAAATTTTATACTTAATTGTTATAGTACTCTTGCACGATCCTTTTTTTATTTTTATTTTTATTTTATTTTATTTTATTTTATTTTAATTTGTCATTATCTATTAATATCAATTAAGATTTTGTATAGATTTTTGTTGAGCGCAGGATTTGACTTTTTTTAACAGACATGATATTGAGGTTGATGATACTTAAATTTAACTATCGATATTATGTTCTAAACATTATGCATGTTTAACAGCACGTAATGATTCCTAGAAAAACTATGCGGTGTTGATATATGTATGATATCATATATTTATTTTTCGTCTCATAGTAACTTGTGAGGCCGTGGCTTCATTTTTGTATTTATATTCATCTAAAATAATTTGTTATGTTTAATTTTTAAACTCGTGTACGTGTGGGTTAAACTTATAAAAAGGAAAAACATGAGTCGTTATAAAAAGCATATATTATGAAAAATACATTTTCAGATATCCTTACACAATCTCAGGATACTTTGTATGAGATTGTTGCGGTCGGTGGTATCAGTTTGTACGTAAGGAAAAAAAGGAGACCATTTATGAAGGGCAAAATAGGTGTAAGAGTAAAATACATCATTCGTTCTTAAGGTTGTACCAAAATACATGTTTTGTCCAAAATTCAAGATAAATACAACATACATCCCCAACGTCTCCAATTTTTTTTTCTTCATTAGTCCCTTTGACTAACATACGTTAACGTGCCTTTCACGTGGCTTGTTAGATTGTTGCGGCCGTGGCTTGTTAGATGACCCACGTGCCTTTCACGTGAGGGAAAATTACAATCTGTTGTGGCACTCACCAAACCATCAAAGAAACCCAGATTCTTTCACTTTATTTTTCATTCTCTTTATAATCGTTCATCAGTATACCAATTCTTTTACAATAATCAAACAACACCACTTAGAAACTATTTTAAAATGAGGGTTATGAACATTATGTAACACCACTTTTATATAAAGTTCCACTAATTTTATGAATATTTATTTTAAGGACTACCTTATTGAAAACCTTTATTTCATGAGAACAATTATTAAAAGATTTCTTTTAAATGAACATTTGACATAAAACATTTGAATTGAACCCTTGCCATAAACTTTTATTTGGAACCTAATATGAACCTCTACTTGAACTTATGACATGAACCTTTACACTAAACTCTACGTACTCTCTCACTATTGAACCTTTACCTTGAACCTTAAACATGAAATCCACATGAACCTTCTCAGTATGAACCTTGAGATGGACTCTTGAAAAACTATGCGGTGTTGCTATATGTATGATATCATATATTTATTTTTCGTCTCATAGTAACTTGTGAGGCCGTGGCTTCATTTTTGTATTTATATTCATGTAAAATAATTTGTTATGTTTAATTTTTAAACTCGTGTAGTGTGGGTTAAACTTATAAAAAGGAAAAACATGAGTCGTTATTAAAAGCATATAGTATGAAAAATACATTTTCAGATATCCTTACACAATCTCAGGATGTATTTATTATACGATTAATTTCGGTCGTTATTAAAAGCATATTAATCGTATGCTAAGACTTTAGTGGTGTATTTATTAAACTCTAAGCAAAATTAACTCGAGTCACTACTATTTAATGTATGTAACAGAACACGAAACTGAGTACATGTTTAGTGGAAGCAACATGTTGTCTTGTTAGAGCAATTTATTTGTCCAGTTTTGACTTTTTGAGTCTTTTTTTGTCAACTTTGACCGTAAATATTCTTATTTGTGTTATATAATATTTGATTAAAATTATACAAATTAAAAATACACTTAAAACTTAATCTATTCATATATTTTGCATGAAATATTAAATAACACAAACAAATATATCTAAGGTCAAAGTTGACATAGAAAGACTTTGAAAATTAAAAGTGGACAAATAAATTGGGACGGAGGTAGTATGTAACAGAACACGAAACTGAGTACATGTTTAGTGGAAGCAACATGTTGTCTTGTTAGAGCAATGGATCAAACAAGAACTACACGATACTAACATGCTTTTATGTTTGTTAGAGTTTATTGTTGTGCGTTCGCTATCTTGTGGTAGGGTCTGAACAGGGACTAATAATCCTTTGTAGAAACCACAGTGTGCCGACTTAAGAAAATTTCCTAAGATTTTTTATTTTAGTGATTAAGAAACAAAACTAAAGCTTACAAAGAAAAAAAGATATCATTATTCAGATTTTCTTAGGTGCATCGAGAGCTTATTTCATGTGCCTTGTAATCAAGACTAAAACAACGCTACAGTCTTCACACCACACACTTCAAACGTAGTATATAGCCTACATTGGCCTGTATTACACCCTCAGCAGTTTCTTTGAAGCATGATATCTTATCGTAAAGGTTCATGTTTGTTCACTTTAGAAGGCCATGATACCTTAACATCATCAAGTATGTTGCAATTCTATGTAAAGCATTTTAGTAAACAACTTCCGTGCATCATATTATTATACAGTTTATAATATGAACATATGGAGATGCCATGTAATGCACAGCGCGGGGAAATGGCCACCCATGGTGTTAGTGGCAGTTTTATTAATAACTGGGACTAAAAACCATTGCCAAATACAAGTAAAGCATGAAATTACAATACTATGCAGATGAAAAAAACACACAAAAAACATATACAACTATGCACGTGAAACCCTTCGCCATTTTGCCATGAACACAACCACCTTAACATACACCCAATCTTGACACTGAAAAAAAGCATGTCTCGCACGGCGGTTAAGAAGTAAAGTGCCAAATACTATCCAAAATGCAGTAACAAAACCAGCTGCCCCTCCAATATAAAACCATCTCATAAGTTCATCTATGGCTTCGCCATCACTATTACTTTCACCAGTCACAGGTGTTACTTCATGTTCTTTATCTCCGGGACAATACAAGTAAAGCATGAAATTACAATACTATGCAGATGAAAAAAACACACAAAAAACATATACAACTATGCACGTGAAACCCTTCGCCATTTTGCCATGAACACAACCACCTTAACATACACCCAATCTTTCAAGCAATCTTGACACTGAAAAAAAGCATGTCTCGCACGGCGGTTAAGAAGTAAAGTGCCAAATACTATCCAAAATGCAGTAACAAAACCAGCTGCCCCTCCAATATAAAACCATCTCACAAGTTCATCTATGGCTTCGCCATCACTATTACTTTCACCAGTCACAGGTGTTACTTCATGTTCTTTATCTCCGGGACAATACTTGGTCAGCGGAGGTCCACATAGTCCAGCATTTCCAATGAACCTTGATGGTTCAAAGGTCTGGAGTTGAGTGCCAGATGGAATCCTCCCTGACAAGTTGTTATGCGACACATCAAGATCATTTAATAAATTCATCTGAGACATGCTTGACGGCAACCCTCCTGAGAACTTGTTTTTGGATAAATCCAAAGTCAGAAGCTCTTTCATTTGACCAATGTCTTTCGGGATCTCTCCAAGTAAAGCGTTGCATGACAAGTTTAGTACTACTAATCACTGCAGACTAGTAATCTCGTATGGGATTTGTCCTGTGAGACTGTTGGTTGAAAAATCAATTGTTTTCATCAATCTCAGATTTCTACCAAACTCATTTACCTTTCCTTGCCATTCAATCAACACATTGTCAATATAGCTTACTTTAAAAGAGTTATTCGTGCCTATCAAAGAATACTGATCAGCATGATATTGATAATGATGTTGATTATGTTCCGTAAACAATTCTTTTTTCTCCATGGAAGTAAGTTTATGCACATACGATGTGTTGTAATTTTGCCTTCGTTCTCTCTGGTTTCACAGGTTCTTTGTGATGTGTTTCTTGGTGTTGTGTTGCGATAAATAACAAAAGTGCAGAAATTTACACAGAATTAACAAAACGATATAATTATTTACTTGTATTGATATGGAATGATTTGTTTACAGAATTCATGCCCTATATATACTTGTTGAATCGTTGCTTCAAAGAGGCATATCGATTCAGAAGATGTAAACGTTGTGACTTCTCTAAAACGTTATACCGTTATCCTATAAAGTAAACGTTACAACCCTACTAAACGGTATATGACCCAGCCCAATACATTGGATCGGATGATTATCTAAACTTACAGAATACTTATCATAATTGTACACTAAACTACCCTATTCTATTCTTCTATAACATTAAGGTCCAACACGATGGGATTGTTCCATGGAGATTGTTAAATGACAAGTCTAAGATTTGAAGACTTACTAATTGACATATTTGTGAAGGGATGGCTCCAAAAAAGTTGTTTGATTTTAGGCTAAGGGCATACAACCTTGACAAGTTTGTACCAATCCAAACAGGAATATTACCATATAATTTGTTGGCCCCCAAGTCCAGAAGGCTTAACTTGGTGCAATTCTTCAAAGACAATGGCAATTCTCCAGAGAAGCTGTTGTTGTATAAACAAAACGTCTCAAGTTGACCCAAACGTCCTACATAGGGAGGAAGATACCCTGATAGAGTGTTGTGGCCTAAATTAAGAACTTTTAGATACGTCAAATTCTTCAAGCAGTCCGGAAGTTGCCCGGTCAATGAGTTATGTGGCAGATCTAAGAAACTTATGCGTGCCGGAAAAGTAGGTATTGGACCATAAAAGTTGTTGGAACTCAAATCTACATTTTCAAGTTTAAGACTTGATAATGATTCTGGTAATGTCCCACTTATGTTGTTGAGAGAGAGATCCAAATACCTCAATTGAGAAGGGATCCATTGGTTCCAGTACTCAGTAGGAAATGTCTCTGAAATGCTATTGTTGGAAAGATCAAGATGCCTAAGTTTTTTCATTTTTTGTATCGATTTGGGAAAACGTGGTCCTAGCTTGTTGGAGCTGAAATCAATATACTCTACACTCATAGAAAGGTTTGACACATCATCATTAAAAATAGCTCCTTCAAGTGAGTTGTGTGAAAGATCTACATACACAAGATTTGATTTTCCAATGTTTTCAGTGATAACACCTCTAAGAGAATTGAAAGATAGGTGTAGCTCTTGAAGAGAAGGAAGTTGCCACAATTTGTCACTTATTGTTCCATTTAACTGATTGGAAGATAGGTTCAACCTATTTAGGGATGAAAAGTTTTGAATCTCATCAGACAATGACCCTGTTAATTGGTTAGTTGAAGCAGACAATGAAATTAACATATTTGGGGATGTGCACCGAGACAAGTTGTTCAGAAAATCTGAAAGTTTCCCACCAAACGAGTTGCCAAAAACGGAAAAACGCGTAAGCCTATTGCCAACTAATGGGCACAACCACCGATAACTTGATGAGTTGAGATAGTTGCTACTGAGATAAAGGGAATAAATAGATGAAGAAGAGTTGACAACTGAAGAATATGGATGCATGACTTTTGAAAGGTCACATCTGCTTAAATCTAACCATTCTAGGTTTGGAAGACCTATAATTACATTTACCCAGTTATTTGCTTTGGCCAGAGAAGTTCCATCCATATCAAGGTCAGTTAAAGAAGATAGAGAAGACAACCAATCTAAGTTTTCAATTGTACAACTATCAAGGAAATTGGTGATGTTTCCAAATTCTCGAGGAATGGTTCCAGAGAAAGAGTTGTCTGAAAGGTTAAGCTTTGTTAATTTGGTCAATGAACCAATGGATCTCGGAATGATTCCACTTAAATTATTCCAACTAAGGTTAAGGGTTGTTAAATTGGTCAAGGAACCAATGGACTCAGGAATAATTCCACTGAAATTATTCCACCTAAGGTTAAGCTCTGTTAAATTTGTCAAATAACCAATGGACTTGGGAATGGTTCCAACAAACTGATTCCCTTCAAGGTTAAGATAAGTTAAATGAGCCATGGAACCAATGAACGGGGGGATCGTTCCATGAAAAGAACAGTATGATAGATCTAGATGATTCAAGTAGGTTAAGTTAAGCAATGAAAAGCTAATCTCACCTCCAACACGTGTATAATAGTCGCACATCAGGTCAAGCATTGTGACATGACCTGTTTGGTTGTTGCAACTGACTCCACTCCATTTACAACAATCATCTTCTTCTTCGGGTCTCCATGTAGAGAGCATGTCATCGGGGTCTAGAAGGCGAGCTTTGAAACCAAGAAGAGCTTCTCTCTCATTATCGATGCACCTATGAGTAGCTCCTCCAGCTGCTACAACCAGTTTGTGGCCAAGGGAAATGGCTGTGGTAGTATTAAACCATAGTAGACCAAGTGACAAAATAAACAAAAAATGAGTTTGCATAAAGTGAAAGCAAATATTTTCTCTCATAATGTATATGTTGTATTGATGTTATTTTTTCTGATAAATCAACATAGATATCTCTATGCAGCTTTATATAGACTTAGAAAAGAATAATTGTGTGGTGGAGAAAAGACTTGGATGTAACTCATGGAAAAAAGATCAAAGTCCCTGTTGCATATACACGAGATGTTACTCTCACCAAAAAAACTGGTTACAAAAAGTTATTTTGACAAAATATTAAATCCTTCAAAAATATTCTTTATTAAAAACCTTAATAAAACTTTGCTTTCTTTGCTAGCTCACTGGTACATATTCTATGGTGTGAAACATGGACAAAACTTGGTCATATATGGTGAACATTTCTGCGGATACACATGTGCTCATTTATCACATGTGTTTGACCAAAAGTGTAGAAAACCAAGTTTCGTTTTTTTTACACAATGAAACGTGTTTTACATTGTCAACCTTTAATAGTAACTCTTGTCTCCAAAAATATTTTCTTTTTCTTTTTTTGTATTATATACATTAGTAATTAGTTTACATTCTCCCCGTAATGTGTTTTGGTTGAACTCTCAACTTGCGTATGAGTTCCTCAACTTTTCTCGTGGAAGTGTTTTTGTGAATATATCTGCTAGTTGATCATTGAGTAAACTACATTTTTGGTCCTTGTGGTTGTATCAAAATCTTATTTTTGGTCCAAAATTCAAAAAATCGCACGGATTAGTCCAAAAGTCCACGTGGACTTCAGATTTAGTCCAATTTTCGTCCCTAGTTAGTTTAGTCGTTAAGTACGTTGCACCGTTAGTCCTCTAACCTAACGGTCGTTAGCAATGTTTGCACCGTTAGTCCTTTCAGTTAAAAAATTGGAAAAATTCGAAAAAAAAAAAGTTTTTTCCAAAAAAAAAATAATTTGAAAAATTCGAAAAAAATTCTAAAAAAATTTTTTTTGACGAAATTTTTTTTTCCAAAAAAAAATTTTGAAAAAAAATTTATAATAAAAATTTTTCTTAAAAAATTCGAAAAAAAAAAAAAAAAAATTGACGAATTTTTTTTTTTCCAAAATTCGAAAAAAAAATCCAAAAAAAAAAATTCGAAAAAAAAAATTCTAATAAAAATTTTTCTTAAAAAATTCGAAAAAAATTTCTAAATTTTTTTTTTGACGATTGTCCCGGTTTGACACTAAAATTAAAATGTGTATGTATATATATAAAAAAATTTCTTAAAAATTTCTAAAAATTTTCTAAAAAATTTCTAATAAAAAAAAATAGAAATTTTTTTGAATTTTTTAAGAAAATTTTTTATTAGAAATTTTTTAGAAAATTTTTAAGAAATTTATTTATATATATACATACACATTTTAATTTTAGTGTCAAACCAGAACAATCGTCAAAAAAAAATTTAGAAATTTTTTTCGAATTTTTTAAGGAAAATTTTTATTAGAAATTTTTTTTTCGATTTTTTTTCGAATTTTGGAAAAAAAAAATTCGTCAAAATTTTTTTTTTTATAAATTTTTTCGAATTTTTTAAGAAAAAATTTTATTATAAATTTTTTTTCAAATTTTTTTTTTGGAAAAAAAAAATTTCGTCAAAAAAAAATTTTTAGAATTTTTTTCGAATTTTTAAAATTATTTTTTTTTAGAAAAAAATTTTTTTTTTCGAATTTTTCCAATTTTTTAACTGAAAGGACTAACGGTGCAAACATTGCTAACGACCGTTAGGTTAAAGGACTAACGGTGCAACGTACTTAACGACTAAACTAACTAGGGACGAAAATTGGACTAAAACTGAAGTCCACGTGGACTTTTGGACTAATCTGTGCGATTTTTTGAATTTTGGACCAAAAGTGAGATTTTGATACAACCACAAGGACCAAAAATGTAGTTTACTCTTGATCATTTGTTCCACAAAATTAAAGTTGCACGTCTCTAATTGCCGACTAGATTATCCTTACATAACAACTTATAGTAGATATAAACAACGACTATAAGTGATTAAAACAAATTTACGACGAGTTTTGGTATTTCTGGTAAGAATTGTAGGTTTCGGCAAGTTTGACAACCGTTGACCGTCTTTGACCGCCCTTGACCACGATTGACCGATTTGTTTGACTAATTTACACAAATCGAAAAGGTTGGCGGCGCTTAATCGGCCTTGTAGACCTTTTTTAGCAACACCGAGCATAATTATAATTATATGAATCAAAGTACAACAACAACAATTATACCTAATCCCGCCTCCTGAGAGTATACGTACGAGAAGGTAGGATGTGAGTGTATGGGAAGGTAGGTTCTGGAGAATCACACCCCTACTCGAAGGTAATAAGTATATAAACAAGTGTCAGAGAACAAGTTCTATAAATAGAAAAGGGAAAGTATATGAATTAGTTAATGATATATAAATTCTAGCGCAAAATAATAGTTAAGACAAAGTTAACAGATAGAAGAGTAAATTGAGTAGTAAAACTTTGAGGATTGATATCAAGGAAGATAACCCTTTTACCAACTCGAAAGATCCAATAAGAGAAGAAATTCAACAAATGCTCTATCAACAAGCGGTCCATTTAAATATTATAGGGTTATCACTTCTAATGAGGGCAATTTATTTTCAAGAGATGTTACATCCTCGTATTGTGGCGGTTCGGGTGTTATATGAAGTGAAGGTGGAATCTATATTCCATTAATTTGGTTTAAAGATCCCCTTAATAAGACCAAACTACACCAAAGGCTACACAAAACGGTTGGAGATCTATTGGAAACACATGGTAGATGTATATTGGGTTTATGGCTTTATGCATCATCTAGTATGAAAATATATTTGTGCCATGTTGTTATCTTTTAGATTAGGTGATCTTTATGGAAATTTTGGTTTCTAAAGTTGTAGACGGTTGCAATTGTTTATTCTCATACAAACATCGTATATACAACATATCTATTCTTTCCTTTGTTTTTATGTTCGTGTTACAATTTTAGTAGCGATCACATCATACTATCATCGTATATACAACATATATTCTTTCCTTTCTTGTTGTTGTAGACACATCACACTATCATGGGAATTTTTCTTTAAACTCGAGATACGTCACGCTCATAAAGTTAAATGATCAAGTTAAAGATGCATATAATGGCAGGTTAAGAATACGTTATCGCAAGGCAAATTAAAGATGCTTTGCAATCCAAAAAGGGCTAGAGGCGCAGCTTGTTACCCGTTTGCCTTCAACCACTATGTAAATTCTATTTATACAGTATTGGATTAGCTTATCACAATTTAAAAAATAAATAAAAAAAAAATAAAAAAAAATAATGTTTTGTACTAAAGTTGGCCGTCGCGAAAAAGATATTTATTTAGTAAACAAGTTCACATTGACATTTGTGAAGGGATCGAGAGTCCCAATAAGAGGTCTAAATTTCAAATCTTATTAGCTAAACCTCCTTGGGGTCACCCTATAATCCACAATTGTGGACCCATAATCCACAAATGTGAAGGGTTTTACCGGGCTTCATGGGCCTTGCGGGGCTATTTGTGGAGTCATGAGGTTACCTGTAAAACCTATAAAGGTGGCTCGGGTGAGGTTACCCTCATACCAATTGGAGGGCTCGAGTCTTAATAAGAGGTCTCAAGTTCAAATCTGAAACTCCTTGGGGTCACTCGTCCTAGCCATATAATCCACAACTATAAAGGGGTTTCCATGGGTATGGGAGGGTTGTTATTTGTGGAGTCCTCGGGTTACCTATCAAGTCACCAAAGGTTGCTCGGGCGAGGTTACCCTCATACCACGTTCGCATTAACCAATGTTCTATTCGGATATGATATTTATTGATTAATTGCGGGTGTGTTTTGCAACAAGCTTAGTGGAGCTTATAAGAACTTGAGCTTTTATAATAAATGGGCCTATAAAATCTGCTTTGTTTGTCACACAAGCTTTTGGCAACTTTTATTAGTTATAAGCTTATATAATCAAGCTAATTGAAATGAGCTTTTAGAAATGAGTAGAGCTTATAGTTAGCCAAATTACTTAATTACACTTCAAAAGTATAATGGATAAACATGTAAAAGATTGAAATATATGTGAATTTAATTTGATGTGTTTTTATGTCATCCTACAACAATAAGCTCCGGCAACACCCTCAAAATTTGGTACAGCGGAAGACTCAACAAGCTTTTGGAGTGTTATGGGGATTGGTATCCAACACAAGTCATAAAAGAACGAGATAAAGTAAACATAAGTAAAACACAACCAAACGGGGTTTTAAAGTTTACATTCATCCCAAATTTTATCCAAAGTAAGGCCCAAAAGAAATAAAAGTAGGTCCACAAAGTTATATCAGAGTTTTAGAAAATAGATCCATAAACCAGGTGCCAAAGCCAAGCCTCCAATCCAAGCATCCAAGGGCATCACTTAATTACCTGAGAAAACGCGCTAAAAGTCAGCTTTCACTGGTGAGATCATAGGTTTAAATTTATAACTAAATCAAGTGGACATATCCGCAAAAACGCTTGCTAGCTAGACTAGGCCTCAATCATCCAACCAAAACGAACCAACCAAAACTAACCAACCCTATAGATGCACACTATAACTCAAATCAATCTAATCAATAGCTTACCTAGTTCTTGACTAGGCCTCGCTCCATAACTAATTCCATAGCTTACCTTGTTCGGGACTAGGCCTCACTCAACATTCAATCAATAGCTTACCTAGTTCGGGACTAGGCCTCGCTCTATAACCAAATCAATAGCTCACCTAGTTCGGGACTAGGTCTCGCTCTACAACTTACCTAGTTCTATAAGCATAGCAAGTTTTAAAATAAACAAAGCGATAATAGTCCACATAAAACATTTTGCACGTTTCTCACCCCAAGTATTGAAAACAAAGTTCAAGAGTAAAAGTGGGGCTATGACTCACCTCAAGTCCATCAATCAGCAAAAGAAATCGATAGATGTAAGATGTAAAGCAACTCAAATAACGCAACTACAGACTCGGCACCTCCTAACAATATAAACTCGTTCAGAATCATTTGCTCAAAATCAAATATCCCCAATCCCGAACGTATTCCTTTTTACTTTCCAAAAATCCGTTTCTCGTATTATTCTCATATTAGTTTGGAGTTTGGTATCCATACGGGTGGAGGGTCGACATAACTCAAAACAAGAAGCCACAACGAAAAAGAATAATAAAACACTCTATAGATCTAATATTAGCTCAATATATTATTTAAATAAATTATCGAAGTTTATCAAATCCGTCGATTTGGTAATCGCCCATATTTATCTACGTAATATATCGCTCTAAGATTATACCCAAACCTAAATCACATAACACGAAGAATACTATATGGTAAGTATCAAAGTTTAATAAATTCTCTATATATATCGTCAAGCTTACCAAATTCGTCAACTTGGCCAACTCCACGAGATATTTAGTAATTCACTATTCCTGTACACGTACCACAACCTATGGGTGTCGTAGGATACAATGCCCATTAATATAGTCATTTTATATAACCAAATATATCATATTTAATCCGTCGATTAAATAAGTTACGTAGTTATAGAAAATTGGATGTATTAACGTCACATATCCGTGACAAACACAAAAGTCATAAAATAATTACTATGACCCACTTGGACTCAAGTGACCACGACCTCGTATAACTCGATAGTTTCCTCGTTTATTTTTAAAAATGTATTTTATTTAATATAATTATTCAAACGTTATAGATTTCATCGTTATTTATAGTAGTTTAATTATAATAACGCTCCCGACATTTATTACACTACTTTCATAGTATATTATATATCGTCGTGTTATTATAATATTACTCGTGATCGTTTTATTATTAATATACACACTTGTATAAATATATATACGTTCTCACGTTTATATATTTATATAAACATTTATATTATTAATAATATTATTACGAGTTTTATTATTTATGTTTGATTTTAAATAATTATCGAGTTATATAGATGGTCACATGTCCGAGTCATCACCCTCAGCTCATTGTCCAAGTCCAAGTAATAATAAACAACACAACCAAGTAATCCATCTCCGTCCAACAATTCCCATAACACGTGCTACAACAATTGGGTCCGACTACGGCACCCGACTAACCTATCTCCATCAATCTAATTAACCGTCTCACAATCGGTCCCCATATTTCCTTCGACAACAACTCCACAAAATAATAATTCCATTGCCGAGACCATCATGGTCTCGGCTCTTCTATTCCTCCTCGACACCAAGCAAACCACAACAATAATCACAGCAGTAACAAGAAGAGTAGCAACGTATATTAACAATATTATCCAGTGACACAACATAAACCATCTACTCACTCGGTATCAAAATAAACCGAATCCAAAGCCAACATAACCACAAGCAAAAACCAAGAAAATAAAAGGTCAAACCACAACAAAGTGTACCATATCCTGAGCCCTTCGACACGCCCAACCCGACACACCTTGGATACCAAACGTGACCAATATGTTAAAAAAAATCATTAACCCATTAATCTTTTATACCCAAAACCAATATATAACGAGATTTGACTCGTGTTTGAGTCAAATATTGTGAAAAATCACATTTTCTTACCTTCCCACTTTAGATCTATACACTAGAAACAAAGAAATGAAGATGGTGAAGATATAGGTGGCGGGGTATGTTTAAAATAAATGGTGGTGGTCGTTTTTGAGCGCGTGAGTGGTACTAGATGAATAAGGAGGTGATTTGTAGTGATTTGGTGGTGGTGGTGATGATGGTGGGGCGGCGGTGACATGGCCGTGGTGGCCGGAACTCAAGCGGCGGCTAGGTTTAGATTTAGATGAGAGAGAGAGATGAAGGAGATGGGGATGGGATTGTGTTTGTTTTTGTGTATGACAGGTTTATCACAAGGACCATTTGTAGTTATGCTCTTTTTATTTTTATTTTAATTCCTTTCTTTCTTTTATAATAATAATGGTGTAGGGAACAAATGGCTAGTTATAAAATGCAAGGCCAAACCCGTAACTTTTCAAAAATATCTCGAATACTCAAGCAGAGCTCGTTCCAAATTATTTAATATCTCACGAAACGTTCAAAATAACTATATAATCGAACCGTAAATTCAAAACATGAAATTTTTGTTAGGTTATCCTAGTGCCGGAGTTAACGTAGTGCCAAATAAAATCTCCAAATAAATTCTCATCACATCGATAATCCAAATTCGATTCCATAAAAATTTTAAATATAATCAACCACAATATAGGTTTTACAAGTTCGTTACGAATAAAATTTCAAACATAAATTTATAAACGAACTTTTACGTAATGCGGGTTTTCAAAATGGCTCCCTAATTTGCCAGTTGTCACATCCTCTACGAAAATATAAACTCTAGCTTCCCTAATTACGTCAATCATACCCTACACGTGTCTTATTGAGTAATAGATGCGATCTCATTAATATGAAATCTATCCTATGGCGACAACATTGCATTCATTCAAGAAACGAAAATGGGAAGTATACTACTATGTATAATAACATAAGTTGCAAACCATTGCGGCCACCTGCCTAATCTATAAATAGTACAAAATTCATCAATCATTGAAGGCTAGTGATTTCCCTGCGACTCCGTGGGTCTTGTGGGGTGGTATGTGGAGCCAGGGTTTATCTTCGAGTCACCAAATAGTGTGGATTGGGCGGGGTTTCTGTTATGTGTCTAAAATGATAAGTCAACAAAAGTCAACATAAAGGGTCAAAGCAGAAAAGTCAAGCATAACCCACAACCGTTTTTCCCGCCCATTCACTTTACCCATTTTCAGTTGTATAAATCCACTTCTTGTAATCATTTGGTACTTAGTCTTTCAATTGTAATCTTCTTCTCTATTGTAAACCTTCATCTATCAATAATAAAGCCTTTTCATTATAATTCGTGATTCTATTCTTATTTCTTGGAATTGCCTATTATCTTGAAAGTACTACTTCATTTCCTTTGTGATTTCTAGTAGTACATATAAGTTTCCTTAGTAAAAAGATAGAACGATTGAAATACTGCGATAAGGTTGAAAGCATCTTTATGACCTTAAAACTATTTCATTTTCTCACAATGCTATCCATATAATCATGATGCATAAGGTGAGCAAACTAGTTCATCTTTATGAACTTAAAACTTATTTGTAACTAAATCCAAAGGTAAAGTCATCCTCCCGAAATTAGTAATGCATTATATCTACAAAGGCAACTTAGAGCAAGAGGCATGTAAATTGGATGACTAGTACCCGACTATACGGCTATACACCCGTGTATAATATTTTAGAAGATTTTATACTATCGAAAGCATTGTATCCACAACTATGGCATTATCTTTTTCCAATTCAAGATTGTAAAATACTATAAGGTTTTACGAAGGGTGATATCTAGAGTATTGAAATGGACGAGCTGAGAATGGGTCAAAACATGCTATTTTGTTTGGTTGAAATGGGGCGGGTGACCAAAGAACCTCGTTTCTCTTTTATTATTTTTATTTATTTATTTATTTTTTAATTTTAATTTTTATAGATTTTCGTATACATAATTATCGTGCCATGTATGATGAACAAAAGTAAATACTATTTCAATCTATCATCTAAATTTGTAAATAAAACAATTAGGAGCTTTTTATGCGCCGAAAATAGCCACAGTGCGACTTTTTGAACCTTTGCTCCATTTCCTTTTCAGCTAAGATAAACAAACTTTGAACTGAACCGATTAAAGATTAGTTGGTCGTGTTTAAAACTATTGACCTTCTAATACATGTACAAACTATGCAAATTGTCATATCTTAAAGATTTTCTACATATAATTCCTAACTTTCCATATCATTTGTTTTGTAGAATGCAGGATACACATGATAATCCATTTGTTGGAGTTGCAGTAACTTCTCCAAACACTCGTTCAGATATGCAGACTGACCAGTTGAATCTCAATATTCCAACATAAAAGAAGAGGTGTAATAGGAGATGGTTGGTATGTTAAATTTGAATACTCGGAAAGTATGTGCAAAACCTCTCCAATTTACCGTTCCCCAGATGGAAGTAGATTTGATTCGATGCCAAAAGTTGCTCATCATCTTGGCTTGTTATTGGCTAGTAATTCCTCTGATACAAATGACAATGGTGGAAGCTTTGCTTTATGACAGAACGGATCGTATGCTAATGGCGGAAATGCATCTAAAGTTGATCCCATGGAGAGTGGTTACCGTGGGTCAGAGTCGTTTCTTGTAAGTTTTTCAATATATATTTTTTTTGTAAGTAATTAAATATGGCATATGGGTCAAAATGGGTGGGTTCGGGTTGGGTTATGTCCTTTTTAAATTAATAATGTTTTCAAGATGTTTACGAATACCGTACTTTTTAAATAATGATGTAGCCTTTTTTTCTTTTAAACAATTTCGGAGCTTATTGGCATTTCGACCCATTTGACATTTTTTTTTTTTTTTTTTTTTAAGTAGAATGTTAAACAATCTACCCAATCAAGTAGGGGTGGCGGCATCGACCCATGTGCTTTAGAATAGTAAGATTTGGGGTTATGTTTTATCTCTTACAGGCTAAACAAGTAAACAAAAGTTAGCGGAAAAGGAATTTGGTCAAATGGTTCGAAAGTCGCCCAAAGCGAATTTTTATTGCATAATAGTTAAAATCTTGTGAATCCGTTTCACTAAACAAAATTAGGTTTCGTATTATACTGTATATAGGTCATACATGACACTAAGAATTTGGGAATGAAATTTGTTTTATAACCTGACCTAAGTTACCACGTCTGGCCGGTTACCTAACCCATCCATCTTCCTATCTTTACGAATGTACATGTGATGCAATCATGCTAAGTGTAGTTATATACTTGAATTCATCGGTCTTTATCTATTTCGCTGACTTCTTATATATATATCACAGGGTAGTCTTCCGGTTCAGTTTCAAGACTTCATTGTGATATCGGTTGGAAAAATCAACCCACGACCCCCATTCTACAATACATCCCAAATCTGGCCCATTGGTTACAAATCTATCTGGCATGATAAGCTAACAGGATCCATTTTCACATTAAATATTTTAGACAGTGGTGACCGTGGACCGATATTCAGAGTACATCGAAAGCCATGCACAAAACATTCAATCCCAAATGCTTCAACAGTGATCTACAAACTCTGCGGGCCCTCGGATGAAATTTCAAGCTGTGTATTTCCTCCTCAAGAAAGTCAACAGTTGACTAATGATAACTTTATTAATGGTGACACCATCGGTGAATTTTTAGTCGAGGGTAGAACACCTTCATCCGCTTGGCAAATGGTTATAGAAACTTTTATACGTGCTTGTCGTCAAGCGTTTCAAGATATGAAACTGTTGACTTTTTACTGTAACCACCGTGCTGAAAGTCAATACTTTTATACTTCGTATAGTAACGATTCGTTGAATAAGTTTGGTGGTTTGAATTGTCCAATTAACAACATCCCTAGGTTTGTACAGACTATTGATCAGCTTGAAGTCGCTTGTAACGTGCTAAGAAAATGGTTGCAAGTGGACAGATTTGGTCTTGATGCAGAGTTCGTACAAGAACTTATAGAACTGCTTCCTGGGGTTGCTGCTTGTTCAGAATATATATCTTTGGATACCAGATGTCAAAACAAGATTTCTCATACTGTTAGAAGTGGGTTTTTTACGGGGCTAAGGAAATATAATTCGCAGCCGACGGTATCAGATAGTCCTGTTGAAACTGATACACGAATCAGCCCACCTGGCAATGAAATCGCCTCAAACCTTCCTCGCGGTTTAGTCGGGAATGTTCTCCAGGTATCAAACTATTGCTTTAGATCTATAGATAGTATGATGTAACAGGGCTAGAGGTGACAAAATGGTTGGGGCGGGTAACGGGTTAAAACAGGGCTGAAACACTTGTTCATATAATCTTTTAAAGAATTGGTCGCATCAAAAATCCCCTCGTTTGGCGGTGTAAAGGTATTAAAAAGGGGCAATTTCAGCGTGGGGTATTGCACCTTATTAGTAGCTAATGATTTTTGATTTTTTTTTTAATTATTATTATTATTTTATTTATTTATTTTCAATAGCAGTATGATTTTCATCTCATCCAATTGGTCTGTTTTTTCATTGGCGATTTTTTCTATTTTACAAGTAAATGGGTCAAAATTTCCCCTTCTAAACAGGAACAAATATAAAGAGATGGGTTTGTAAAATATAAAACAAATATAACGGCACTATCTGAACTAGTTAGGTCACAAAACTGGAAGGTGAACCGTATAAAGAGATGGGTTTGTAAAATTAAAACCTAAAATGGCGTTTTCAAGTTTAAAAAATCTATCAATCTATCAATAAATAAAAGAACCGAACCGAGAACTGGTTTTTTGAAATCTAGAACCGAACCGAATCTAGCCAGTTGAGTCTGGTCAATTTATGTCCTTGTTTGAACATGCTATTGAAGACCCCTGATATTAAGCCTCGCTCCTTGACTCTGATATATTTTTTTATTCATTTGTTAGGCCTATGAGTTTTCCTTGCGATTTTATAATATTTTGGGGCAAGAGGCACCTCTCTCCAGACAAAAGTTGGAATATGAGTTACTAAATCCACGAGTTGATGATTTGAACTCAACAAATGATGATAACAATGGTTATCGATCACCACTATCGAACTTTCATATGGCAATGCTGAAGATGTTAGCGGAAGATATGCTAGCTAAAGTCTCAATTAATTATCCATCTGGTGCCATGGAGTCGAAGCCCAGAAAAGGAAGGAAGAAAAACATTGATGTGATTGTGTCTGGTCAAACGATAAAGATTGGTATATTTCCTGTTAATGAAATTACATGGCCAGAATTAGCCAGGAGATATATATTGGTTCTGAAGTCTATGGATGATAATCTCGACTATTTGGACATTTCTAGTCATGAGTATGAAAAAGTGTTTCATTGCTTGAACGGGAACGGTGGTCCACTTTGTGGTAATCTTAGAGGAATGGCTGCAATCAAGGCTGACGCTGTGGTAATATTTATTTACCTTCCTTTAATAAAATTTAATTTATTTATGTTATAGAGATACCAATATAAACTGGATTTATGTTATTCTCAGGCGATAGCAGAGGCGTCAAAGAAAATCTTTTCTTCTGTGAAGAGTAAAATTGTGGACGTTGTTATCGATTTAAAAGATCTTGATATCGACGAATCTGCCATAGAGACAAAGAGAATTGATGACAAACCCGAGTGGATTGACCGTCTAGAACCTATACAAAACTTAGCGACAAACGTGGGAGCAAAAATAAGAAACAGGATTCGGGATTCTTTAAATAAAGGACCACCAGGCTGGGCTGCAGAGATGCTGAGGGAGTCCATAAGCAAAGATGTCTACAAGGGTAATGCTGCGGGACCCACAAAGGTTTGTAATTTGATTCTTGTCTCTTGGAAATTTTAATCCCTGTTCTAAAGGTGGTCATTTTGACCTTTATTTTTTAAATGGGTCGATTCTGGTTACGTTGTATCTCTAACGGATACAATCAAGATATTAGAACATTCGGTAACATGTCAGCGCCACATCAGCTTTTACCTTTTAACCTTAACTCATCACTTTCCACCATGGTAACATAACTCACCTATAACTCCAATTTACAAATTAACCCCTTAACTATTTCATTTATTCAACAACCCAAATATTCCATTAATAAACTTAAAAACTACAATACAAAATAAAAAAAGTTACGAATTAAAAAAAACTACCACATAATAAAAACTAAATAAATATGTTATTAAAAAAAAAAAAAAAAAAAAAAAAAAAAAAAAAAAAAAAACTGCTGCTATAACCACAAGGACTAAACTATAAACACCACAATATCACAGGGACTATACTGCAAATGTGGAACGTATATCATCATCTTCCCCATCTTCATGTTCACACACTAAACACACGCAGAAAAACACACACAAACACATCACAAACATAACACACAAACAACCATAGGGGTGAAAGTGATTTTTTTTTTTTTTTTTTTTTTTTTTTTTTTTTTAAATTTTTTTTTATTACACTTCAACTTAATGCACGTTATTTTGTTGCCGTGGTGCGTTAACGTGCAAATGCCCTCCACCCCCGGTAAGGCTTAACGTGGGTTAACGTGTAAATGTCATGGCATACCGCAGCCATGAAAGGCATGTTACCTTGTGCTCTTAGCTTTTAGAAGAAACTAGTCAAACGGGTATGTTCAAGAAATATTTTAATAAAATATCTGAATCACTATTTTATTTGAAATTACTTGCACATACCTGTCCCTATCTAACACGCTAATTATTTTTATAAATATTATACTTCTGATATTTATAAAAAAATCAATTTTTGTTCAACAACTGTTATGGGTCAACTTAACTCAACCTATTTTGACCCGTGACACATCCCACCTTATTTGCACTTCTCTATTTTATTTTTGATTACTTTACAATTGATTTGTAACTGGAATTTAAACAGAGAATTGTACGTGAGGTTCTTAACAAGGCAAAAAGTGAAAATCATGTCACTAAGAAGGAAGTAAAGGAAAGTTTTGTTGTAAAGAAGGTATCTGATGTCATCATAAAACGGTGTCGTATGGTGCTACGCTCTGTTGCTGCTCAGGATGAAAACAAAATTGTTTTTGGTCTCATGGCGGAATCTTTGTTGAAACCCGATGAATTTTCACGCTTGCTAGATTTCAGGACCATTGACCTCAGATTGGATGCAGGATTCTACGGTGGCTCACATGAATCTTTTATTGAGGATAAAATATCCGAGAAAGAAAATAAAATATCCGACCCATATATGGCAACTATGTCGGACAGTTTTTGCTCATTAAGTAAATCCTGAGTTGGTTTCTTTAAACTATTAACGGGTTTAACTGACAACAGAACAGGTTGAAATTATGTTTAATTGTATTTAAATGCTTTACTCACTCCATTTGCTTTATTAAGAATAATGGCCGGTGATTATGTAAACAGTACAATTCTTGTTATCATCTTTAGTTTGATGATTTAGAGGTAGCAACATGTGCCGGGACGGGTAACTGATAAAAATGTGTAATTTTTTGGCACCGGGGTGAGGTTGGGCTCATCTGCAACACTTTTGTCCAATTTCTTATAAAAGTAATTGGTGTATATAGATATGGTAACGAAATGTGTATTAGTTTACTAGGGGATTTCAAGCTTTCAAAATCTACTTTGGGCAACTTTCGACTTGTTTGATCAGTGTAGATTATTTTTGCCATACTGTTTTTATCCGTTTCACCGTCAAAGGTAAAACATTTTCTGAATTGACCCGTTAATAAGTAACTGGGTCGAAATTGCCTCCTCTATATTTAATACAGTAATTACAATTTAAAAACACGGGTTGACCTGTTACCCAACCTGGCGCCTCTTTTACCTCTAGTGTTAGGTTCTAACTGTCTGGATATCTGACATGTATGATCTTTTGGCAGGTTCGTGCAAATTTGAGAATAACATATAGGAACAAACCTAAATGCTTGAATTTGATTGAATCTTTCTTTAAGAAGTTCGAGGAACTGTATGAGCAAGAGGTCAGTCTATTTCTAATTTCTATATCAAGAATTTATATTCTTACTTTTAAACAAACATGTGGCACTTTACCCGAATTGCCAATAATTATGATTTTTGTTATTTAGGTACTTTCACTGGTCAGCAGAATCAACGGTTCCAATGTATCATCTGAAGAGACCAAAATTGTACTAAACACGATGTTTGCAGACACAATTACAAGCACACTTCCCATTGCACCATGGGAGGAGGGGATCTGCAAAGTATGTGGAAAGGACGAAAACGACCATGTCTTGCTTTTGTGTGATAGATGTAATTCAGAGTATCATACATACTGTTTATATCCTCCACTTCCAAGGGTTCCGAAAAAGAGTTGGTATTGCCCTACTTGCATTTCAGAATTCACAAGACAAGCGCAAGAAGAGGATTTTGATTTTAGTCAAACCCCAAAGAGGATGAAGATTCAGAGAGAGTTTACCCGAAGTGGTTTAAAAGAAGTTGCAAATTTAGCAGATAAGATGGAGAAATCGGAGTACTGGGAATTAGGCGTCAAGGAGGTTAGTTTTGACTTATATTGCATCACTGTTAGTTGTCTTACTTTGACTTTGAATATCAAACAAACTTCTACCATTGATCCGAATATATCAGATGAAAGATCTATATTTGTATAAAAAAGTAACGAGAAATATATATCATAAATTATTCCCATATTAACGTGGCAATTTTGAACCTAGAGATGGGTCGATTTTTTGTAATATAAGTTGGGCTAATAAAAAAGTAAATGGCGCACGAGTCAAGTGGGGTGATCATAATTTATTCTATTATGTAATAAGAAAAAAGCTATTTCTTCATACCTGATCCTCCTAAACATGCGATTATGACACTTGCGATCCACTAATGTCTGTTCATCCCCTTGATTTTGACAAGTGTAATTGTCATATTGTTACGATGATAAGTCGGAACATCTTTTAGAAGGGCATCATTTTACATTCTCTTGTAGTAATACATTTATTATTTATGAAATTATCTAAAAAATGACCCATGCCAACCCGAACCTATGTCAACTCGTTACTCAATTTGATCGACCCGTCCTAGTGTTATGGTATTTTGAATTTCTGGAAATAGTTAAATGGTAGATTATAGATTAGATACTTGGTTGTAACTGGAATACGAGACTTTCAATAGGATCTATAAGGGTTAATATACAAATATGGTACTAAACTTTTCAAAAAAAAAAAGGGCCTAAGGTAACAAACTTTCATTTTGTTCATTTGGGTTACTATTTTTTTGGGTAAAAGGGTTAATTCACCCCGGTAAAATTTCATTTGGGTTACTAAACGTATGAAACATGACATTTTGTGGTTACTGAACTTATAAAATATAGGTAAACAACACTAAACTTGTAAAAACACGACACTTACGTTACTTAACTATCCAAAAATATGCGTTCGGTAACCCAAAAAATATGGAACAAAATGAAAGTTCGTTTTGGAAAATTTAGTGACATATTTGTATATTAATAGAAAGGCAGATTGCACAATATAGCTATCTACTTTTGCTAGTCTTCAAGTTTAGGTGATTAATATTCTGATGACATGTTAATTTTTGGTAATTCTAAATCATCATTACATGTCGATACAGTAAAGTTTTTTGACATGATAACGGTTGGCAAAGACTTATAACGCACCCAATAAATTTGTGCAATTTTCCCATAGAATTTTACGCAATTTGCACTGAATAAATTTTGACGACTGACGAATTTCTATAAATGATACGAATCGATAAACATGAAAAATTAACAAAACTTTTTGAACATTTTTTTTGCGGAGGGTTATGCTTCTACAATTCTTGTGTGACGAGACTTTGGGTTCGACGGTAATTTGGAATCATATGAACACAGATAACTGTGATGCTAATAGGAACTTCTTGGGTCATGACTCAGCCGGAAGACTCTACTGGGTTCTTGGCCGCCCCGGAAGGTTGTTTGTATCTGGTCCCAATAGTGATGGTGAGGAATTTGATACTTGGAATTGCTATGAATCAGATGCCGAGGTTGAGGCTCTGATTGAGTGGTTGAGAGATGATGATGCAAAGGAAAAGGAACTTAAAAAGTCGATTTTTAAATGGCAAAGAAACAGATCAAATGATCAGAATCTTCAAATTGATCTGCAAGTTGATTGCTCGAGGTCAACGGTTCATGTCAGCAATGCAAAGGCCGCGTTTGAAAAGAAATTTGGTTCATTCCTGAAGGACAATGGTGAGGGGAAAATATATCGGTGTGATTGCTTGGAACTAGTGGGGTCTACAAGACACCATTGTTCTTCATGCCACTTGACATTTTTTAGTCACGAAGTGCATCAGTGTGACACTCTCGAGAAGCAATTGATTTTGGCTAACGGACTGACTTGGTCGAATGGGAACCCTCAAGATGACAAAGCTGGATTCTTGGTCAGACACAATTCTAGGATGACAGAACCCCAAAACGAGTCACCATATGAGGTTGACGGGTTAAACGAGGGTAAAACTGGAAAATCCCCATCACTTGCTTTACTAGTTTACGCCCTTGACGATGCTATATATTATGACGAACCACCTCCACCACCAACTGTGGACCCTACAGAACTTATAGCAGCGCCAGAAGAGTTCGTAGCAATGGAAGAAGCACTAAAAAAGTCGATGGAACTAGTGAACCAAAAGTCGATGGAGGAAGCACCCAAAAAGTTAACCCCAAAGAAGCGAAAGTTAAACATCTCAACAATAGTGGGTACGCCGAACGACGCAGAACCATCTGAGCCAACCAAAAATTCAATGGAAGAAGCACCAAAAAAGTTAACCCCGAAGAAGAAGCAAAAGTTGAGCACCTCAATAATGGCTGGAATGTCGAATGATGCAGAGCCCTTCGACAGCGCAATAATCAAAGACAAACCGAAGAAAAAGAAACTTAAAGTTTCAAGTGATTTATGAAGCTGATTAAAATCTGATGTTTTTCTATTTAGAGTTGTAAATGGTTAATCGTGAAACTTTGATGATAGTTAGACGGGACTTGAGGGGTGAACCGTGAACCAACTTGATGATCATGTGGTATGGACTCAGTGATTGCACCCCGAGTGTTGTAGGAAATGGGAGTTGGCTGCAACATATGAAAATGTTGTTGTACATTTTTCCCTTTGATTGTTGTGTTTTAGTTTGCTTTCCAAATGGATTTTAGGGCTTGTAAAGCCATGTGAAATCAAAGAAATCGAAGCAAGTTGGATTTTCCATAAGTTACAATTTTGCATAAGCTCACAAAGCTCAGCCTTTATGTTTATGGTAATTTACTCTGCACTAATCTCATGTCACCAAGAGCAGCCTTTGAACCCTCTTTTAATGACAACCAGAAAGTTGCAACCCATATGTTGCTGCGGAATTATTAAGAAAAGTTTGTGTTTTGTCACGAGGTTATCACTTAAATCTGGATAATTACATAGTTATTTTATGGCACGTTTCAGCCACATTCCTTTGTACTTAAACGGTTTTTTAGAGTAATATATTTTACCAGGGTCAAAAATCCCTTTTATCCAAAAGAAAAAAAAAAAAAAAAAAATTATGGCATGTTTGGAACCAAAGACTATAGTAATCCACAACTTTATCTCTAGTTTTGGCAACAGCCTAACAACTATTTTTGCTACGAGCTATGCTACATGCACAAAAGTTTTACAAAAGAAATTTTCACAAAAGAATGAAGATGGAAATTTAAAAGTAAGGGAGAGAATTGATTAAGATTATTTTATTAGTCACACAAATTTTTTGAATTTTTTTTTTTTTTTTTTTTTTTTTTTTTTTTTTTTTTTTTTTTTTTTTTTTTAAGGAAATTTTGTGAATATTGCATTTTCCTTTTGTTAAAATAAGATTTGATCTGCTTAGATCCTCTAAGGTTAATATAGTAAGTTCACATCATGTAACATTGTAACCTCATATTATCCATATTTTTAATTTCATACACAATTAATTTGTTGATATTTGCTCATTTTCTGCACAATTATTGCTGAAATAGCCGAGTGGAGATGTTTTTGGTTATTCGGGTTTGATGTTTTTCCGCAACGATTTCCCCATTTAAGTTATATAAGGTAACATGTTATAATGTTTTTCCCATGACACCACACTGTACCTAGCACTCTTAATTTAAATTATTATTTATTTGTACGGTTATTGATAGAAAAAAAAAATGTAACCGAACAATATTTTCTCGCCACAAAATATAGTCAGAGGGTACCCGCCGCTATATCACGCAGATACCCTGCTAGTATTGTATGTATAATTGAGAGAATGAGATTGAAATGAAATTGTGTACATCGCCTTCTACTAACACAGACTAAGCTAATGCTAAACTGTTACAAATATAACTGAACTATTACATACAGTAAACTATACAAGCTATAGTTAGTAGAATTGCATCTTCCTTAAATAGTTTTGATGCCTTGTACAATGTGGTGAGATATACTGTTCTGTATCTTCCTTAATTTCATGTTCTGCACACTTGAGTCTTGATCACTTGACAACTGAACTGCTGCATTCACTTTAGCAAGCCATGATACCTTAACATCACCAAGTATATGTTGCAATTCTATGTAAAGCATTTTAGTAAACACTTTCCGTGCATCACATTATTAAACAGTTTATAATATGAACATATGGAGATGCTGCCATATATCACACAGCGCGGGGAAATGGCCACCCATGGTGTTAGTGGCATTTTTATTAATAATCAGGACATAAAACCATTGCCAAATACAAGTAAAGCATGAAATTACAATACTAAGCAGATGAAAAAACACACAAAAAACTTATACAGCTACGCACGTGGAACCCTTCGCCATTTTGCCATGAACACCATCACCTTAACATACACCCAATCTTTCAAGCTATCTTGACACTGAAAAAAAGCATGTCTCGCACGGCGGTTAAGAAGTAAAGTGCCAAATACTATCCAAAATGCAGTAACAAAACCAGCTGCCCCTCCAATATAAAACCATCTCATAAGTTCATCTATGGCTTCGCCATCACTCTTACTTTCACCAGTCACAGGTGTTACTTCATGTTCTTTATCTCCGGGACAATACTTGGTCAGCGGAGGTCCACATAGTCCAGCATTTCCAATGAACCTTGATGGTTCAAAGGACTGGAGTTGAGTACTAGATGGAATCCTCCCAGACAAGTTGTTATACGACACATCAAGATAATTTAAAAAATTCATCTGAGACATGCTTGATGGCAACCCTCCTGAGAAACTGTTTTTGGATAAATCCAAAGTTTGAAGTTCTTTCATTTGACCAATGTCTTTTGCAATCTCTCCAAGTAGGGCGTTGCTTGACAAGTTTAGTATTACTAATCCCTGCAGATTGGTAATCTCATATGGGATTTGTCCTGTGAGACTGTTGGTTGATAAATCAATTGTCTTCACAAATCCCAGATTTCTACTAAACTCATTTACCTTTCCTTGCCATTCAATCAACAGATGGTCAATATAGTTATCGTCAACACCGTAAGTCGCGACTCCAGCAATGACAATACTAGTATAATGATGTAGATTATGTTCCGTGAACAATCTTTTTTGAACCATGGAAGTAAGATTATGCACACACGATGGGATTGTTCCATGGAGATTGTTAAATGACAAGTCTAAGATTTGAAGACTTACTAATTGACATATTTGTGAAGGGATGGCTCCGGAAAAGTTGTTTGATTTTAGGCTAAGGGCATACAACCTTGACAAGTTTGTACCAATCCAAACAGGAATATTACCATATAAATTGTTGGACCCCAAGTCCAAAAGGCTTAACTTGGTGCAATTCTTCAAAGACAATGGCAATTCTCCATAGAAGCTGTTGTTGTATAAACATAACGTCTCGAGTTGACCCAACCATTCTACACAGGGAGGAATATATCCTGATAGAGTGTTGTGGCCTAAATTAAGAACTTTTAGATACGTCAAATTCTTCAAGCAGTCCGGAAGTTGCCCGGTCAATGAGTTACGTGAGAGATCAAGAAATTCGAAGTTTTCATAGATTTGGCACAAGGAAGAGATTCCTCCTTGGAATTTGTTTCTGGACAGATCTAAAAAACTTATACCTGCCGGAAAAGTAGGTATTGGACCATGAAAGCTGTTGGAACTAAAATCTACTTTTTCAAGGCCAGGACTTAATAATGATTCTGGTAATGACCCACTTATGTTGTTGAAAGAGAGATCCAAATACGTCAACTGAGAAGGGTGCCATTGGTTCCAGTACTCAGTAGGAATTGTGTCTGAAATGCTATTGTTGGAAAGATCAAGGTGTCTAAGTTTTTTCATTTTTTGTATCGATTTGGGGAAACAAGGTCCTAGCTTGTTAGAGCTAAAATCAATATGCTCTACATTAATAGAAAGGTTTGACACATTATCATTAAAAAAAACTCCATCGAGTGAGTTCCATGAAAGATCTACGTACTGAAGATTTGATTTTCCAATGTTTTCAGAGATAACACCTCTAAGAGAATTGGAAGATAGGTTCAGTTGTTGAAGTGTGGGTATTTGCCACAATTTGTCACTTATTGTTCCATTTAACTGATTGGAATCTAGGTACAACTCATTTAGGGATGAAAAGTTTTGAACCTCATCAGACAATGACCCTGTTAATTGGTTATTTGAAGCATCCAAGAAATTTAACATATTTAGGGATGTGCATCGAGACAAGTTGTTTAGAAAATCTGAAAGATTCCCATCAAACGAGTTGCCAGAAATGGAAAAATCCTTAAGCCTATTGCCAACTAATGGGCACAACCAGCGATAAGCTGATGAGTTGAGGTTGTTGTTACCGAGAAAAAGGGCATCGATAGATGAAGAAGAGTTGACAACCGAAGAATATGGATGCATGACTTTTGAGAGGTCACATCCTCTTAAATGTAAATTTTCTAGGTTTTGGAGACCTATAATTACATTTACCCAGTTATTTGCTTTGGCCAGAGAAATTCCATCCATAAAAAGTATTTCTAAACGAGATAGAGAAGACAGCCAATCTAAGTTTTCAACTGTACAACTACCGAGGTATCCTAGTTCTAGAGTTAGCAAATTGGTGAGGTTTCCAAATTCTGGAGGAATGGTTCCATGGAGAGAGTTATCATCTAGTAAAAGCCTTGTTAATTTGGTCAATGAACCAATGGATCTTGGAATGATTCCACTGAAATTATTCTCACTAAGGGTAAGGTCTGTTAGTTTGGTCAATGAACCAATGAACTCGGGAATGGTTCCACTAAAATTATTGCCATCTAGGTTAAGCTCTGTTAGATTTGTGAAATAACCAATGGAAATGGGAATGGTTCCAACAAACTGATTCCATGCAAGGTTAAGAAAAGTTAAACTGGTCAATGAACCAATGGACTTGGGAATGGAGCCACTAAACTCATTTGCAGAAAGGTCAAGATAAGTTAAATGAGTCATGGAGCCAATGAAAGGGGGGGTCGTTCCGAGGAAAAAACAGTAGGACAGATCTAGATGATTCAAGTAGGTTAAGTTAAGCAATGAAAGGCTAACCTCACCTTCAACACCACCTTTATATTCACACTGCATGTCAAGCATTGTCACATGACCTGTTTGGTTGTCGCACCTGACTCCCCTCCATTTACAACAATCATCTTCTTCTTCAGGTCTCCATGTAGAGACCACGTCATTGGGGTATAGAAGGCAAGCTTTGAAACCAAGAAGAGCTTGTCTCTCATTATCGATGCACGTATTAGTAGCTCCTCCTGCTGCTACAACCAGTTTGTGGCCAAGGGAAGTGACTGCCATGGTATTAAACCATAGTAGAACAAGTGACAAAATAAACAAAACATGAGTTTGCATAAAGTAAAAGAAAATACTTTCTCTCATAATGTATATATGTTGTATATAATTTGTATTGATTGATGCTATTTTATCGGATAAATCAACATATATATAGACATAGAAAAAGAATAATTGTGTGGTGCATAAAAGACTTGGATGAAACTCAAGGAAAAAAGATAGAAGTCCGTTTTGCATATATGAGATATTATCTCACAAAAAATTGTGTGGTGCAGATCGACTAGACATCTAAAGACTCTCAAGTCAAGTCTTTACAATTTGTACTTATTGTATGTTCATCCAACATGTTGGTCCTCGAATTGTTATGTGATATAAGTATATATAAAAGAGAGCTAAGTTCAATATAATGTTTTAAGTGTGTAATACATTCCGCCATATGAGCTTTTATTCTATAACATTTTTATAACAGACAACTAAAAAATATTCTCATTAATAATATTTCTATAACACACAACCAAAAATCTTAGTCACTCCACTTTTACATTCAAAAACAAGGATGAAAATCCCGATTACTTCCGTTCTAAAAAAGTTTATGTAAAAGCTCATGCGTACACAAGTATATAACTATATGATCACTCTCAAGTCTTTGCAATTGTACTTATTGCATGTTCATCGAGCATGTGATATCTTTTGGTCCTCAATTGTTATGTGATATATATTTAAAGATAAATAAAAGAGAGCTAGGTGCAATACAATGTTAAAAGTGTGTTATTTCCATCACATTAGCTTTTATCATGTAAATTCCTATAGCACACAACAACAAGAAAACACTTTCCCTAATAACATTCCTATAACACAATCAAAATCATCACTCACTCCACTTTTACATTCAAAAAGAAGGGAAAAAACGATAAGTTACGTGCAATACATGGCGATGGTATTGTTTCGCAAGGGGGGCATGGAGCTAAAACGCACATAACACCGATATAGGAGACAAAAAAAGCTAAAACGAGGGGTGCTATAACCAATGCACCATGCCCTCTAAATGTAAAACCAAAGAAATGGACCCAAATAAAGCAACTCGTTCATAAAGTAACAAACTTGATAACCTAATAAAAACGACACCTATATAAAATACATATAGTTTCGAGAATGATATATTGATCCATCTATAACTTCAACAAATTTTCAACTATGTTGACTCAATAAACTTAAAAAAAAAAATCAATTACTACGTACACATCAGGAGCCTCGATAAAAATGAACATCACATGATAAAAAAGTAAATAATTTTACGAGAATATACCAAAAAAAGGACTATTAATCAGTCTAGTAGGCCGAGATTCATGAGTAAAGTATATGTTTTGGCTGGCGAAGTTGTATAATGATATAATTATACGGCAACAAAAAGAAACTATTAGGAATTGAACTTACAATTATAAAGAATAAATGGTGTAAATGACGTTATTTAAAATAATGATAAGACTGAAACGGTGAGTTGAAGAAATTGTGGTGTGTATTTGTTGACACATAATTGTTTATATTTTTGTGGTAAGAGTTGTTCTAATTTCTAGGATTGTTTAGCGGAGAGTTATTTTAGTATCAAACTTTTTTTCACTACTAATAAACTCATTCCCGCTATTTATCTAAAAATAAATCAATGGCTGAGATTAAAATTATTTTAATATTTCACATATTTTTTATAATTTAAATATCTCATGAGCCGTTAATCATTAGAAAAAACAAATTATACCGTCACAACCAACATTTAATTATCTTTCTATGGACGGGCACTTTGAATACCGTCTAATAAGTATAGTTGTTAATAAGTACTAATAACAGCGGAGGTGATTAATATACATATGAATGATCATTTTGTCTTTTTTTTTACTGTGTTTTTCGATGATTGGTGATAATTTTTTGTAGTCGTAGGCTTGTGGTCAGAGACGGAGCCAGTTGGGGGGCTGGAGGGTGCTCGGCCTCCCCCAATAGCCCATTATTCCTTTGCAGTTTACTGTTAAAAAAGAATGTCCTTACATTGTCACCGGAGATGTCATGAACAAGATGAATTCTTGTTTTAGAAAAGGGATAAGAAAAAAAAGACATGTACATGTGGCCAGGGTTCTAAATAGCGCGCTATAGCGGCGTCATAGCGTGAGACGTGGCCTCCACGTTACGAAACAGGCAAAGGCGTCGTCTCTAGGCGTAGCGTGCAATAAAGCGTGATAAAATGCGCTATAGCGCAAGGCGTGGCGCCTTTTTTTGAAGCTTTTAAGATTTTAATTTTTTTAAAGAGATTTATTGGACTTGAGTTTATTTACAAGTATTTATTCGGGCTTAGTAAATTCATAACTGAGTTTTAAGCCTATTAGCTAACTAATATTGACAACTCTATAAATATTTTTTGCCGCTTTGAATCACGCCTTAAAAATATTATGACGCAATGCCTCACGCTAAAGCTTGAGGCTTGGTTATGTAACAACTGGCAAATTAGGGAGCCATTTTAAAAACTCGCATTACGTTAAAAGTTCGTTTATAAATTTATGTTTAAAATTTTATTCGTAACGAACTTGTAAAACCTATATTGTGGTTGATTATATTTAAAATCGTTATGGAATCGAATTTGGATTATCGATGTGATGAGAATTTAATTCGAGATTTTATTTGGCATTACGTTGACTCCGGCACTAGAACGACCTAACAAAAATTTAATGTTTTGAATTACGGTTCAACTATATATCTATTTATTTATTGAACATATTGTGATATTTTAAAGTTTTGAGAACGAGCTCGGTTCGAGAAAGAGTTGGAGTATTTTAAAAATTTACGGGTTTTGGTCCGTGTAATTTACACATAGCCACCTTACCCTAAATATTAATAATACCCTTATTATTATTATTATTATTATTATTATTATTATTATTATTATTATTATTATTATTATTATTATTTTTATTATTATTTTTTTAATAATACCCTTATTATTATTATTATTATTATTATTATTATTATTATTATTAGTTAAAAAGAAAGAAAATAAAAAGAAAGAGTAAATACAAAATCGTCCCTTGTGTTTCCTCGCCACACACACAACACAAACATACAAACATCATCTTCATCTTTTATCTCATCTCTCTCTCTACACTAACCCTAGCCGCCACCCACTCCGACAGCCGCCACCATCACACCGCCTCTCCAACGAGCACACTGCCACCACCAAAATAACCACCATCATCTCCTCTCCCTAATCCACCCCTACACGCGTCGGTATTCACCCTCCCCCACCATCATTTTTGTTACCGCCGCCTATATAACCACCCAAACACCATTTTATTAGCTTTTGGAACGAGTCGAAGGCAAGAATCGTGAGATATCATGAGGAGTTTGACTATCCGAAAAGTCAAACCGTATGCTTCTTATTTTTCTTGGTCAAAAATCGAATGGGTGATATATTTAAGAAAGATTTTTGATAAAGATATGTGTTGGTATCCGGGTTGGGTCGATTTGGTTTCGGATTCATGGTTGGATTTGATTGTTTGATGTTGCTTGGTTGGATTGATGCTCGGATTGAGCATAACCAAGACTTTCGAGGTCTCGGGGTCGCGTTTTGTGGCTCGTATAATCAGGCCGAGACCCAAAAGGGTCTCTCGTTTGATGTTGATTGTTGTTGTTTTGACACCGAAGACCCAAGGGGTCCGTTTGGTTGTTGTAGCTCGTTAGAGCCAAGCCAAGACCACCCAGGTCTTGGGGTTGTCTCTCGGCTTTGTTTTAGCCGACTAGGGGGTGACCCGAGACCAAGTGGTTTGGTCATCACCTCAACATGGATAATTGTTGTTCTTGTTGCTATTCTTATTGTTATTAAAATTGTTGCTATTGTTATTTGTTGTTGTCCTTGCGTTGTTAACCAAAGGTAATGGTGAGGTCGAAACCTCATGGTATCGGCAATTAAATAAATTTTGGTATTGTGGAGATTGTGTTGGCGATATGATATGGGGACCGATTGTGAGACGGTCAAATTAGATGACGGAGATAGGTTAGTCGGGTACCGTAGTCGGACCCTATTGTTGTAGCACGTGTTATGGGTATTGATTGGACGGAGTTGGATTACTTGATTTTGACTTGGTTATTTTATTTTGGACTTGGACAATGAGCCGAGAGTGATGATTCGGACATGTGACCATCTCATATAACTCGATAAATATTTATAATCAAACACTAATAATAAAACTCGTAACAATATTATTAGTAATATAAACGTTTATATAAGTATATAGACGTGAAAAACATATATATAAATATATAAATGCGTATATTAAAAATAAAACGATCACGAGTAATATTATAATAACGTGACGATAAATAATATACTATGAAAGTAGTGTAACAAATGTCGGGAGCGTTATTATAATTAAACGACTATAAATAACGACGAAATCTTTAACGTTGGATAAATATTAAATAAAATATATCTTTAAATAAATGAGGAAAACTATCGAGTTATACGGGGTCGTGGTCACTTGAGTCCAAGTGGACTATATTATTATTTTGTGACGTTCATGTTGTCACGGATATGTGACGATTAATACATTCACTTTCTATAACTACATAACTTATTTAATCGACGGGTTAAATAAGAGCTATTTAGTTATATAAATTGAGTATATTAATGGGCATCGTATCCTACGACGCCCATAGGTTGTGGTATGTGTACAAGAATGATGAATTACTAAATATCCCGTGAAGTTGCCAAATTGACGAATTTGGTAAGCTTGACGGTATAGTTAGAGAATTTATTAAACTTTGATACATACCATATAGTACTATACGTGCTATGTGACGGCATAGTTAGAGAATTTACTAAACTTTCTAAAAAAAAGCGCCTAAGGTAACAAACTTTCATTTTGTTCATTTGGGTTACTAAACGTATGAAACCAGGGACGGACCATAATTTTTAAAAGGGTGTTGCATAAAAGAAATGTTGGGCTAACTAAAATTATACTGTAGTAAACGTAAGTAGCAAAAATTTTTTTTGGGGGTTGCACATACCACAAAAACGGCAGTTTTGAAATCTTTTTGTGTTTCGTGACCTAAAATCGGGTGTAGCCTGTGCCACACCCGGCATACATGTGGGTCCGTCCATGTATGAAACCTGACATTTTGGGGTTACTGAACTTATAAAATATAGGTAAACAATACTGAACTTGTAAAAACACGACATGTGTTACTTAACCATCCAAAAATATGCGTTTGGTAACCCTGAAAATATGGGAAGTAATCTAAATTAAAAGTTTAGTAACCCAAATGAACAAAATGAAAGTTCGTTTTGGAAAGTTTAGTGACATATTTGTATATTAACCTGGTTCTATTTATAGAAAAGCAGATTGCATAAAATAGCTATCTACTTTTGCTAGTCTTCAAGTTTAGGTGATTAATATTCTGATGACATGTTAATTTGGCAATTCTAAATCATCATTACATGTCGGGACAGTTTTTTTTTTTTTTTTTTTTTTTTTTTTTTTTTTTTTTTTTTTTTTTTGGCATGATAACGGTTGGCAAAGACTTGTAACACAGCCAATAAATTTTGTGCAATTTTCCCATAGAATTTTACGCAATTTGCACTCAATAAATTGTGACGACTGACGAGTTTCTATAAATGATACGAATCGATAAACATGAAAAATTAACAAAACTTTTTAAACATTTTTTTTTTTGCAGAGGGTTATGCTTCTACAATTCTTGTGTGACGAGACTTTGGGTTCGACGGTAATTCGGAAAAATTAACAAAATTTTTTTTTTTTAGTCACGAAGTGCATGAGTGTGACTCTCTCGAGAAGCAATTGACTTTGGCAAACGGACTGACTTGGTCGAATGGGAACCCTCAAGATGACAAAGCTGGATTCTTGGTCAGACACAATTCTAGGATGACAGAACCAACCCCAAAACGAGTCACCATATGAGGTTGACGGGTTAAACTCCGAGGGTAAAACTGGAAAACCCCCATCATGTTCTTCTTCTCGGACGTTAACTGGCAAAGGTTTTGAAACTATTCGGTCTTTGAAAATCAATTTACTGGATATTGAAGCTGCTCTTCCGCGAGAAGCTTTTAGACCTTCAAGAGGAGGCTCAGATAAATTAAGAGCTTGGCGCTCTTTTGTGAAATCAGCCCACTCTATTTATGAGGTAAGTTTATATTCTTATGTGTCTTTTTTCGCAAACCACAGTTTAGTCCCTTAAGTGATTTGGTAATCGGTCCTCAAAGATTCATTTTATTCAACAAGTGTTAAAATTGTTATTACATGATTGAGTGATTATGTTCTTTTGGTACCGCCGGGGAAACCCAACCCGAGCCACCTTTGATGACCTAGTGTATCTTTATGTGATAAATTTCGAAACTTTATGCATTTCAGATGGCACAAGCTACTATGATCTTAGAGGACATGATTAAAACAGAGCACTTGAAAAAAGAATGGTGGTACTGGTCATCACCTTCAACTGCTGCCAAAATCTCAACTGTTTCATCACTTGCTCTACTAGTTTACGCCCTCGATGATGCCATATATTATGACGAACCACCTCCACCACCAACAGTGGACCCTACAGAACTTATAGCAGCGCCAGAAGAGTTCGTAGCAATGGAAGAAGCACTTAAAAAGTCGATGGAACTAGTGAACCAAAAGTCGATGGAAGAGGCACCCAAAAAGTTAACCCCAAAGAAGCGAAAGTTAAACATCTCAACAATAGTGGGTACGCTGAACGACGCAGAACCATCCGAGCCAACCAAAAATTCAATGGAAGATGCACCCAAAAAGTTAACCCCGAAGAAGAAGCAAAAGTTGAGCACCTCAATAATGACTGGAATGTCGAATGATGCAGAGCCCTTCGACAGCGCAATAATCAAAGACAAACCGAAGAAAAAGAAACTTAAAGTTTCAAGTGATTTATGAAGCTGATTAAAATCTGATGTTTTTCTGTTTAGAGTTGTAAATGGTTAATTGTGAAACTTTGATGATAGTTAGACGGGACCTGAGGGGTGAACCGTGAACCAACTTGATGGTCATGTGGTATGGACTCAGTGATTGCACCCCGAGTGTTGTAGGAAATGGGAGTTGGCTGCAACATATGAAAATGTTGTTGTACATTTTTCCCTTTTGATTGTTGTGTTTTAGTTTGCTTTCCAAATGGATTTTAGGGGTTGTAAAGCCTGTGAAATCAAAGAAATCGAAGCAAGTTGGATTTTCCATAAGTTACAGTTTTGCATAAGCTCACAAAGCTCAGCCTTTATGTTTATGGTAATTTACTCTGCACTAATCTCATGTCACCAGGAGCAGCCTTTGAACCCTCTTTTAATGACAACCAGAAAGTTGCAACCCATATGTTGCTGCGGAATTATTAAGAAAAGTTTGTGTGTTTCAGGACGAGGTTATCACTTAAATCGGGATAACTACGTAGTTATTTTATGGCATGTTTGGAACCAAAGACTGCAGAAAGATTTCATAAAACATTCTTCATTTTTCAGCTCTCGGTTTTTCTGGCATCCACAACTGTATCTCTAGTTTGGCAACAACCTAACAAGTATTTTTGCTAAGAGGTATGCTACATGCACAGAAGTTTTACAAAAGAATTTTTCACAAAAGAATGAAGATGGAAATTTAAAAGGGAGAGAATTGATTAAGATGATTTTATTAGTGACAAAAAATTTTGTGAGTTTATTTATTTATTTATTTTTTAATGAAAATTTTGTGAATGTAGCATTTTCCTTTTGTTAAAATAAGATTTGATCTGCTTATATCCTCAAAGGTTAATATAGTAATTTCACATCATGTAACATTGTAACCTCATATTATCCATATTTTTAATTTCATACACAATTAATTTGTTGATATTTGCTCATTTTCTGCACAGTTATTGTTGAAATAGCCGAGTAGAGTTAATATAACATGCATTGGTTAATTTTGTTGTTGGGTTTGGTATGGATTTTTTGTTTGTAATGGATCTAGTGGTAGAAGTGTTGGAGATGTTTTTGGTTGTTCGGGTTTGATGTTTTTCCACAACGATTTCCCCGTTTAAGTTATATATAAGGTAACATGTTATAATGTTATTTGATAGAGAAAAAAAAAAGTGTTAACCGAACAATATTTTCTCGCCACAAAATACTGCATCGCGCGGGTACCTTGCTAGTATTGTATAATTGAGAGAGAATGAGATTGGAATGAAATATGTAAATGATTTATTAGATTGAAATGAAATTGAGTACAAAGTATTTATACTACTACATTCAGCTAATGCTAAACTGTTAAAACTATAACTGAACTATTACATACAGTAAACTATACAAGCTATAATTAGTAGAACTGCATCTTCCTTAAGTATTTTTGATGCCTTGTACTATGTGGTGAAATATACTGTTCTGTATCTACATGTTGTATTCCATTGTTGTGCACACTTGAGTCTTCACTTGACAACTGAACTGCTGCATTCACTTTGGTATGTATATCATTAGCTTATTTCATGTGCCTTGTAATCAAGACTTAAACAACGCTACAGTCTTCATGCCACACTTAGATTTCAAACGCAATATATAGCCTATATTGGCTTGTATTACACCCCCGAGTAGTTGCTTTTGAAACATAATATCTTATTGTAAAGGTTCATGTTTGTTCACTTTAGCAAGCCATGATACCTTAACATCACCAAGTATATGTTGCAATTCTATGTAAAGCATTTTAGTAAACAACTTCCGTGCATCATATTATTATACAGTTTATAATATGAACATATGCAGATGCCATGTAACGCACAACGCGGGGAAATGGCCACCCATGGTGTTAGTGGCAGTTTTATTAATAACTGGGACTAAAAACCATTGCCAAATACAAGTAAAGCATGAAATTACAATACTAAGCAGGTGAAACCCTTCGCCATTTTGCCATGAACACAACCACCTTAACGTACACCCAATCTTTCAAGCTATCTTGACACTGAAAAAAAGCATGTCTCGCATGGCGGTTAAGAAGTAAAGTGCCAAATACTATCCAAAATGCAGTAACAAAACCAGATGCCCCTCCAATATAAAACCATCTCTTAAGTTCATCTATGGCTTCATCATCACTCTTACTTTCACCAACTACAGGTGTTACTGCAAGTTCTTTGTCTCCGGGACATGACTTGGGCAGGGGAGGTCCGCATAGTTCTGCATTTCCAATGTACCTTGATGGTTCAAAGGACTGGAGTTGAGTGCTTGATGGAATCCTCCCAGACAAGTTGTTATGCGACACGTCAAGATAATCTAAAAAATTCATCTGAGACATGCTTGATGGCAACCCTCCTGAGAAACTGTTTTTGGATAAATCCAAAATTTGAAGTTCTGTCATTTGACCAATGTCTTTTGGAATCTCTCCAAGTAGAGCGTTGCGTGACAAGTTTAGTAATACTAATCCCTGCAGATTGGTAATCTTGTATGGGATTTGTCCTGTGAGATTGTTGGTTGATAAATCAATTGTCTTCATCAATCTCAGATTTCTACTAAACTCATCTACCTTTCCATGCCATTCAATCAACAGATGGTCATCTCCTAGAGTAATATTACTATAATAAGGATGTAGATTCTCTTCCGTAGATAATCCTTTTTGAACCATGGAAGTAAAATTATGCACACACGATGGGATTGTTCCATGGAGATTGTTAAATGACAAGTCTAAGATTTGAAGACTTACTAATTGACATATTTGTGAAGGGATGGCTCCGGAAAAGTTGTTTGATTTTAGGCTAAGAGCATACAACCTTGACAAGTTTTTACCAATCCAAACAGGGATATTGCCATATAATTTGTTGAACCCCAAGTCCAAAAGGCTTAACTTGGTGCAATTCTTCAAAGACAATGGCAATTCTCCAGAGAAGCTGTTGTTGTATAAAGATAACGTCTCGAGTTGACCCAAACATCCTACACTGGGAGGAATATATCCTGATAGCATGTTGTGGCCTAAATTAAGAACTTTTAGATACGTCAAATTCTTCAAGCAGTCCGGAAGTTGGCCGGTCAATGAGTTACGTGAGAGATCAAGAAATTCAAAGTTTTCATAGATTTGGCACAAGAAAGAGATTTCTCCTTGTAATCTGTTTCTGGACAGGTCTAAAAAATTTATACGTGCCGGAAAAGTAGGAATTGTGTCTGAAATGCTATTGTTAGAAAGATCAAGATGCCTAAGTTTTTTCATTTTTTGTATCGATTTGGGAAAACGTGGTCCTAGCTTGTTGGAGCTGAAATCAATATACTCTACACTCATAGAAAGGTTTGACACGTCTGCATTAAAAAGAGCTCCTTCGAGTGAGTTGTGTGAAAGATCTACATACAAAAGATTTGATTTTCCAATGTTTTCAGAGATAACACCTCTAAGAGAATTGGAAGATAGGCGCAGTTCTTGAAGTGTGGGTAGTTGCCACAATTTGTCACTTATTGTTCCATTTAACTGATTGGAATCTAGGTACAACCTACCTAGGGATGAAAAGTTTTGAATCTCATCAGACAATGACCCTGTTAATTGGTTATCTGAAGCGTCCAATGAAATTAACATATTTGGGGATGTGCATCGAGACAAATTGTTCAGAAAATCAGAAAGTTTCCCATCAAATGAGTTGCCAGAAACAGTAAACTCCATAAGCCTATTGCCAACTAATGGGCACAACCAGGGATAAACTGATGAGTTGAGATTGTTGTGACTGAGATAAAGGGTATCAATAGATGAAGAAGAGTTGACAACTGAAGAATATGGATGCATGACTTTTGAGAGGTCACATCCACTTAAACTTAACCCTTCTAGGTTTTGGAGACCTAACATTACATTTACCCAGTTATTTGCTTTGGCCAGAGAAGTTCCATCCATATCAAGGTAACTTAAAGAAGATAGAGAAGACAACCAATCTAAGCTTTCAATTGTACAACTACTGAGGGAATTTAGTGAAAGAATTTGCAAATTGGTGAGGTTTCCAAATTCTGGAGGAATGGTTCCAGAGATAGAGTTGTCTGAAAGGTCAAGCGATGTTAATTTGGTCAATGAACCAATGGATCTTGGAATGATTCCACTGAAATTATTCCCACTAAGGTCAAGTGTTGTTAAATTGGTCAAGGAACCAATGAACTCGGGAATGGGTCCACTAAAATTATTGCCACCTAGGTGAAGCTCTGTTAAATTTGTCAAATAACCAATGGACATGGGAATGGTTCCAACAAACTGATTCGATGCAAGGTTAAGATAAGTTAAATGAGTTATGGAGCCAATGAACAGGGGGATTGTTCCATAGAAAGAACAGTGGGACAGATCTAGATGATTTAAGTAGGTTAAGTTAAGCAATGAAAAGCTAATCTTACCTCCAACACCTTTATAATACGTCTCACCTCCAACACCACCTGGATAATAGTCGCACATCAGGTGAAGCATTGTGACATGACCTGTTTGGTTGTCACACGTGACTCCACTCCATTTACAACAATCTTCTTCTTCTTCACGTCTCCATGTAGAGAGCAGGTCATCGGGGTCTAGAAGGCGTGCTTTGAAACCAAGAAGAGCTTCTCTCTCTTTATCAATGCACGTATTAGTAGCTCCTCCTCCTGCTACAACCAGTTTGTGGCCAAGGGAAGTGGCTGTCGTGGTGTTTAACCATAGTAGAACAAGTGAAAAGATAAACAAAACATGTGTTTGCATAAAGTGAAAGCAAATATTTTCTCTCATAATGTATAGATGTTGTATTATAATTTGTATTGATTGATGCTATTTTACCTGATAAATCAACATATATATATAGACATAGAAAAAGAATAATTGTGTGGTGCATGAAAGAGTTGGATGAAACTCATGGAAAAAAGATCAAAGTTTCAAACTTGACGTCTAAAGACTCTCAAGTCTTTCAATTTGCACTTAAAGATATCTTTTATTCCTCAAATTGTTATGTGATAAAAGTAAATAAATATAAATATAAGAGAACTAGGTGTTAATAAGTACTAACACAGTATTCGCGCATAGCGGTGGGAGCGAGTCATATATATGGATGATCATTTTTTCTCTTTTCAGATTGCTTTTTCAATGATTGGTGATAATTCTAGTGATTGTGGGCTTGTGGTGTGAGATTGTGGAGAAGTTAATATACCGTATTATCATGTGTAAATGATGAACAAGGAATTATTTGTATTTTTAGTGTCAAAATCCTCTCATTTTAAGCTAAATAAACGGTAAAGTAATGTGTTTAGTTGTAAATATTATGTAATTTGTTATTTTAGTTTGTAGGTATTAAATGAGTGAATTTGGAGCAAAATACAGTAGTAAATTTGTGAAGTAAAAGTGTGGATTATTGAGATTAAAGATAAATATCTCATCCCGCAATTAAAGAAATATATACTCGGCTAATGCTACTCTAAAATATAAAGGGCTAATGGTTTGAAAATGTATTATACTTGTCATGATTTCTTTTATAAGTATTGAATAATTTTTATTTATTTATTTATTTTTTATTTTTTTTTGTTATTCTGTGTACTAAACTTGCAATTTTAGTATTTTTTGTGTATTTTATGACCATTGCCTTTCATTTTATTAATCAAAGAGGGCAAAATGATCATAAATACAAAAAAAAAAAAAAAAAAAAAAAAAAAAAAAAAAAAAAGAAAACAAAAAAATCACATATATGCAAGTTTAGTACATAAAATATTAAAAAAAAATATTCGGTACATATAAAAAGAAAGCATAATAACTATGGTACATCAAAGAAAAAGTGTAGACTAGTTCCTTTGATCACATCACACAAGTCCGTTCATTTTGTTTTATGAGTGACGTGGCCCTTTGATGTCCTAGCAATATTTCTTGGCCAAGAATCTCATGTTTTCCAAATGGCGTGCAGCCATATTAGACGAACATAATGTATGAAACTCATATTTGATAAGTTTTTCTTTGATTGTCATTATTTTGAAATTTAGGCGTGCTTGGTGGGAGGTTAAAGGGGTAGGAAATGAGTAAGGTATTCAAAAAGGCCCACATTAGTTCCTTATTATATTGTGCTTGGTAAGAGGGTGCAAAGGGATTGATTATCCCAAAGTGGGTAATCAACCATTATAGAGTAAATTGAGGGGTAAGGTATTGATTGCCCATATCACCCATTCCTTTGCATTCCCTTTCTTCACTTTGAACTAAGCGGGCCCTTATATTCTTATAAAAAGTTTGAGAAATAATAGTGCCACACAATTTCTACAAAATAAAATTCACAAACAAAGTTTTCTCTATTTTCTTCAGTCCCTATAACCAAATGACACATGTTTAGGTATTTTTTTTTCGTGAAAATTATGTGAGTGTAATCATGTATTTAATTTATTGATGATTTATTCCAAAGTCAAATTGATATTTGTTTGGTTGAGGTTATTTTGGTTTTAGGTCTCGGTGTATTCTAAAAGAGGTAATAAGGGTAAGTTCGCTTAAAGTATTAGAACTTTTACTTTGTTCACTTGGATTACTGAACTTATAGAAATATTTTTTAGTGTTAATAGGAGTAACTTGATCGTAAATTTTTTGGATATGTTAGGTAACATAAATGCCGTGTTTTACAAGTTCAGTATTCTTTATGAATATTTTTATAAGTTCAATGACTTCAAATATCATGTTTTATAAGTTCAGTAACCTAAGACTTCGTAAGTGAATAAAATGAAAGTTCAATAACTTAGACGAAAGTTTTTTTTTTTTTTTTTTTTTTTTTTGAAAAATTTAGTAACATATATATATATATATATATATATATATATATATATATATATATATATATTTTTTTTTTTTTGAAAAATTTAGTAACATATTTGTATATTAATCCAAGATAATAATATGTGAATCTTTCCCCACGAGGTAGTATTTAGATTTAGACAATTGGCTAGAGTTACTATATTTATACACCAAATTATGTATCACAATTAAAAATAACCATCTCATTATTAAATTGCTAAGTCATTTCCCTTAAATATTGCATTTCCAAATTTTTACTATTATGAAAAATTTCTTAGAGTTAAAGTAAAAAATCTCTGATACATATAAAGTAGTTTTGTTCATATAAATACAACACTTAGAATACCACAACATCATACACTCAATCTCTATTTAAAGTATCAAAAATACATATGTGAATAATTTACATTTGTATTATTTGTAAAATAACTTATTGTTTCTTATTATTTACAACATCATTTTATCATGGACGACAAACAATGATACCCAACAAACACGGAAAGTTTGTAAGGAAATTTCTGTGAAAATCAACTGAAAACAAGAAACCAACGCCAAGTGTATTTCTTTGAGAAATATGAATCAATATTGTACTTTTAGTCTATTAAATTCTAGATTGCGTGTTTAAAAAATTAAAGGAAATTTCTTCTGTCAACATTTCCATTCATTGATGTTTGTTTCTTCTGTCCCCCGCATTCTAAAGTTTGCAATTATGTCATTGATGACATGTCTAATTTATCTTTAAATAAAATTCAGCTTATCAAACTTATATAAGCCCACAAGTCCAAAAAAAAAAAAAAAAAAAAAAAAAAAAAAAAAAAAAAGGGAAAATTGTCCAAAAATACTTTCAACTTGCCACCTTTTACTATTGTATGCTATAAACTTTTTATTTTCCTAATGTATACACGAATTTTCTTAATCTTCCTATTGTATACACGAACTTTCTTAATCTTCCTATTGTGAACATGAATTTGACGTGGCATGAAGTTAATTACATAAATTTACATAAATCGTCTCTGTGACTCAAAGCAATTACACCATTCGTCCTTGAAACAATTACATAAAAAGTCCGTGTAGCTCAAGAGTTAAAATATTTGCATCGTCAGTCCTCATTAAGTTAAAGTATTTGCATCGTTAGTTCTCATTAACTATTGAGTTAAAATATTTGCATCATTAGCCCTCATTGAGTTAAAATATTTGCATCGTCAGTCCTCACTACCACCCACCGCCACCACCACCACCACCCACCGCCACCCACCACCACCGCCGCCCACTACCGCTACCTACCACCACCACCACCACCCACAACTGCCACCACCACCTACCAAACCACCACCGGCTACCACCGCCACCCACCACCACCATCGCCCACCACTGCCACCTACCAACACCCACCGCCACCAACCACCACCTCCACCCACCACCGCCACCACCACCTACCGCCACCACCACCCACCTCCACCTCCGCCACCCACCACCACCTACCGCCACTACCACCCACCACCACCCCCCACCGCCACCACCCACCACCGCCACCACCACCCATCGTCACCGCCAACACCACCATCACCACCACATCCACCCACCATTACCACCACCACCAACCCACCACCGCCACCACTACCCACCGCCACCCACCGCCACCCACCACCACCACTACCCACCGCCACCCACTAACACCCACCGCCACCACTACGCGTATAAAATCATGTATAAAAACTTGGTGGTGGCAGTGGTGGGTGGTGGTGGCGGCGGTGGTGGTGACGGTGGGTGGTGGTGGCGGTGGTCGGTGGTGATGGCGGTGGGTGTTGGTAGGTGGCGGTGGTCGGTGGTGGTGGTAGTGGTGGTGGTGGTGGCGGTGGTGGGCGGTGGTGGGTGGAGCTGGTGGGCGGTGGGTGGTGGTACGTGAAAACGTAAGAAAAATGGATGAAAAGGGATAAAAACGTATTAATAGTCAATGAGGACTAACAATGCAAATATTTTAACTTAATGAGGACTAACGATGCAAATATTTTAACTCAATAGTCAATAAGGACTAACGATGCAAATATTTTAACTCAATGAGGACTAACGATGCAAATATTTTAACTCTTGAGCTACAGGGACCTTTTATGTAATTGTTTCACGGACGAATGGTGTAATTGTTTTGAGCCACAGGGACGATTCATGTAAATTTATGTAATTAACTACATGACATGTCAGATTCATGTATACAATAGGAAGATTAAGAAAGTTCGTGTATACATTAGGAAAAAAAAAAGTTTATAGCATACAATAGTAAAAGGTGGCAAGTTGGATGTATTTTTGAAACAATTTTCCCAAAAAAAAAAACAAAAAAAAAAACAAAATAAATGAGTGTTGGAAAATTTAGTGCTCTTGAAGGATCAATTCACACCTGGTAATGGGTTTGGAGGTATGGAGTATACACCCATTTGGTCACTGAATCCCCTGACTCAATAGTAGTTATGTATTGATCAAGGTACTGCTAGTAGACTCTGCTGCTAGTGTTGTGAATCTGCTGCTAGGATTCTGCTGACAGCTGATTCTGCTGCTAGTTGATTCTGCTGCTGACAGCATTCTGCTGATAGTGTGATTCTGCTGCTAGCGTTTCCACTGATGTGTTAACATTACCACTGCTAGTGATAATGTTTCCACTGATAACCACTGATCCCTATTATTATGGAAATTATTATGATATAATTAATGGGCCGTTAATTATACATAATACCATGGGCTAGGGTTTGAGTATTCTCTATTATAAATAGAGGTCACATCATTCTGCATGGTGACACGTTTTAACAATACGATAAACACAAAACCCTAAACACTTCTATACGCATCTGGTTCTTGATTTGTGCCTAAAACAAGAACTTCACTTGGTCTTATCCCATAGAGATATTCGTGTAACCCAGGCATAGGGTCGAATAGTTTCTATTGGAAAGTGATACCACGATTTCAAGTGAATATCCGGTACCTTTATTGATTATCTTAACCCTAATCTGGGAACCGTTATACAAATAACAACCAACAATCAATAGAAACTATTAGTGATAATCAATGGCTGCTGCTATGAGACAAATGGCTGCTAACTTTTCCAAGTTGGAAAAGTTCGAAGGTGTTGATTTCAGAAGATGGCAAAAGAAGATGCACTTCTTGTTGTCAAGCATGAATGTGGTGTATGTTCTCACGACTGAGATTCCAGAAGATCATGGAGATGATGCTACAATGGATCAGATGAGGGCAAGGAGCAAGTGGGAGAATGATGACTACATATGCAGAGGTTTAATTCTCAATGGTATGTCTGATTCTCTATTTGATATTTATCAAAAGGTTGAAACTTCTCAAGAACTATGGGATTCCTTGGAAACCAAGTACATGGCTGAGGATGCATCAAGTAAGAAGTTCCTTGTAAGTAATTTTAACAATTACAAAATACAAAATAGTTGATTCTAGACCTGTCATGGAACAATACAATGAACTTCTTAGTATACTTGGTCGATTCACACAACACAAGATGAACATGGATGAGGCTATTTCAGTCTCTTGTATCATCGATAAACTACCTCCTTCTTGGAAAGATTTCAAGCATATGCTTAAGCATAAGAAGGAGGAGTTAACTCTTGTTGAGTTGGGTAGTCACTTGCGCATTGAGGATTCACTCAAAGCTCAAGACATTGACAAGCCAAAGAGTAGCACTGCTACTGGTCCATCAGTTGTCAATATGGTGGAGCATAACAACTCCTCCAAGTACAATGACAACAAGGGCAAGCGTAAGCATCAAGATAACACCAAATCCGATCTTAACAAGAAACCTAAGGTGACTTGTTGGAAGTGTGGGAAACCTGGACACTTCAGGAAAGATTGCAAGGGTGGTAAAGTTGGAAACAAATCCAATGGATCAGGCACAAGTGGAGGGAATGGTAACACCAATTCTCTAAAAGGTCAGAATGTGTTTAATAAGTCTTTTAAGATTTATTATGTTACATATATATCTGACATTTACTTTGTGTAGGATGATGATGTTGCGTGGTGGGTTGACTCTGGAGCAACAATTCATGTGTGTAAAGATAGAAGCTGGTTCAAGACCTACAAGTCAATGAATGATGGTTTTATTCTTCACATGGGAAACGAGTCAACTGCCCTGGTGCATGGAAAAGGATGTGTTGATTTGAAGTTTAGTTCTGGAAAGATTGTTTCTTTATTTAATGTTTTACATGTTCCTGATATTAGAAAGAATTTGGTTTCTAGTAGTGTTTTGAATAATTGTGGTTATAAACAGGTTATTGAATCTGATAAGTTTGTTTTATCTAAAAATGGTGTGTTTATTGGTTTTGGTTATTTATGTAATCAAATGTTCAGACTTAATATTGTTCATGATAATATTGATTCTGCTTTTATATCTACATCTAAACTTTATGATTCAAACCTATGGCATGTAAGACTTGGCCATGTACATTTTAAAAGGATGCAAGATATGTCTAAGGATGGGTTAATTCCAGCCTTTGATGTGAACACTGAAAAGTGTAAAACTTGTATGTTGAACAAGATAACTAAGAAACCTTTTCAAGGAGTAAAACGTGAAACTAAAGTTTTGGAGTTAATTCACAGTGACCTTTGTGATTTACATGCTACTCCCTCTTTGGGGAATAAAAAATACTTTGTAACTTTTATTGATGATGCTTCTAGGTTTTGTCATGTTTATTTATTACATTATAAAGATGAAGCATTAGATAAATTTAAAGTATTTAAAACTGAAGTTGAATTGCAACAAAGTTCCCTGATCAAAAGATTAAGGACTGATAGGGGAGGTGAGTACATGGATACTTTGTATTTTCAGTCTGTTGGTATAATCCATGAAACGACTGCCCCTTATACTCCTCAGCAAAATGGTATTTCTGAAAGGAAAAACAGGGTGCTGAAGGAGATGGTTAATTCCATGTTGTCCTATTCAGGGCTGAGTCAAGGGTTCTGATGCGTGGGAATCGCAACAGGCTTTACCTCTCGAGGGATCTCGAGAAGCTTACAACCCCCACCAGGCAGTGTACCTGATCGTTGTAGTATAGTATAGTGACAAGTACCGGGGGATTGATCGTTCAGCTTAGGAATAGTGTCGCTAGGATTAGAAAGCCTAATTACTAGTTCTAAAGGTGAGGGATGATTATTTTTGTATTTTTATATTTTTATGAAAGCAAGTAAAATCTCAGGTTTTGAAAGAGTGGGCGGAATTAGTTGCTATTCAACTAACCCAAAACTAAGATGTAATCAAAATAAAATACTAAAAATGAAATTAAACTAATTTATACTAAGGTTGTGAGCAGTAATTGGAGAAATTGTGTTTACTTAGACTTCACTACTCCCTAGATATCTTTTACACGTTAATTACTTGTTATAATTGCATGGATGACGGATTGTATTCCTTAATACCATTCATGGGGTGGCATACATAACTCCCCAATTCTATGAGCTCTTATCTCCTCCTACACCATGCCCAGCACAACTATAGGGATTGTAAACAGTGGCTCATGTATTAAATACAACCAATAAAGACCTAGTACGCCTCGGTTCATGTTTCTTAAGACGTTCAAGCATGTTACCATTTGGAGATCTGCCAGTTTTCATAAGCCTAACATATAAAATCATCCATCTAAGACAAGAATAAACAAGTAATCAACACATAATCAATATCTAGGTTTCATTAGATCTAAGCAAACACAAAAGAGATCTAGCCTAGCATAATGGAATTAAGATAAGAACATGATATAGACAACCAACACATAGACATATTGATTGAATTAGAAGAACACTTATCTCAATTACAATGCAAGGTATCAAGGGTTTGGAACCCTTGAAAAACCTGTAAAAGTTCCACCAAATTCGTCTTTAGGGTTTCTCCAAAACTTCTCCTTTTTATGTGAAAAAATAGAAAACTATATATAGGAAAAACAGGGTGACGGCGTCAAGAGCAAAGGTGTGACGCCGTCATCTCGCCGCCAAATACTTCCTCGGACGGCCTTGATCTACTTCTGACGGCCTGTGTGACGCCGTCATCAACCACGGTATTTTATTCTTGGGACTTTGACGCCGTCAAGAGAAACTCTTGACGCCTTCATGCACTGTTCCCAGCATAGAAATTTGAGACTTTGCCGTTTTCTTCACTTTTATGCTCCAAAAACGTCCGAAATGGCTTCTTTTCCAGAATTCACTCTCCAAGTACCTAAAATCACAAAAGGAACGATTTAGGGCAATATTTGATCAAATAAAGTCGGATTCGGGCTTAAATGACCCCCTAAAAACGGATCATTTTTCACCTCATCAGGTTCTGAGGTGAAGCTATGTTAACAGCTTGCTATTTATTAAATAGAGTTCCCAACAAAAGGAACAAAGTTACCCCTTATGAACTTTGGACTAAAAAAGAAACCTAACCTTAATTATCTTAGGATATGGGGTTGTAGGGCTGTTGTAAGACTCCCTGATCCAAAGCAGAAAACTTTGGGTGAAAGAGGCATTGAATGCATCTTTGTTGGATATGCTGAGCATTCCAAGGCATATAGGTTTTATGTTATAGAACCTAATGAGTCTGTTTCAATTAACTCAATAATTGAATCAAGGGATGCAATCTTTGATGAGAACAGATTCTCATCTATCCCTAGACCAAGTCAAAGGATTCCAAATGGAACCAATGACAATAGTGTTTAAGAGATTCCTGCTGATGAGGTTCCTACTGATGAGGTTCCTGCTGATGAGGTTCCTGCTGAGGTTGTGGAACAACAACTTGAACCTGAGCTCAGAAGGAGCAATAGGGTGAGGACTCCAAAGTCATTTGGACCTGAGTTTCAATTATACTTAATTGAAGGTACAAGGAGTGAGGTCTCTGACCAATACTCTTATTGCTTCATTGTGGAGGATGATCCCAAAACATTTGAAGAAGCAATGAAGTCCCAGGATGTTGCTTTCTGGAAAGAAGCAATTAATGATGAGATGGACTCTATCATGGGCAATAACACTTATGTGTTGACTGATCTACCACCTGGTTGCAAACCTCTAGGTAGCAAATGGATTTTCAAAAAGAAAATGAAGGTAGATGGAACTGTTGAAAAGTTCAAGGCCAGATTAGTTATTCAAGGCTTTAAACAAAAGTCAGGAATAGAGTACTTTGATACTTATGCTCCAGTGGCACGTATCAGTACCATAAGATTGCTAATTGCTTTGGCATCAATTCACAATCTGATTATTCATCAGATGGATGTGAAGACAGCTTTCTTGAATGGTGATTTAGATGAGGAGGTTTACATGAACCAACCTCAGGGCTTCATCATGCTTGGCAATGAAAACAAGGTGTGTAAACTGATTAAGTCTCTTTATGGACTAAAACAGGCACCTAAGCAATGGCATCAAAAGTTTGATGGAGTGGTTTTGTCTAATGGTTATTTACTTAATCAAGCTAACAAATGTGTATATAGCAAATTTGATGAATCTGGTAAAGGAGTCATCATTTGTCTATATGTTGATGACATGTTGATCTTTGGCACTGACCAAAATCAAGTTGATCTTACAAAAGAATTTTTGTCATCAAAGTTCTCCATGAAGGATATGGGGGAGGCAGATGTTATCCTTAGCATAAGGATCAAACATGAAAGTAACAAAATTTCTATCTGTCAGTCTCATTACATTGAGAAGGTGTTAAAGAAATTTAATTACTTTGATTGTACTCCAGTGAGTACTCCTATGGATACAAGTGAGAAGCTAATGCCTAATACTGGCAAAGCTGTATCTCAACTTGAGTATTCTAGGGTGATTGGCTGCTTGATGTATGCCATGACTTGTACAAGACCTGATATTGCTTTTGCTGTGGGCAAACTGAGCAGGTATACTAGTAATCCTAGTGCTCATCATTGGCAAGCAATTCAGAGGGTCTTTAAGTATTTGAAAAGAACTATGGATTATAGTCTCTCATATACTGGTTATCCTTCAGTATTAGAATGATACACTGATTCAAGTTGGATCAGTAACACTGAAGACAATTCGTCTACCAGTGGCGGGGTATTCCTACTTGGTGGAGGTGCAATTTCTTGGGCATCCAAGAAACAAACTTGCATTACCAGTTCAACCATGGAATCTGAATTTGTGGCTTTAGCTGCTGCTGGCCAAGAAGCTGAATGGTTGAAAAACTTGCTTCTTGAGATTCCATTGTGGTCTAAACCTATAGCACCTATTTCTATCCGTTGTGATAGTGCTGCTACATTGGCAAAGGCTTATAGCCAGATGTACAAAGGGAAGTCTAGACACTTAGGTGTCAGGCATAGCATGATTCGTGAGCTTATCATGAATGGGGTGGTATCTATAGTGTTTGTTAAATCTCAACAAAACTTAGCTGATCACTTGACGAAGGGTTTGGTTAGAGACTTGGTTTTGAAGTCTGCTAAAGGGATGGGTTTAAGTCCAACATAGTCACTGAATGCAAGGATACCCAACTCCCTTCTAAGGAAACTTGGAAGCTGAGTTCAATGTGCAAAAGCTGATCATTTAGTGGACTGAAGCACATGTATCACATACATCCCAAGGTTGTGCTTGTTACCTGCTGAAAGGAGGATGAAGTTTTCACTTCTTAATGGTTAATTTTCTTTGAAAAAGTGCTAAGCAGGAGCATGAATTAAAGATGAACCACCTATGTAAATGTTGAAGTTTTGCCGCTTCAGGAAGCTTTGGACTTTTAGCTTTTACAACATTTATGAATTGGATATGGACACATGGCTTTTATAGTGTCAGGAGTATTTTAGTGTTTGTAAACTTGTGTGTATTTATCATCAGGTATTCAAATGGGTTGAAGGGTTCAATTCTTAGAACACCCTGATTCTCGAATATTTGAAAGTATATGTACTAATGTGGAAATTCAATCCTCAGGATATTTTCATTTATGCACTTGTTTTGGTTTGTGTTTGAATTTTCATGCAAAGGAAGAGAACTAAATTTGGGGAGGATTGTTGGAAAATTTAGTGCTCTTGAAGGATCAATTCACACCTGGTAATGGGTTTGGAGGTATGGAGTATACACCCATTTGGTCACTGAATCCCCTGACTCAATAGTGGTTATGTATTGATCAAGGTACTGCTAGTAGACTTTGCTGCTAGTGTTGTGAATCTGCTGCTAGGATTCTGCTGACAGCTGATTCTGCTGCTAGCTGATTCTGCTGCTAGTTGATTCTGCTGCTAACAGCATTCTGCTGATAGTGTGATTCTGCTGCTAGCGTTTCCACTGATGTGTTAACATTACCACTGCTAGTGATAATGTTTCCACTGATAACCACTGATCCCTATTATTATGGAAATTATTATGATATAATTAATGGGCCGTTAATTATACATAATACCATGGGCTAGGGTTTGAGTATTCTCTATTATAAATAGAGGTCACATCATTCTGCATGGTGACACGTTTTAACAATACGATAAACACAAAACCCTAAACACTTCTATACGCATCTGGAAAGAAGTAAATCACAAGCCTCCTTAATTTTTTCTAATCACCAAAATACCCTTAACCTAATATACATGCTTCTATATAAGTCGTCATTTTTTAAAAATCAAAATCAATTGCAGCAGCTTCAGGACCCATGTGCATACTTCCCATATCATCTTCTTTTAACACGTAAATTCATGATAACAATCCTAGTACTTATTCTTTGACATGCTTGTTAATCCTATTCTTTGACATGCTTGTTAATCCTATGTTTTTTATGTCTAGATGTATACTAGCTAGTATGCTACTGTATGTTTTCAACCAAAAAAAAAAAAGAAAAAAGAAAAAAAAATCACTATTGTTGTATACAATTTCTACTGTAAATGCTAGTGTAATTTTTAAACAAGAAACAAGTGATGGAGCCATTAACAAAAATAAATAAATAAATAAATAAATAAAATCAAGAAACCACTATGATATATGGAGCCATTGATTGAACCTCAACCTTTAAAATAAGTATATAAAAAACACCATGATGGAGCCACTAACAAAAAAACCAACGTGATTTACTTGTCGTAACTTGCTTTTTTACTTTCAAGAAATCACTGTGATGGAGCCATTAAAGAAGTTCAAGAAACCACTGTGATATATGGATCCATTAGCTTCATTTTTTAAAGTCAAATTCCAGTTTGTGTTGTTTACTGTTCGATAAGGTAGATGAAATTGGAGCATGAGTTTGAAATTTTTATGGTTAGTTAACTATGTTTACACGTGGAGCATGAGGTGTTGAAATCCTTACGTTGCTTTGTTTGTTGGCCTTGGCAAAAGCCAAGTCTGAAAGTTAGACTACTTGACTAGTAAAATACTATTGAGTAACATACTCATTGATATGCATTTTTATTTGGTTTTTATATTTCTAGTGAAGGGTATAATAGTAAAATTACTAACTTTCTTTTCCTTTCTTTCTGACTCGGGAACACAAAAAGATTATATTTCTCCTTCCTTTCTTTCCAACTCGAGAACACAAAAAAGAAGCTATTATCACTTCTTTCCTCTTCTGTTTAGGCCCCCTTCCCTTTTACACCTTCTCTTCTTTCCTATACAAACTAAGGAACAGAGCACAAGCGTTATTGGGCCAAAGTTTTGGGAGGGCCTGGACACGGACCGTCCCCAGCCAGTGGTCGCAAAAATTTGAAGTCGCACTTAAACATTGGCAAGTTTATTTACTTGTGGATTGTGATGATCCAAAACTTGAAAAAAATGCACATTTTTGTTTCAAGTTTATTTCATTTGAAGAAAAACGCAGAGGTACGGTTGTGCAAGAATCGACTTAATTTATGCAAGAACAAACGATATAGAGCAATAGTTATGCAAGTAAAAAGTAAAGTGAAATGAAGGAAGAAAAGTTTATTAGATACCAGATATGATTCGTCTTATGAATTTAGATGGTCCTGTGCCATGACTATAATGAGGCCTCACTAAATACCAAAAGTAAATGTATAAATAAAAATATCTGTTGATGATATAAAATGTATTACTAATTTTACAAAAAACATAAACAACATTACTAAAAGAAACGTTTAACCGAATCACAATGCAAGCATCAAAATTAACTATTTAATTAGTACTATGGTTCTACCTTATTTTACGGAATACATATACCAAAACATAACGGCTATGTTTGGCACGGAGCTTTTTTGGAGCTTTTTTAGTCAATGAGCGGTGAGAATGAGCTTTTTTATTTTCAGTGTTGTTTGGCAATAGAGTGGTGAGCTTTGCTATTTTTTAGAAAAGCTCATTTTTCCAATACTTCTTTAAGAAGCTGTGAGCAGAAAGCTCATTTTTCACAGCTACTGCTCGCAGCTCACTGCTACTGCTTACAGCTACTTTTGCCAAACATAGCCAATATCTAATATTACATAGTTTGTGTTAGATCAAAGAAGTAAATAATCAATCTAACTAAAAGTGGCTAAACTGTTAACAATTAAAGCTTGAAGAATTAAAGATTGTATTCTAAAAGGCAAAAATCTAATTAAGAAAATCAAAATGCTACGTAATAAGTTTGAGTCACTCATACCTGATGGATTAATAGCAAGGATGATACATACGACACAACAAGAATATTGTGCAAGACGATCGGATGATATTAAAAAAAAGTATTAACTAATGAGACTTTTATAGTTTCATGTATATCTACATAATATTGACCTATTGTGCCTTAGCCCTATTATTGGCCTACTCTATCTATGATACGAATTAGTACGTTAACAACAAAATAGTACATATACATATAGCGAAATTCTTTTTTGGTGGCCCCTCTTTGGTGGTGGCCCTGTGCCAGCGCACCTGTCGCACTCCCCAATATCCGACCTTGGTAAACAACACCAAACTAAACCCATTTCGTTTTGACCACAAAAGGTCAAATGATCTTCAGATGGACCTTAGACCTGAAGCAATATGAAGCTTAAAACTCAAGGTATTGGACGACGAGCAAGAAACCTGTAGAAATCAAATGACAAAATCTAGATCATTAGTGGATTATTAATATTCTTATGCCACAGGTATGTAAAGAAAAGGTGAACGTCATTATGGGTTTTATGAAAAAAAAAAAAAAAGTTTTCAAGCACTACTGTGTGATTTGTGAGATCGAATTTGGTATTTATATGAACATTTGTGGGTACAAAAATCACGTTAGATGTAAAAATTGGTTGACATCAAACTAAAAACAACAGTTAATAACAAAATGTATAAATTGCTATGAAAGATTACAAGAAACTATTTATAAAGATAATGGGGAAGTAAATGCTAACCTTGAAAATCATTCCAAATACTTACGCTATGCATGGTGCATGGTTATTAATATTGAAAGAGGATAAATTTTGTTTTCTTAAATTGTGGGCTGACAAAGGCCTATTCGGCCTTTTGTTGTGGACTGGTCCAATAAGTTGTAGGTTGGGTCATAAGTGGTTGGGATACAGAATATGCCATGGACTGTTGTTGACCCGTTTTTCGAAGCCAAATTCATAGGTAGCACCAAACTGACGTAGCACTAGAACTATGTATGTTATATAGGGGTGTTGATCGGTTCGGTTAATTTTTTTTGGGTCAATCCGAAAACCGAACCGAACCGAACTAGAATTCAATCGAACCAAACCGAAAACCGAATTTGAATTCAGTTCGATTCTTGGGTTGACCCGAATAACCCGAATTTCACTATTTATTTTAAAAAAATTAATAATTACATAGATATTTAGCAAAAACAATTATTTCAAGCATAAAAAGTGTTTTTTTAATATTAAGATAACATTTTAATAGTATTTACATATATATAAATATAAAAAATATGTATATATATATTGTTGATGCATAATCTGGCGCGGACTTATTCAACGACTCTCCTTGGGCCGTTAGTCGTCTTCATAAGCCCTAAGTAGACCTGTACAACAAAGAGAACCCGTTAGGAGTGGACCCGAGGCCGTAGCCCCGGGATCCACCTCCGACGGTCAAGTTAGTATGTGATGCGCGGAGCATATAATAGCTATTAGGTTTAGGATAACCTGTTATGTTCTGTGGTGAATGGAACCCCAGCCCTATATTTATAGGACATGGATTAGGGTTAGGGCGTAGAGTGGGCCGCTGTCTGCCGGGCCTGGCCCATGTAGGGTCCAGTCCGAACCAGACGTCCACAAGCCCCCCAAGTTTAGTATGACATAGTGCGTGGCTATGTTATACTAAACTTAAGTTCTGTTCATGGCCGCGTAGGCCCAATCAGCCATGACGACATGGCCAACGTGTGCGCAACTTGTGTGCACATGGGACGGACCATAATGCGCAGCCCACATGCGACAGTGCGCACTGGGATTGCGATTGTGATTGTCTCACAATGGTGAAGGTGGATTCCACATGCTGTATCCTGGGTAAGGGCGTACCTTGTGTACAAGTAGCGATGCAACATGGTGCGACAGAAGACGTGCTCCTGTGGCAGAGGTGCGCGCTGTGCGCGACAAGTATGCGCGTTGTTCGCGACAAAGGTGTGCGTTGTGCACAGTAAGGATGTGCGCTGTGCGCGACAGAGGTGCGCGCTGTGCGCGAACATTACATTCGTCTTTACAACCGACAGAGGACGTCTCCCCTGCGGCGAGATGGTACGAATATTTAAATCCGTCTTTGTACCGGGCTTGCAATACCTCTTACGTACGATCTGCTTCCAAATATGCCTGCGTGACTTGTACAGAAACAGTGGTATTATATACTCTGGTAGCCCCCCAAGTTTGATGGTGCTACTCGTGTAGGAGCATTAAACTTAGTTATTCAAATCCTGAAAAACACTTAATGCAAATATTAGAAGTATATGCCGCGAATCGCGACATATAAAATATAATGAAGTAAAAGATTAGCGCGTAGCAAAAGTATAGCACATAGCATATATAATTAACACATAAGAGAAGTAGTAGTGCGAATTACACCTATCGTGAGGTTTTACAAACTACGTAAAAGAAGTAGCACGTAGCTAATAAATAAAAACAGTGCGCGCATGGCGATTAATTGATCTTTTTATTTTTTATTTATTTTTTAAATAATGGCGCGGATGGATGTACCATGACCGCGATTAATAGTTTCTGTTGCACGCACAGACGCAGATAGATTTATCGTGTCGCAATAGACTCTAACGTTTGTGGATGATCGCAGTTGACCACGGCTTTCGTCCAGTGCCTGTACGTGACAGTGACAGTGCGCTCATGGCGATTGACTAGCATCGTGGTGCCTGTACATCACAGTGCGCTCATGGCGCCAATCTGTGAAGATTTCCGGACGCATGGCCTAACGCGGGTAGATTTATCGTGACTGCGTTGTTCGCGGCTAAAAGATAAAATAGGTCCGATCGTGCGGACATAGCGCATGGCTATAGGTAAAATCGTGTTTACCATGTTTAAAAGATTTATGTAAAACCTTTTGAATATTGAAAAAGATAAAGTAGGTCCGATCGTGCGGACTTAATGCATTATAGGTAAAATCATGTTTACCAAATTTAAAAGATTTATGTAAAATCTCCTAAGTATTTTTAAAAGATAATATATGTTATCGTATGTATATGAGATATGCAAAAGATAATATTGTTGATATCTTAATTTGTGGAGAATATACTGCCGTATATTATTGACCATGATTAATTGTTTTATTATAATCACATGATTATATTTTAACAAACGTGTTTTAACGAACATGTTATTCAATCGTGTTTTCCTCAAGACTTACGCATGGTAGAATACAATGAGTTAAAAACAAAAAACACAATGGTTTTAGAGTTACCGACTTTAGAAACTGATTTCTGCTTTTCGGTAATATGAGAACACGAAACTTGTCGTAGTCATGTCCCACGGATGGCGCCACTTGTTGATGCATAATCTGGCGCGGACTTATTCAACGACTCTCCTTGGGCCGTTAGTCGTCTTCATAAGCCCTAAGTAGACCTGTACAACAAAGAGAACCCGTTAGGAGTGGACCCGAGGCCGTAGCCCCGGGATCCACCTCCGACGGTCAAGTTAGTATGTGATGCGCGGAGCATATAACAGCTATTAGGTTTAGGATAACCTGTTATGTTCTATGGTGAATGGAACCCCAGCCCTATATTTATAGGACATGGATTAGGGTTAGGGCGTAGAGTGGGCCGCTGTCTGCCGGGCCTGGCCCATGTAGGGTCCAGTCCGGACCATATGTCCACACATATAAATATATATATATATATATATATATATATATATATATATATATATATATATATATATATATATATATATATATATATATATATATATATATATATATGAATTTAGCTTTTGGTTCGGTTTTCGGTTAACACTGCCAAACCCCTATCCAACCCGAGAACCGAATTAGTAGTTCAGTTCGGTTCGGTTTTAGCAATTTCGGTTTGGTTATTAGTTCGCTTCGGTTGTTTTCGGTACGGTTCAATTTAGGTTTTCGGTTTTTCTGCTCACCCCTAATGTTATGAGTCACAATAATTAAAAATTGTGTGGTGAATATATCTATTCTACATTATAATGCATTTGGGACTATTATATAATTGGAAATGCTTAAAATTTAGACTTTTTTCTTGCTTACTATAGAAAGATTTCAAAATTAATTTGTTAGGATGCAAGTTGGTTAGAAAATTTGTTAGAGAGCGGTTGGTTGTTCAAACTAAATTTATTTGGCTTAACATCTCTAATATCTCTACTTATAAAGCATGAAGACAACTAAACGTGTAACCAAATAATGCAAAATATAATCACACGGTACGCGCACTCCGTTCTAGTAATTAATTAATAACAAATCTGCTTAGTGAAACTTAACTCAACCTGTTTTGACCCGTGACAACATCCCACCCTATTTAAACAGCGAATTGTACGTGAGGTTCTTATCAAGGCAAAAAGTGAAAATCATGTCACTAAGAAGGATGTAAAGGAAGATTGATAAAACTCACAACTCAATGATGGCCTTGTATCTTGAGTGTCTATGAAATGTTTGACTATGAAACTACAAAACAGTGTCTCAATAGGCCTTTGTTAGGTAATTGAGCTCTGTTTTGGTAGCTTCTTAGGCAACAACTTGTTGACATTCATAAAGTAGGTTTCCATTGAGAGAAGGGTATGTGAGTTTGGTGGGCAGTGTATGTAGGTAGGAATAGTGAGGTGTGAGAGATGAACCTACTTGGTCCTATCTATACACTGCTAAGGGGGCATGGAGATTCTCCCTCAAGGTGAGTGTTTCCAAGGTTCTGAAGCCTTTTGTAAAGAGGGAAATGTAGGAACCTTGGAAGAGCCCTTGACTGGAATGATGGGTGGCTGTAGTCTTCATTATGATGCCTGCTCACTTTCCCTCTTGATACATTGTGGATGAGGGTTGAATGGTCAAGATTGGGAAGTGAGTATGGAAATGTAGTAATGAGACTATGGTCTTGGTGCATTAAAGGGTGACTCTCATGAAATGCTAATCTGCAGATTGGTGATGGATGCAGTTTTCATGAGTATGCTGTGATACTTCAGTGCAAAGTTGAAGTATAGTATTACTGTGAGATTATAGTTTGTTGTCTGATAACTAGTATACAGTTTCATTGTTTCTGGATGGAGTCTGTTCTATTCCAGTGATGTAGTTTCAAGTTGTAATCTTGATGCGTATTAATAAAATATGTTCACCCTTTTGCACCAAAAAAAGGATGTAAAGGAAGGCTTTGTTGAAAAGAAGGTATCTGATGTCATCATAAAACGGTGCCGCATGGTGCTGCGCTCTGTTGCTGCTCAGGATGAAAACGCTTGCTAGATTTCAGGACCATTGACCTCAGATTGGATGCAGGATTCTACGGTGGCTCACATGAATCTTTTATTGAGGATGTTCATGAGGTATGCCGAGAAAGAAAATAAAATATCCGACCCATATATGGCAACTATGTCGGACAGTTTTTGCTCATTAAGCAAATCCTGAGTTGGTTTCTTTAAACTATTAACGAGTTGGATCAACTATTAACGAGTTTAACTGACCCTATAATAGAACAGGTTGAAATTATGTTTAATTGTATTTAAATGCTTTACTCACTACATTTGGCATTTGCTTTATTAAGAATAATGGCCAGTGATTATGTAAACAGTACAATTCTTGTTGTCATCTTTAGTTTGATGATTTAGAGGTGCCAATATGTGCCGGGATGGGTAACTGATAAAAATGTGTAATTTTTTGGCACTGGTGTGAGGTTGGGCTCATCTGCAACACTTTTGTCCAATTTCTTATAAAAGTAATTGGTGTATATAGATATGGTAACGAAATGTATATTAGTTTACTAGGGGATTTCAAGCTTTCAAAATCTACTTTGGGCAACTTTCGACTTGTTTGATCAGTGTAGACCATTTTTGCCATATTGTTTTTATCCGTTTTCCCGTCAAAGGTAAAACATTTTCTGAATTGACCCGTTAATAAGTAACTGGGTCGAAATTGTCTCCTCTATATTTAATACAGTAATTACTAATTAAACTAAGCCAATCCACTTGACCCGTTGTGACACGATTTAAAAACATGGGTTGACCTGTTACCCAACCTGGCGCCTCTATTACCTCTAGTGTTAGGTTCTAACTGTCTGGATATCTGACATGTATGATCTTTTGGCAGGTTCGTGCAAATTTGAGAATAACATGTAGGAACAAACCTAAATGCTTGAATTTGATTGAATCTTTCTTTAAGAAGTTCGAGGAACTGTATGAGCAAGAGGTCAGTCTATTTCTATATCAATAATTTATATTCTTACTTTTAAACAAACATGTGCCAATAATTATGTTTTTCGTTATTTAGGTACTTTCACTGGTCAGCAGAATCAACGGTTCCAATGTATCATCTGAAGAGACCAAAACTGTACTAAACACGATGTTTGCAGACACAATTACAAGCACACTTCCCATTGCACCATGGGAGGAGGGGATCTGCAAAGTATGTGGAAAGGACGAAAACGACCATGTCTTGCTTTTGTGTGATAGATGTAATTCAGAGTATCATAGAGTTGGTATTGCCCTACTTGCATTTCAGAATTCACAAGACAAGCGCAAAGAGGATGAAGATTCAGAGAGAGTTTACCCGAAGTGGTTTAAAAGAAGTTGCAAATTTAGCAGATAAGATGGAGAAATCGGAATACTGGGAATTAGGCGTCAAGGAGGTTAGTTTTGACTTATATTGCATCACTGTTAGTTGTCTTACTTTGACTTTGAATATCAAACAAACTTCTACCATTGATCCGAATATATCAGATGAAAGATCAATATTTGTATAAAAATACTCAATAAGTTCTGTTACTACTAATGAAACTGGATTTTAAAGCTGTGGAGTAACGAGAAATATATATCTTTGCTTAATATACAAAGTCAATTGAAGAAAATGGGTGATCATAAATTATTCCCATATTAATGTGGCAATTTTGAACCATTTTTCTAGAGATGGGTCGATTTTTTTGTAATATAAGTTGGGCTAATAAAAAAGTAAATGGCGCACGAGTCAAGGGGGGTGATCATAATTTATTATATTATGTAATAAGAAAAAAAGCTATTTCCTCATACCTGATCCTCCTAATCATGACACTTGCCATCCACTAATGTCTGTTCATCCCCTTGATTTTGACAAGTGTAATTGTCATATTGTTACGATGGTAAGTCGGAACATCTTTTACAAGGGCATCATTTTACATTCTCTTGTAGTAATACATTTATTATTTATGAAATTATCTAAAAAATGGCAAATGGTCAACGGCCCAACCTGATTTGACTCATACTGAAAATGACCCATGACAACCCGAACCTATGTCAACTCGTTACTAGTGTTATGGTATTTTGAATTTCCGGAAATAGTTAAATGGTAGATTATAGATAAGGTACTCGGTTGTAACTGGATTACGAGACTTTCAATAGGATCTATAAGGGACTAAGGGTTAAACTTTCATTTTGTTCATTTGGGTTGCTGAACTTATAAAATATAGGTAAACAATACTGAACTTGTAAAAACATGACACTTAAGTTACTTAACTATCCAAAAATATGCATTTGGTAACCCTTAAAATATGGGAAGTAATCTAAATTATAAGTTTAGTAACCCAAATGAACAAAATGAAAGTTCGGTTGGAAAGTTTAGTGACATATTTGTATACTATTAACCTGGTTCTATGTATAGAAAGACAGATTGCATAAAATAGCTATCTACTTTTGGTAATTCTAAATCATCATTACATGTCGAGACGGTAATTTTTTTTGACATGATAACGGTTGGCATAAATTTTGTGCAATTTTCCCATAGAATTTTACGCAATTTGCACCGAATAAATTGTGATGACTGACGAGTTTCTATAAATGATACGAATTGATAAACATGAAAAAGTAACAAAACTTTTTGAACATTTTTTTGCAGAGGGTTATGCTTCTACAATTCTTGTGTGACGAGACTTTGGGTTCGACGGTAATTCGGAATCATATGAGCACAGATAATTGTGATGCTAATAGGAACTTCTTGGGTCATGACTCAGCCGGAAGACTCTACTGGGTTCTTGGCCGCCCCGGAAGGTTGTTTGTATCTGGTTCCGACAGTGATGGTGAGGAATTTGATACTTGGAATTGCTATGAATCAGATGCCGAGGTTGAGGCTCTGATTGAGTGGTTGAGAGATGATGATGCAAAGGAAAAGGAACTTAAAAAGTCGATTTTTAAATGGCAAAGAAACAGATCAAATGATCAGAATCTTCAAATTGATCTGCAAGTTGATTGCTCGAGGTCAACGGTTCATGTCAGCAATGCAAAGGCCGCGTTTGAAAAGAAATTTGGTTCATTCCTGAAGGACAATGGTGAGGGGAAAATATATCGGTGTGATTGCTTGGAACTAGTGGGGTCTACAAGACACCATTGTTCTTCATGCCACTTGACATTTTTTAGTCACGAAGTGCATCAGTGTGACACTCTCGAGATGCAATTGACTTTGGCTAATGGACTGACTTGGTCGAATGGGATTCCTCAAGATGACAAAGCTGGATTCTTGGTCAGACACAATTCTAGGATGACAGAACCCCAAAACGAGTCACCATATGAGGTTGACGGGTTAAATGAGGGTAAAACTGGAAAATCCCCATCATGTTCTTCTTCTCGGACGTTAACTGGCAAAGCTTTTGAAATTAGTCGGTCTTTGAAAATCAATTTACTGGATATTGAAGCTGCTCTTCCGCGAGAAGCTTTTAGACCTTCAAGAGGAGGCTCAGATAAATTAAGAGCTTGGCGCTCTTTTGTGAAATCGGCCCACTCTATTTATGAGGTAAGTTTGTATTCTTATGTGTCTTTTTTCGTTTTATTCAACAAGGGTTAAAATTGTTATTACGTGATTGAGTGGTTATGTTCTTTTGGTACCGCCGGGGAAACCCAACCCGAGCCACCTTTGATGACCTGGCACGTAAACTTTATGCGTACAAATGTACCTAGTGTATTTTTATGTGATAAATTTCGAAACTTTATGCATTTCAGATGGCACAAGCTACTATGATCTTAGAGGACATGATTAAAACAGAGCACTTGAAAAAAGAATGGTGGTATTGGTCATCACCTTCAACTGCTGCCAAAATCTCAACTGTTTCATCACTTGCTCTACTAGTTTACGCCCTCGATGATGCTATATATTATGACGAACCACCTCCACCACCAACTGTGGACCCTACAGAACTTATAGCAGCGCCAGAAGAGTTCGTAGCAATGGAAGAAGCACTAAAAAAGTCGATGGAACTAGTGAACCAAAAGTCGATGGAAGAAGCACCCAAAAAGTTAACCCCAAAGAAGCGAAAGTTAAGCATCTCAACAATAGTGGGTACGCCGAACGACGCAGAACCATCTGAGCCAACCAAAAATTCAATGGAAGATGCACCCAAAAAGTTAACCCCGAAGAAGAAGCAAAAGTTGAGCACCTCAATAATGGCTGGAACGTCGAATGATGCAGAGCCCTTCGACAGCGCAATAATCAAAGACAAACCGAAGAAAAAGAAACTTAAAGTTTCAAGTGATTTATGAAGCTGATTAAAATCTGATGTTTTTCTATTTAGAGTTGTAAATGGTTAATTGTGAAACTTTGATGATAGTTAGACGGGACCTGAGGGGTGAACCGTGAACCAACTTGATGGTCATGTGGTATGGACTCAGCGATTGCACCCTGAGTGTTGTAGGAAATGGGAGTTGGCTGCAACATATGAAAATGTTGTTGTACATTTTTCCCTTTGATTGTTGTGTTTTAGTTTGTTTTTCAAATGGATTTTAGGGCTTGTAAAGCCATGTGAAATCAAAGAAATCGAAGCAAGGATTTTCCATAAGTTACAGTTTTGCACTTTTGCATAAGCTCACAAAGCTCAGCCTTCATGTTTATGGTAATTTACTCTGCACTAATCTCATGTCACCAGGAGCATCCTTTGAACCCTCTTTTAATGACAACCAGAAAATTGCAACCCATATGTTGCTGCGGAATTATTAAGAAAAGTTTGTGTTTTGTCACGAGGTTATCACTTAAATCTGGATAATTACATAGTTATTTTATGGCACGTTTCAGCCACATTCCTTTGTACTTAAACAGTTTTTTGAAGTAATATATTTTACCAGGGTGAAAAATCCCTTTTATCCAAAAAAAAAAAAAAAAAAAAAAATTATGACTGTAGTAATCCACAACTTTATCTCTAGTTTTGGCAACAGCCTAACAACTATTTTTGATTAAGAGCTATGCTACATGCACAAAAGTTTTACAAAAGAAATTTTCACAAAAGAATGAAGATGGAAATTTAAAAGTAAGGGAGAGAATTGATTAAGATTATTTTATTAGTCACAAAAATATTTTGAAAGTTTTTTTTTTTTTTTTTTTTTTTTTTTTTTTTTTTTTTTTTTTTTTTTTTTTAAGGAAATTTTGTGAATATAGGCATTTTCCTTTTGTTAAAATAAGATTTGATCTGCTTAGATCCTCTAAGGTTAATATAGTAATTTCACATCATGTGACATTGTAACCTCATATTATCCATATTTTTAATTTCATACACAATTAATTTGTTGATATTTGCTCATTTTCTGCACAATTATTGCTGAAATAGCCGAGTGGAGATGTTTCTGGTTGTTCGGGTTTGATGTTTTTCCGCAACGATTTCCCCATTTAAGTTATATAAGGTAACATGTTATAATGTTTTGATGCCTTGTACAATGTGGTGAGATATACTGTTCTGTATCTTCATGTTGTATTCCATTGTTCTGCACACTTGAGTCTTCACTTGACAACTGAACTGCTGCATTCACTTTAGCAAGCCATGATACCTTAACATTACCAAGTATATGTTGCAATTCTATGTAAAGCATTTTAGTAAACACTTTCTGTGCATCACATTATTATACAGTTTATAATATGAACATATGGAGATGCTGCCATATATCACACAGCGCGGGGAAATGGCCACCCATGGTGTTAGTGGCATTTTTATTAATAAACAGGACTTAAAACCATTGCCAAATACAAGTAAAGCTTGAAATTACAATACTAAGCAGATGAAAAAACACACAAAAAACTTATACAACTACGCACGTGGAACCCTTCGCCATTTTGCCATGAACACCATCACCTTAACATACACCCAATCTTTCAAGTTATCTTGACACTGGAAAAAAGCATGTCACGCACGACGGTTAAGAAGTAAAGCGCCAACTACTATCCAAAATCCAGTAGGAAAACCAGCGGCCCCTCCAATATAAAACCATCTCATAAGTTCATCTATGGCTTCGCCATCACTTTTACTTTCACCAGTCACAGGTGTTACTTCATGTTCTTTATCTCCGGGACAATACTTGGTCAGCGGAGGTCCACATAGTCCAGCATTTCCAATGTACCTTGAAGGTTCAAAGGTCTGGAGTTGAGTGCCAGATGGAATCCTCCCGGACAAGTTATTATGCGACACATCAAGATAATTTAAAAAATTCATCTGAGACATGCTTGACGGCAACCCTCCTGAGAAGCTGTTTTTGGATAAATCCAAAATTTGAAGTTCTGTCATTTGACCAATGTCTTTTGGAATCTCTCCAAGTAGAGCGTTGTTTGACAAGTTTAGTAATACTAATCCCTGCAGACTGGTAATCTCGTATGGGATTTGTCCAGTGAGACTGTTGGCTGATAAATCAATTGTCTTCACCAATTCCAGATTGCTACTAAACTCATTTACTTTTCCTTGCCATTCAATCGACAGATGGTCAATATAGCCCTCTTCAAAATAGAAAGACCAGCGTGGCAAAGTAAAATAACTAAGATAATGATGTAGATTCTGTTCCGTAAACACTCCTTTTTGAACCATGGAAGTAAGATTATGCACACACGATGGAATTGTTCCATGGAGATTGTTAAATGACAAGTCTAAGATTTGAAGACTTACTAATTGACATATTTCTGAAGGGATGGCTCCGGAAAAGTTGTTCGCTTTTAGGCTAAGCGCATACAACCTTGACAAGTTTTCACCAATCCAAACAGGAATATTACCGGTTAATTTGTTGGCCCCGAAGTCCAAAAAGCTTAACTTGGTGCAATTCTTCAAAGAAAATGGCAATTCTCCAGAGAAGCTGTTGTTGGATAAACATAACGCCTCGAGTTGACCCAAACATCCTACATACGGAGGAATATATCCTGATAGAGTGTTGTGGCCTAAATTAAGAACTCTTAGATACGTAAAATTCTTCAAGCTGTCTGGAAGTTCCCCGGTCAATGAGTTATGTGACAGATCTAAAAAACTTATACGTGGCGGAAAAGTAGGTATTGGACCATAAAAGCTGTTGGAACTCAAATCTACAAATTCAAGTTCAGGACTTGATAATGATTCTGGCAATGTCCCACTTATGTTGTTCAAAGAGAGAGCCAAATACCTCAATTGAGAAGGGCGCCATTGGTTCCAGAACTCTTTGGGAATTGTGTCTGAAATGCTATTGTTGGAAAGATTAAGATGCCAAAGTTTTTTCATTTTTTGTATAGATTTGGGGAAACGAGGTCCTAGCTTGTTGGAGCTGAAATCAATATGCTCTACACTCATAGAAAGGTTTGACACGTCATCATTAAAAAGAGCTCCTTCGAGTGAGTTGTAAGAAAGATCTACATACACAAGATTTGATTTTTCAATGTTTTCAGAGATAACACCTCTAAGAGAATTGGAAGATAGGTGTAGTTCTTGAAGTGTGGGTAGTTGCCACAGTTTGTCACTTATTGTTCCATTTAACTGATTGGAATCTAGGTACAATATACTTAGGGATGAAAAGTTTTGAATCTCATCAGACAATGACCCTGTTAATTGGTTATCTGAAGCGCCCAATGAAATTAACATATTTGGGGATGTGCATCGAGACAAGTTGTTCAGAAAATCTGAAAGATTCCCATCAAACGAGTTGTTAGAAACATCAAAAGTCTTAAGCCTATTGCCAACTAATGGGCACAACCACCGATAACTTGATGAGTTGAGATCGTTGCTACTGAGATAAAGGGTATCAATAGATGAAGAAGAGTTGACAACAGAAGAATATGGATGCATGACTTTTGAGAGGTCACATGAGCTTAAATCTAACAATTCTAGGTTTGGAAGACCTATAATTACATTTACCCAGTTATTTGCTTTGGCCAGAGAAGTTCCAACCATATCAAGGTAACGTAAAGAAGATAGAGAAGATAACCAATCTAAGTTTTCAACTGTACAACTACCGAGGTATCCTAGCTCTAGAGTTAGCAAACTGGTGAGGTTTCCAAATTCTGGAGGAATGGTTCCAGAGAAAGAGTTGTCTGAAAGGTCAAGCTCTGTTAATTTGGTCAATGAACCAATGGATCTCGGAATGATTCCACTGAAATTATTCCTACTAAGGGAAAGGGTTGTTAAATTGGTCAAGGAACCAATGAACTCGGGAATGGGTCCACTGAAATTATTACCACTAAGGTCAAGGGTTGTTAAATTTGTCAAATAACCAATGGACATGGGAATGGTTCCATCAAACTGATTCCATTCAAGGTTAAGATAAGTTAAATGAGTTATGGAGCCAACGAACAGGGGGATTGTTCCATAGAAAGAACAGTGGGACAGATCTAGATGATTTAAGTAGGTTAAGTTAAGCAATGAATGGCTAATCTCACCTCTAACACCACCTGTATAATCGTCGCACATCAGGTGAAGCATTGTGACATGACCTGTTTGGTTGTCACACGTGACTCCACTCCATTTACAACAATCTTCTTCTTCTTCACGTCTCCATGTAGAGAGCAGGTCATCGGGGTCTAGAAGGCGAGCCTTGAAACCAAGAAGAGCTTCTCTCTCATTATCAATGCACGTATTAGTAGCTCCTCCTCCTGCTGCTACAACCAGTTTGTGGTCAAGGGAAGTGGCTGTCGTGGTATTAAACCATAGTAGAACAAGTGACAAAGTAAACAAAACATGAGTTTGCATAAAGTGAAAGCAAATATTTTCTCTCATAATGTATATGTTGTATTGATGCTATTTTTTCTGATAAATCAACATAGATGCCTCTATGCAGCTTTATATAGACTTAGAAAAGAATAATTGTGTGGTGGAGAAAAGACTTGGATGTAACTCATGGAAAAAAGATCAAAGTCCCTGTTGCATATACACGAGATGTTACTCTCACCAAAAAAACTGGTTACAAAAAGTTATTTTGACAAAAATTATAAATCCTTAAAAAATATTCTTTATTAAAAACCTTAATAAAACTTTGCTTTCTTTGCTAGCTCACTAGTACATATTCTATGGTGTGAAACATGGACAAAACTTGGTCATAGATGGTGAACATTTCTGCGGATACACATGTGCTCATTTATCACATGTGCTGGACCAAAAGTGTAGAAAACCAAGTTTCGTTTTTTTTTTTACCCAATGAAACTTGTTTTACATTGTCAACCGTTAATAGTAAATCTTGTCTCCAAAAATATTTTCTTTTTCTTTTATTGTAAAATATACATTAGTTGATCATTTGTTCCACAAAATTCAAGTTGCACGTGGAAGTGTTTTTGTGAATATATCTACTAGTTGATCATTTGTTCCACAAAATTCAAGTTGCACGTCTCTAATTGACGACAAGATTTTCCTTACATAACAATTTATAGTAGATATAAACAACGACTATAAGTGATAAAAACAAGTTTACGCCGAGTTTTGGTATTTCCGGCAAGAATTGTAGGTTTCGGCAAGTTTGACAACCGTTGACCATCTTTGACTGCCCTTGAGCACGGGGACCGATTTGTTGACTGATTTACACAAATCAAAAAGGTTGGCGGCACTTAATCGGCCTTGTAGGCCTTTTTTAGCAACACCGAGCATAATTATAATTATATAAAATTATAAATCAATGTACAACAACAACAATTATACCTAATCCCGCCTCCTTAGAGTATACGTACGAGAAGGTAGGATGTGAGTGTATGGGAAGGTAGGTTCTAGAGAATCACACCCCTACTCCAAGGTAATAATTATAGAAAGAAGTGTCAAAGAACAAGTTCTATAAATCGAAAAGGGGAAGTATATGAATTAGTTAATGATATATAAATTCTAGCGCAAAATAATAGTTAAGACAAAGTTAACAGATAGAATAGTAAAATAATAGTTAAGACAATTAAACAAAATAATAGAAGAGTAAAACTTTGAGGATTGATATCAAGGAAGATAACCCTTTTACCAACTCGAAAGATCCAATAAGAGTAAGGAAGATAGCTACATATTCTGACTCGGTTGATGATAATGATGTGTAGTCCTGTTTCTTTGATTGCCAAGATGTTGGGATCATTCATTACCCAAGTCTCGTAAAACAAGGATTTGAACACAAATTCACCTAAATGTTGGAAAACATTAAACGTATTCAAGTCACTGAGTGAATAGTTGCTCAGTGAGTCACCTTCAGGATGCTTAGCACGAGTCTATGAAGAAAGTCTCTCCATTCAGTGAGGCGGAACTCAGTGAGTGACACCTAAGCCAAAGAAGAAGGTGATGAGTTCAGTGAGGATGACAATAACTCACTGAACCCTCAAGGCTCCTCAACAACTTAAAGAGTACTGATTGAAGACTGAAGAGTGAAGACCTGAAGACTGAAGAATGGGCGGGACAAAGCGGGAAAAGTTTGAAAGGATAAGTGGGTGTCTTTATCAACCTAAAGTCAAACTTTCCCTAAAAGGCAAAATGTCAGGATGGTGTCATCACTGCTCCTAAGAAAGACGTATTGTCTTATACCTAAAATAGCCCAATGTAACAGAGACAAAATACGTAGGTATTTTGTCCTGGCTAGCTTAGGTCATCTTTTGTTTTTATCATTACGGTTGAAAATACTTGTGTATAAATAGGAAACATAAGAGAGGAGTAAAATGTTGACAAGTTTGTGCAATTAAGGCTTAGACATTCACAAACTACTTTTACTCCTTCAAAGAACAACACAGTCCCTGAGATAGCTCAGTATGACCTTTAGTTTTCACTCTAACTTAGTTGGAGTTTAGAAAGGAGTCATACCATACTTGTCGTTTCAATCCCAAGTGTTATTCCGCGAACACTTGGGTATAATTCTTTTGATTAATTTTTAATAAAGAGTTAAACGTTGAAAAATATTATATCTTATCTTTTACGTTTATTTACATCTTGTTATTAATCAATCGTATCTTTGTTTAAGCCATGGAACTTAGTTTAACTTCATAGTTAATATTAACCAAGTAAAAGGGACCAACAAGTGGTATTAGTGCCTTTCGTTTATAAAACTTTCAAAACAACAGAGTGCTCAAAAGTTTTTAAAATCAAGATCCTACCATGGCTGACATTGATGTGCCCCAACTAGTCGATAAAAAGGGTGGAAGCTATACTACTACTGCTCCTAGACTTGAAGTTGGTAAATTCAACAAGTGGAAAAAGCTCATGCTTTGCTACTTGACTGATATGGAACCTTATTACATTAAGCTCATTAATGATGGTCCATATGTGCTAAAACTGCCCAAGGTTTAATCAAACCTGAAGCCCAGTGGACCTCAGATGAGAGAAGGGTGGTAAACCAAGACCAACGCCTGAAAAACATCATTATATCTTGTCTTCCTGACGATATAATGGAATCAGTCATCAATTGTCCAACTGCCAAGCAGGCATGGACTGACTTGGTTCATAGCTATGAAGGTTTCTCAGATACCAAGGAAAATACGATCATGGACCTGAAACTTGAGTACAATACTTTCAGGGCCAAAGACTCTGAAAGTCTCTCAGAGACCTACACTCGGTATAAGACCCTTCTCAATGAACTAACCAATGATGGTGTCACCTTGTCTAAGCATGAAATCAATGTTAGCTTTGTCAACTGTCTCCCTGAGAAGTGGTTAAACTTCTCTCAGGGTATGAGAAATGCAAATCACCTTCAAAATCTTGAGCTTCCTGAGATCTATGGAAAGTTTCTCTATGAGGATAACTTGATCTCAAGGAGATACCCAGACTCCAAGAAAGCTCAAAAGTTCAAAAAGACCCTGACCACTTCACCAATATCCACTGCTTTCTATTCCAATGGTGTTATGTAGGATTTTCAAGAGGAATCTGATGATGAGGTTGATGAAAGAACCAGTGATTTTGCAAATTGAATTTCATGAAAGGGCACTTCTTGCGAACTCAAAATGGTTTATTAAAAGAAACAAAATTGTTTCAAATGCAAAAGCAAATGACAACTCTGAATGTTTCAATTGTAGTAAAAAAAAGGTCATTTTGCAAAAGACTTTTTCTCAAAAACCACCTCAGAACCCTCTTATAAATTCTCAGGAAACAACTCCTTCTCAGGAACCAGCAAGTTCCAACTAATAATGCTTCAGTCTAGCCAGTCTTTTCAAAACGAGTCTGAAAAATTTCCACAAAAGGATTTTGAAGCTAAATATAGAAAAGGCCAAGGCCAAGGCCAAACTTGCTCTTCTTGAGTCAGTTCCCTCAACCTCTCAGTCACCTCAAGGTCCCAAACCTTCTCAGCTGAAAAAAAGGCTTGTAGCTGAAACATTTGATTGGGACGAGGAAGAAGTGTCAGTGCCCTGATGGCGCTCTCAGATGACAACAAGTTGGTTGTGGGAAAGAATCATGCAACGAATGGAGAGTGGGTGAGCATCACCATGAGAAAGGTAAATATCTTACTTTCTATGGATAATGATTCTGATTGGAAATCTTATTTAGATTATATTAATGTAGATCTTAAGTATGTTGAAGAGCAAAGATTAAACTTGTTTTCAAAATATAACAAATTGAGTTTTGAGTTAAATCAGTGTAGAGATGAACTTATTGCTTTAAAACAAGCAAAACTTGAAAGCATCACACTTCAAATTCAAAATGCAGAACTAGTAAAATAAAATCAAGCTCTTCAGGAAGAACTTAAGATTGAAAAGGCTGTTATACATAAGTGGACTCAGAAAAATCCAAGAGTCTTTGATACAGTGAGTCTTACACCTAGTACAAAGAAAACTATACTAGGAGAGAATCAACTCACTGAATCATCTGGTTAGAATCATGGTGAAAAGGCCTTCCTGCCTGCTGGCATAATTTTCAATGAAGAAATGGAACCCAAATCTAGTGACTGGGTAATTAGAGTCAATCCTGACAGTAATCTACCCAACTTCAACACTGGGAAAATTTTGGAACCTAAAAGTCAGGCAATAAAAAATATGCTTGAAGTCACTGATGAGCCCAGTTACACTGAGCCCATCACAGAGTCTGAGGCAGATTCCCAATCACCACTCCCACCACTAACACCACTTCAGGGAGCTACACCTTGTTCAGACCTTACTCCATCAGTCTATCAACCACATTCTCCCAAGGAGAAATCAGGTTTAGGGAGAACTATCCTGAAGAGACCTACCTCTGTTTCCACTGAGTCTCCACTGAAGTGAAACCTGACAGCACTAACTCAAAATATGATCAGTTATCTGAACTTGTTAGGAGGTTGAGTGAAAAGATTGAGTCCACTGAAAAATCTTCTTGGACAAAACCTAAACAACAACCACCAACTTCCTCAAGTACCTCCAAACAAAACCCTCATCCAAACCCCAAAAAAGATGTGAACTATGCAACTATACAAATCATACCACTGATAATTGCTACAGAATTCTGTTTTGTATGATATGCAAACAAGAGGACCACATGACCTCTGATCAGAAATCTCACCTTGCATCCAAGAATGCACACAAGCACTACAAAACACAAGGCCATCAGTATGCCTCTCCTTCCAAACGACGACCAAAGGCAAAGCCTTTCCTGCCATGTCCTCACTCTGGATTCAATGATCATCTCCCTGATGATTGTATGATGTTCCCATGCTGTAACATATGTGGAGATCCCTCCCATGATGATTCAAGACATGACAAGGTTATTCAGGCTAGAAGAGGAAATACCTCTCAGTCTGCTGAGTCTTCATCAACTTCAAAATGCAAAACTTGTGGAAGCTCAGTACATTCTACCTCAGACCATGACTCAATAGCCAAATTAAAAAAGGCCATGAGAGCCAAGCCCACCAGGAAGTGGGTAAACAAGAAAAACTAACCCAGTTTACTATTTGTGCAGAAACATACCAGAGATCCTATTTGGCATCTAGACAGTGGATGCTCAAGGAGTATGACTGGTGTGAAGAATTATCTACACAAATATGTTGAAGAGCCAGGACCCAAAGTTGTATTTGGTGACAATTCATCATGTCCTACTGAAGGTTATGGTTCTAGTAAACTTCAATGGTATAGTTTTTGCAAGAATTGCTTATGTTAATGGTCTCAAGTACAATATTATCAGTGTGAGTCAACTATGTGGTGCAAAATATATAGTTCAGTTTGATGATAAGAGAGGAACCATCTTTAATGCCAACAAAGAAGTTGTGTTGATTGCTCCCATGAGGGATGATGTCTATGTTCTAGATATGTCATCCCTCACTTAGAATGGGACTTGTCTCTTCACTAAGGCAAGTGAAACAATCAAATGGCTGTGGCATAAAAGACACTTTCATCTTAATTTCAAAAGTATCAACAACCTGGCCAAACAGAACAAAGTTCTTGGCCTCCCATCCCTGGTGTTTACAAAATACAAGCCATGCTCAGCTTGTGAACAAGGTAAACACCACAGGGCATCATTCAAAACAAAACAAAATTTCTCCATCAAAAGCTGTCTACACCTCTTTCACATGGATCTCTTTGGACCTGTCAGTCCGATGTCTATTAACCATGAGAAGTATACTCTGGTCATTGCGGATGAATACTCAAGATACACTTGGGTGTACTTCTTGACCAAAAAGAGTCAGGCAGCTGATACCATCATGTCCTTTGCTAGAAACATTGAAAATCAATATGATGTCAAAGTTAAACAGATTAGAACTGACAATGGTACTGAGTTTAAAAACCATGACCTTGAGTGTTTTTGTGATGAGAAAGGCATTTCTCAAAACTTCTCTTCTCCCTATACTCCTGAACAAAATGGAGTAGCCGAAAGGAAAAACACGACACTCATTGAGGCAGCAAGAACAATGTTGAATGGCTCAGTCTTCTCTAAATACTTTTGGACTGAGGCAGTCAGAACAGCTTGCTATACTCAAAATAGGTTCATTGTTGTGAAAAGACACAATAAGACCCTTTATGAGATATTCAAAGGAAGGATCCATGACATCAACTATTTTCATGTATATGGGTGTCCTGTGTTTATTCATAACCACAAGGATCACTTAGGTAAATTTGATGCCAAAGCTGATGATGGATACTTTCTGGGATACTCTCTTGTCTCCAAAGCCTTCAGGGTGTACAATACAAGGAGACAGCAAACTAAGGAAACCTATCACATAACTATTGATGAGAGCACTGAATCCAATAGGTTCTCCAACTCCTCAGTTGATGAAATTGGTATTGATGACTCATCAAGATATCCTCCTGATGAGTATATGATGAGGCGAAAAATGATCCATTTTTAGGGGGTCATTTAAGCCCGGAATTGAATTTATTTGATCAAATATTGCCCTAAATCGTTCCTTTTGTGATTTTAGGTACTTTTGGAGTGAATTCTGGAAAAGGAAGCATTTTGGACGTTTTTGGAGCATAAAAGTGAAGAAAACGGCAAAGTCTTAATTTTCCTTGCTGGGAACAGTACCTGAAGGCGTCAAGAGCATTTTGATGACGGCGTCAAGAGCAAAAGTGGTGACGGTCCAGTAGAAATGTGACGGCGTCAAAGCATGGCCGTCAAGAGTAAAAGTGGTGATGGCCCAGAACAACATTACACATGACGGCGTCAGATCTGGATCTAGGCAATCCGAGAATATTTTTGGCGGCGGGTTGAGGGCGTCAGAACTTTCTTCTTGACGCCGTCACCTTAGGAAATCTATATATAGTCTTTGTAATTTTCATTCTAAAGAGAGGAGAATTTTAGGGTCGACTTGAATAAACCCTAGGTCGTTTTTAACAGTATTTTCAAGGGTTTTCACCCCTTGAAACCTTTCATGTTCAATTAAGATAAGTATCGTTTCAATTCATTCAATATGTCTATGTGCTGTTTGAATATATCTTACGCTTGTCTAGATTTTAACATGCTAGGCTAGATCTCTTGTGTGTTTGCTTAGATGTAGTGAAACCTAGATGTTGATTATGGGTTGATTGCTTGTTTATAGTTGTAATGGATGAATGATTTCGATGTTAGGCTTAAGAAAACTGCAGACTTCCATAGTGTAACTTGCTTGAACGTCTTAAGAAACATGAACCAATGCGTACTAGGTTTTTATGGTTGTATTTAATGCATGAGCGGATTCTAATGATCCCATGTTAGGAGCTTCTTGCAGGCTCGACATAGGAGTGAAGTAGGAGCTTATAGAGATGGGGAAGTACGTACGCCACCCCACGACCGGTATTAAGGAATATAACCCGTCATCCACGCAACTGTAACAAACTATCAACCTGTAAAAGATATCTAGGGAGTAATGAAATCTAAGTAAACACAATTTTCCCATTTATTGTTCACACCACATTAGTAATTAGCTTTATTTTCATTTTTGTTATTTTATTTTGATTGCATCTTAGTTATTGGGTTAGTTGACTAGCAACTAATTCCGCCCACTCTTCCAAAACCCGATATTTTTACTTGCTTTCCGTAAAATATAAAAATACAAAAAGAATCATCCCTCACCTCTAGACCTAGTTTTTAGGCTTTCTAATCCTAGCGACACTATTCCTGAGTTGAACGATCAATCCCCCGGTACTTGTCACTATACTATACTACAACGATCAGGTACACTGCCTGGTGGGGGTTGTAAGCTTCCCGAGATCCCTCGAGAGGTAAAGCCTGGTGCAATTCCCGCGCATCAGTATCACCCTGAGAGTCATCCCTGTACTCAATACAAAGCTGATGCAGATATCTCATACTACATCATTCCCCACAATCTACCTCAACCAACATTCAGTGAGTTCATTGAACACAGCTTATTAGGACTTCTGTCTCATAATTTGGATTGCACACAGCTTATTAATAAGTTCCAATTAAAGTGCCTTTGTAAAAGTTGCTTAATTTTAGTGGTAAATTATATTTGTAAAAGAAAAATCAGAAAAAAGACAAAAATAAAAATAATGATAGCTTATATTTAAGCCATTTGGCTTATTGCTCAACTTTTTCAAAAAGCAATTTTCATTTTTATAATTTTCCTAAGTTTCTAATATATTAAAATAGTTTAAGAAAAATTTTCATAATTTTCTGAGTTAATTTAGTATTTATAATAATTAAATTAGGTATAATTAGTTTTAATTAAAAAACCAAATAATTAATTTTCTTTCTGCTTATTTATAATCAAAAGTAGCTTTTTATATTTTTCCTAGGTCTTATAATTAGTAAAGTGTTTTTAGGAAAAATTTCAGAATTTTCACTGTTCATTTGGTAATTTTAAGAATTAAATTAGTTTAATTAGGTTTTAATTATTAAATAAGTAATTAATTAGTAAATTAGCTTAAATATAATTTTTAGAATCTTTTTATAATTTTTTAGGATTCCTGTAATGGTTAATTAGTTTTATAAACAATTCTATAATTTTCTAAGTCATTTAGGTATTATTAGTAATTAAAAAGTAGTTTAAAATTAGTTTTAATTAATTATTAAATAGTTTAAATAGTTTTTAATTAATATTAAATAGTAAAATAATCAAAAAATAATTTTCTTTTTAATTAAATTTTCTTTTAATACTAAGTTTGTAAAAGTTTCATTTTCACCCCCTGTAGTTTATTTTAGCTTAAATTCACCTTTTTCCCAGCACGCAATCGTGTCTGATTTTAATTTGATTTACGTTTGTACACATCTGTTTCCCGCAATTGTTAATACTGTTATTCCTAATAATTTCCAGTAGTGTAAATCAAACCTAAATCATTGTTGGTTACTGTCCTCAGTGCCACTCATTCCCATAAACGTTTCAAAACACAATTTCGATCTCGTTGGGACTTAACGACCCAGGGATTTCCCTGTACTTCCACGGATATTATATCTTGCACTCCCTCCTAGGTGAGCCTATTGACCACGCCCGGTTGACTGGTTGGTTTGGGAGGAGTCATCTTGCATCTCCTCCTTTTGTCTATAGATGGTTTCCTCAAATTTTGCTAATCTCTCAGAATGGGTTGACATATATTCTCTCATTCGAGTTTCGAATTCCGGACTGAGGTCTTGAGGAGGTGAATAGGGTCGAGCATATTTTTGGGAGGTTTCGGCATTCTCTCTAAGAGGTGACTCGGACAATGGTGTTGGATTTACATTTGAGATAGAATTGATCATTGCTCGTCTAGGGCTTAAAGGTCTCTTTTGTTTTTCCATGAGATAGTCAACCTTTTTCTCAAGTTTGCAAAGGAATTCTTCGGAGAGTTGCGTGGTTCCCCCTGGTGACGAAATTGCATTGATAACCGAGTTTATAACATGAGTAACTTCCCATAATTCATTATTGTCGAATGCAAGCTCATCAATAATTCCCCATGATTCCTCGGCGTCTCTATCACGCAACCTACCTCCGGCGGCTCGATCAATGGTGTGTTTGGTGTGGAAGTCGACATGGTCATAGAAGATTTGAATTAGGAGCCAAAGATCTATGCTGTGATGAGGGACTTTTTGGAGTAAGTCCTTGAAACGAGTCCATGCTTCATAAAGAGTTTCACCTTGACGTTGTTGGAACATCAAGATGTCATTTCTAAGCTTGGTAGTTCTCCTAGGTGGGAAAAATTGAGCAAGGAAACGAGTGGTGAGATCATCCCAAGAGGTGATGGATCCCGCGGATAAACGTTCAAGCCATTGACTAGCTTGGTCACATAGAGAGAATTGGAAGAGACGCAATCGGGTCGTCTCTCGAGTTTCAACATCAAGGTCTATGGAATCTACGATTTTTTGGAAATCCTTGAGATGTTGATTAGGATCTTCGGAATGAAGTCCATGGAATGCACATCTGCTTTGCACCAACCGGATGGTGTCGGATCGCAAGGGAGACACATTGGCTCCTTGAGTGAGCTCAATGGTGTTTCGATAACCTTGGTGGCTAGGACGTGAATACTCTCCTAAAGTTCGGGGTCTTGGAGGTTGGTTGGGTTGTGGTTGGTTTTGTTGTGGTGGGTTGATGGGATCAAAGAGATTACCATCTTCCATGATGGCGGATGGTAATGGTTACGAACAAAGGAATGAAGAAATAAGATAGACTAAAGAAGACCTATAAAAATAAAAATAAAAATCTTACTAGAAAGGAATCTAGCAAGTAGACCTAATAAAAAGAAATTTCAACCTAGACAATTACTATTCCCCGGCAGTGGTGCCAAAAACTTTATGCGTGGGATTGCGCCTACGCAAAAGGTTTTACCTCTCGAGGGATCTCGAGAAGCTTGCAATCCCCACCAGGCAATGTACCTGACCGATGTAGTATAGTGTAGTTGTAAGTACGGGGGACTGATCGTTCTCCACAGGGAATAGTGTTCGCTAGGATTAAAACTAAATTAAACTAGGTCTAGAGGCGAGGGATGATTATTTTTGTATTTTTATGGTTTTTTAGAAAGCAAGTAAAAATCTCGGGTTTTGGAAGGAGGGTGGAATTAGTTGCTAGTCAGCTAACCCAAATAACTACAAATGCAATAAAAATAAATAACAAGAAAATAAAATGCGGAGAAAAACAATAATGAGAGAAACGTGTTTACTTAGATTTCACTACTCCCTATCTATCTTTTACTAGTTGATCAGTTTGTTACAATTGCGTGGATGACACAAAGCCAATCACTGAAAGAGTCTTAGTCGAGTTTGGTGAATACAATAATGAGTGGATATTTGATCAGCTGGATGATATGAGTATGGACAGGCATCTTGAGGCATCTGCATCTTATGATGACTTCAGGGGGTCAGTAGGGGAGAAACAAGCTCAGCTTGCTCAGGCTGTTGCTTCCACTGATAATAAAATGAAAGACTTAAAGACTTCTGTTGAGAAATTGAGCACTGACCAGGAAACTAACTTTGCTTCAGTCCTTCAGACTCTCACCAACATTCAGCAAGAGTTTAAGGATGATCCGATCCTGGTTGCCAAGCTTACTGAGTTCATGGATTCCCACAAGACCACCTCAACTGCTCTCAGTGGCTTGCCTGCTCTCTTCAAGGAAATCAACTTTCCTACTCTCAGGACTCAACAAGACACCATTCTCACCACTCTCAAGGCTCAAGAATCAATGCTCACTCAGCTCTCAACTGGCTATGAACAGCTCACTCACAAACATAATGAACTTGTGAGCTATTACATTGCAAGGATCACTCAGCTCTCTGAAGCTCAAATCTCCATGCGTTTTGATCTCTCTAGCCTGAAGATTGAAACATCAGAGATTAAGGGCATGGTCTCAGACATCCTTAAGCTTCTTCAGGCCGCTCCAGCTCAGGCTGCTCCTTCGTCAACAGATGCAACCACTGAAGCTCATGCATCTATTGAGGGGGAGAAACATACTCCTACGCAGTGTTTATTCAGACAGATGGGTCTACAAAGGCAAGCTAAGGATGGAATTCAGACTCCTACAACAACTTCAGTTCCCACAACTGCTACTGAAGTCATCACTAAAGCCACTCCCCTGAGAAGCTTCATGCCTGAATCCACAACTTCAGCGCTGGTCATAACTCCTGTCACCACTGATGCAACAAACACAACTACGGAGCTACCTGAATCAGCCTTCAGTACACCCTAACCCTCTCACAAAGGGAATGGAATCAAAGTTACTGAGGACTCACCTCCCAAGCTTGTAAGGGCAACAAGAGAAGTGCGTCCTGACCCTGATGCACCAGTAATAATTGAAGTTACACTACACAATGGGAAGGTATTTAGGGGAACTAATGAAAAAGTGGATGCTGCTATGGAAGAAGATGATAGGATCAAGGCTGAGTTGCTTAATAAGTCTATAATGAAGAGTTCCTTAAAATTCAAGCCAACATGATCAAGAAGCACAATGAAAAGATCAGGGTACTCAATGAAAGGAAGAAAAGGAACTATGATAGATATGTCTGGACCATGACTAAGACCAGATGGAAAGGTACCATCACTGATATAATCATTCATCCTTACAAGAAGAATGAACCTATTTCAGCAACCATTGAGAGAGGACCTAGACTCCAAGAGAAATGCATTTCACTGAAACTCTCTGAATTCGGGTTAATGGAATGGGATATGATGGGACCCATATCGAAGAAGAAGAAAAATAAGTGCGTGCCTGAACTCCTTGAAAGGCTGACAAAGAAGTATCAAGAACTTGAGAAGTTGGCCAAGAGTCTGGGCATTGATCATCAGGCCTGATTCGGGATTGCGGACTCGCAAAAGTTTTACTTCTCAAGGGATCTTGAAAAGCATGCAATCCTCCAGGCAGTATACCTGACCGGTGTAGTATAATAAGTGGCAAGTACTAGGGGATTGATCGTTCTCTAGGGGAATAGTGTCGTTAGGATTGAAAGATATGTCAACTAGGTCTAAAGATGAGGGATGATTCTTTTTGTATTTTTTTATTTTTATGAAAGCATTAAAAATCTTGGGTATTTGGAAGATTGGGCGGAATTAGTTGCTAGTCAACTAACCCAAAAACTACTAATAAACAAAATAAAATAAAATAACAATAAAATAAATGCGGTGTATTACTTGTAGGAGACAATTGTGTTTACTTAGATTTCACTACTCCCTAGTTATCTTTTACTAATTTATTGGTTTGTTACAATTGTTTGATTTAAGTATTGCATTCCTTAATACCAGTCGTAGGGGCGTGTACGTCCTTCCCCAACTCTATGAGTATTTATTTCTTCTTATGATGACACATTTAGTATCCTACCATAGAATCATCAACAACTACTCATGCATTAAATACAATCAATAAAACCGTAGTACACATCCGATTACGTTTCTTAAGACATTCAAGCATGTTACCGTATAGGAGATTAACCAGTTTTCTTAAGCCTAACGTTAGTCAATCAATCAAAACAATTAATAACAAACAAATAATCAACAATCAATAACTAGGTTTCATTAGATCTAAGCAAACACTATAAGATCTAAGCTAGCATGTTAATGAAAAGAAAAGATAAACAATTAATCAAACAACACATAGACATATTGAATGATTAAAGGAAAACTTATCTTTCAATTAAACATGGAAGAAAATAGGATTTGAAACCCTAAAGTTGATGAGAAAATTATGCTAGGGTTTTTCTCCAAAGTTACACCCCCTAATAATGAAAAAGCAAAAACTATATATAGACTTTACAGGTCTGACGGCGTTGGGTTATAGGTCCTAACGCTGTCAGGTCGCTATGTTTAGGGTTTCGAATCACCTTCAAACATCTATGACACCGTCCTTTTATAATCCTTCTGGGCCGTCTATGTAAAAGAAAAAAGTATACAACAAGTCAGCAGGAACCATAAAGACGTCAGCAGGAACCGTGTGTATCAGTAGGAACCCATCAGGAGAAACTGATCAGTAGGAACGGTTCAGTATAAACCAAAATCAGTCAGCAACAGAAATAAGAACACGGTCATCAGTAGTAACAAAAAAATGTAGCAGTAGATATGAGCCAAATAAAGTCTCACCAATTACAAATCAAACCAGATCCATATGCCATAATTAAATACTAACCCACGTGAAACAAAAGTCAACCCACAGCTAGACAACCAATCTTTTGGTACCTTTTTACACAAGGCGAATAATAATAATAACTGCTTTCCATGTGTATGACCAATCACTGTCACTCACGAATCTCCAAATAGAAACCAGATCCGCTTACCAAAGCTAAAACCTCAGCAGAAACAATATTCGTTTCCACAATCAGCAGCATCACATAGTACTGAACCTCGACCTATGAAAAACGAGGATACCCAATCCACTTTTCAACTAACATAAATATCACCAACCAATAACCTCCAATCAAATCACCAATCACAACAATAATAATAGTACGAGATTCACATGCCATATTCAATGAATCACCAAGCAATCACCATCGTTTATTAAGTCTTGCCCCACTCACTTTTTACCCATGTCAGATAGTACCAATCCCACGCAACAAAATAGTGAATCAAAACTAACATTCACCATCCCATTTTCATATGTTCGTGAATAATAAACCAGTACACGACAAGACTCAAGTCATTATAATGAATCACATATCCAGCCAAGAATAATAAAGAATTTAATATGCTTCTCACCATCCTACGTGATCCATTAAAAAAAAATCTTCAATATTAAGAATACCACCGTCCCATGATATTAACTCAGTACGAGGTTTTAGAACTAAGATGCAATAAGAATAAATTACTGACCCATTCTTAATTCAGAAAATAATCAAATCTCAATTCATATTTATACTAAATTAGAACGAGGTTGGAATAAGCTCACAAACCATTCTCATATAATACACCGACCCATGTGCCTCGAATTAACTTTCTGATCCATTAATTCCTTGTGGGAGGTATAAATAAAAAAACCCTTCATTGCTTTTGTCCCATGACAAATTAATAACCATAAATTGACACCAGCTTTGTCATCAAATCAAGACGACCTGATGGATAGTGTTGTTGTTGCTTAGGGTTTTTTTGGCATCTTTTATTATTCTGCTATTCTAAACACCAAAATCGTTCAACTGAAAAACCTTATTATCCACAGCTGCTTTTCTTCCAATGACTGCCAACGACAGAAAAACCTTGTACATCCCTAGATCTCACGAGCCCCCTGTGCTCTGATGCCAATTGTAAAAGATCGTTTAAGCCCATCTAGGATATAGTAATGTTAACGTGCACAGCGGAATAAGAACAAGAATAACATCAACATTACTCCAAGGTTTCTTTATTGAAAATAAAATAAACTACTAGACTACTAATATACACACGCTATAATCGTGTGTTTAGACTTGCATTGAAAGAGTTTTCTATTACTTCGCTACTAAAACCAACGCCCTACCCCTCTTTATATAATAGAGAGGTTAGGGTTTACATAAAAATCTAGCTTACTAATCAAGCTAGCTAACTATTTTATATTTAGGTCCCTCTTGTTTCTTCTTTCTTCATTCTTGCTCGTGGTTTTGTAATCTTCAAATCTTGTAATTCCCAACAGTTTATCTTTAGCCTACCTCAATTCCATAACACCTGACGCCGTCAGGTGTTAACTTCAATAATTCTTTAGGGCGTCTCGTATACGAAAATCCACCAATTCTATTATCAAGCGATGGCGTCAGCATGTAAAGCCTGACGTCGTCAGGTGTAATTTCCTGCCTTTTTTTTGGTTTTTTTTGTTTTCTTCATTCTTGAGCATAAAAACGTCCGAAAAGCTCCAAGATGCTCCATTTTCCAGAATTCATGTCCCAAGTACCTAAAATGACAAAAGAAACGATTTAAGGTAATATTTGACCATAAAAACACAATTTAGGGCTTAAATGACCCCTAAAAGCATATCAAATAAATCCTTATCAAATACCCTTACACTTGGGATTTGCTTGTCCTCAAGCAAATGAGCTTTTATACCAATCAAACTACAAGTTATGGGTCATTTAACATTAATATTAAAGTATTACAGCAAATGATCGCTCCACCTTAGTCAAAACAAGCACAGAAATTATACACTAGCACCTCACATATAGTGTTTGGATACTCTCATCTCTCGGGTGTTATAAATTTATATATCACAAACGGAAATGGAAAAAATATCTCGGACTACCTATCATAGCAAATAGATTACCATAGGCTTGGGAAGGATCAAAATCCTCCACCACTTTGGCGTAAGCACCTAGGATAAACTATCAAAGAGGTCTTTCAAAGGGTTATAACGTTAGGTGTAGGGATATGCAAAAACACGGTTTATTGGATAAGGGATATTTTACTGGTTGCAAGTCAATTGTCTTGGTCAATTACATGTAAAATGCGGCGTTGCTAAGCCAAGACTCGAGTCAACTAAAGCTAACTATGACCAACATAAATACAAAAGAAACGGGATGGTAGTCTGTATGTTTTTTCTACTTTTCTTTTTTTATTTTTTTTTCATTTTTCTTGTTTTTTTGATTTTTTTTTTTTTTTATATATACACTCTTTTCCTACCATCCAAAATAATACATCAAGGGGGCTCGTTCCCTCCCCTTACACTTGAACTTTTTCATAATTAAAAATAAAGACCCGAATCAAGAGAATCGAAACACTTGGAGTACTTTAAAACATTAACGCATATATGGGGGTAATAAATAATGTTCTTCCCCATTACTCCATTACACTAGTTCTTTACCCATGAGTCCCAATTGTCCCAAAATAATATGTACAAGATATGACTCGATTTAGCAACCATGTAATCAATTAGACAATTTACTACGAGTTTAAACAAATAACAATAATGCACTAAAGATGAGTGCATACAAGGTAGGCTAAGGCGATTTGGGTGTACATTTGGGGGTGGATTGTAAACAAATTCTTTCTTTAAGTAAGATGCTTAAAGTTAGAAACAAAAAGATAGGCTCTGAGGGGTGTACTAGGGGTATCGTGTACTAAAAATGAGTAAATCTCAAAGGTGTGGGAGAATTACTTGGCCAATGAAGTCAACGTAATTATAATACAGGTTCAAAACATTGGTTATCCTAATGCCTCTTATCATATAGTAAATCCTAACTACACGAATGTAGTCTCACTAGCGGTCTTGGGATGCATCGCTATCGCATGTTCTAGAATCTAAATACTAATGGTACACTCACAAGCACTAAAGATAAATGCTTTTTCCTAAAGATCTAAAGGCGAACCTCACATATTTGGGTTGGAAATTTTTGAGTGGTACGGTTTTTGTGCTAGTCATATAACTCCTATCCATGAGACACTTATTAAGACTAAAGTTTCACTCCTATATGTTGCAAAAAATTTTAATTTTGGTGCCAAATTTACCCTAACAAGTATTTCTTCTAGTTTTATTACACATTTACTATTAAACAAAACAAAAATCAAGCGAAGTTGTAGTTTCTAAGGTATCCCAATTTACCCCCTTACACTTAAGTCGAACATTGTCCCCAATGTTCAATTAAAAGATGTAAAAGTAAAGTTAAATGAAAATGAAAGAAACTAATACTCCTCTGATTCGCTCGGTATGGAAAATATGGTAACATTGTTAAATCTTCCTCCAAGAAAATGTACATGTAAAGCTTCACTCCTGAAATATAATCATCTTCTTGTCCAATATAACTTGTTAAACAACAAAGGAAACAAACACGAAACCTCGCGTAAAATCGGCGGTAAACTCTAAATAAAAGTAAATCCTAGAAAGTGAGTAAAGATATAATGCTTTCAAAATAAATGTTTGCAGATTCTTGGAGTTTAAAATTTTGAGATTTTACGAAACTTTACGATTCCGGCAGAAAAACAAAATCTAGAAAATTTTTCAGAAAATAAAAGCTGACGTCGTCAGGTTTTAACCCTGACACTGTCATAATTGACCTGACAAATTTTTTATATTTTGTTTCTGGAAAATTTCTAGAAAACTCTATGTTTTAAGACCTGTAATCCTTGCAAAACATTCATTGTGACTCGATACAAGCATTTTACTCAAACAAATATTAATATGTATGTTCATATCTTATTGTTATTGTTCATGTTCAATCCGTTCTTTGAAACAAATATGAGCTTCCCTTAAACTTAACTTTTGCAAAATAACTTTATATATAATTAAGACGAGGTTAAAAACAAAATAAAGCATTTTTACAAATTATTCGAAACATGAAAATTAAACAATTAGGATTAAGCATATATGACACAAACAAATAAAATAAAAAACATCAAACAATTAAAAACACGGGTTGCCTCCCAAGAAGCGCTTGTTTTTGTTCGAGTCACAAGCCTGACTCTACCCTTATTTAACAGAAATAAAGGAGGTTTTCCCTACACTTAGGATTAAGTGCGGGTGGAAGTAGCGATACACACCCTTAAGGTGGAAATATGCCACATGAGGTGAAGGGGGTGTGTGAATGGCTTCCTTCATCCTAAACCTACCCAGATAATATGGGTTGATGGGTGGGTCGGTTCCTCTTTTGACTCCTAGATGTATATTTAAGGATGGAAAATTTTGTAAAGATTGAGGCTCCGGTTCATCAACACTAGGAAATTCCCTAGAACTAAGAGTAAGGTTGTGACTACAAGTATTCAAACCTATATCCTCTAGTTGTGTTTGGTTCAAAGGTTCTACCTTCATTGGGATTCCTAAAGTCTTATCTACTTCTTACGGGTAAGTCACGGGCGGTGTGTATGCATCAAGTGATGGTGGGACTTGTGGAGAACTTAGTGGATTTGGATTTTCTACTCTATTCTCCATCTCATCAAGAGCACCTATGTGTTCATCTTGTATTATGGTAGTGCCTAACCATGACATGCACTTAGGTACCTCAACTCTACCCACCTCATTCCCAAACAAACTTGTTTCATGATCCTTGAAATTTGTTATCACTTGATTTGTAATAATGTTTGTTGGCTGTCCAATTTATAATCGTATTGAGCACAACTCTCTATGGTTTCCCATGCTTCTTCATCACTTAATTCCCTAAGGTCCCCTTCGGCAAAATAGTCAATGTCCCTCTGGGCATGTCAGTTGACACGATTATAAAAGATTTGAGTTAGGGACCATCAATCAAAGTTATGATGAGGGACTTTTTGGAGTAAATATTTAAAATGAGTCCATGCATTATAGAGAGGTTCATCTTTATGTTTTTTAAACATGAAGATGTCATATAGAGTGGGTGAATTTCGTGGTCGGTAGTATGATGGATTCGTGTTCTGCATAGTGGCAAACGGAATAGTCAATGAAAACTTTTTATGAATAAAGACACAAAGAGAAAGATAGACTACAAGAAAGCTAATAAAAAGAAAATAAAAATCTCACTTGATAGGAATCTTGTGAGTAGACCTAAACGAAATAGAAATCAAACCTAAGCAATAACTATTCCTCGGCAGCGGCGCCAAAAACTTTGATGCGGGATTGCAGACTCGCAAAAGTTTTACTTCTCAAGGGATCTTGAGAAGCTTGCAATCATCCAGGCAGTGTACCTGACCAGTGTAGTATAGTGAGTGGCAAGTATCGGAGGATTGAACGTTCTCTAGGGGAATAGTGTCGTTAGGATTGAAAGCTATGTCAACTAGGTCTAAAGGTGAGGGATGATTCTTTTTGTATTTTTTTTATTTTTATGAAAGCAGTAAAAATCTCGGGTATTTGGAAGATTGGGCGGAATTAGTTGCTAGTCAACTAACCCAAAAACTACTAATAAACAAAATAAAATAAAATAACAGTAAAATAAATGCGATGGATTACTTGTAGGAGACAATTGTGTTTACTTAGATTTCACTACTCCCTAGTTATCTTTTACTGATTTATTGGTTTGTTACAATTGTTTGATTGAAGGATTGCATTCCTTAATACCAGTCGTGGGGGCGTGTACATCCTTCCCCAACTCAATGAGTATGTATTTCTTCTTATGATGACATGTTTAGTATCCTACCATAGAATCATCAACAACTACTCATGCATTAAATACAATCAATAAAACCGTAGTACACATCCGATTACATTTCTTATGACATTCAAGCATGTTACTGTATAGGAGTTTAGCCAGTTTTCTTAATCCTAACGTTAGTCAATCAATCAAAACAATCAATAACAAACCAACAATCTATAATCAATAACTAGGTTCCATTAGATCTAAGCAAACACTAAGAGATCTAGGCTGGCATGTTAATGAAAAGAAAAATCAAACAACACATAGACATATTGAATGATTAAAGAAGAACTTATCCTTCAATTAAACATGGAAGTAAATAGGGTTTGAAACCCTAAAGTTGCTGAGAAAATCGTGCTAGGGTTTTTCTCCAAAGTTACACCCCCTAATGAATGAAAAAGCAAAAACTATATATAGACTTTACAGGTCTGACGGTGTCGGGTTATAGGTCCTAACGCCGTCAGGTCGCCATGTTTAGGGTTTCGAATCGCCTTCAAACGTCTCTGACGCCGTCCCTTTATAATCCTTCTGGGTCATCTCTCTTTAGCCTAACACCAGACGGCCTCAATTCCATAACACCTGACGCCATAAGGTGTTAACTTCAATAATTCTTCAGGGCGTCTCGTATATGAAAATCCACCAGTTCTATTATCAAGCGACGGCGTAAGCATGTAAAGCCTGACGTCGTCAGGTGTTATTTCCTTACTTTACTTGGTTTTCTTGTTTTCTTCATTCTAGAGCATAAAAACGTCCAAAATGCTCCATTTTCCAGAATTCACGTCCCAAGTACCTAAAATGACAAAAGAAACGACCATAAAAACATGATTTAGGGCTTAAATGACCCCCTAAAATCATATCAAATAAATGCTTATTTAGGCCGCACTTACATCTCAGGGGCTGACTATTCTTGAACAACACCTACCCTCAGGGAAGAAGAGGAAAGCGGTTGAACTAGAACCTGAACAATATATATCTGCTCTTCATTGCAACCGTGAGCCTCTAGCTGGTGTTAAGTTTTCCAACAGCAAAGTCATTAAGGAACCTGAGTATGGACTCTTCTTTATTGATGAGTATGGGTTACAGGCCTTTCAAAGGGTTAGTGACATTCACTTGGTGGGAACTCCCACTCTCTTGGCATACAAAATGATGGCTCACCATTACAAGAGCCCTGAGAATGAGGAGTTCATGATCGTGATGGACAAGATGATGAACGAGCGTCCGGACAAGCATATTCTACTATCCAAGAAGACAAAGCTTGAACTCATGGGAATGAAGGAAGTCTGAGTACTTCATCCTGAGTATTTTGTTATAGATGATAGGACTTATGTAATTTTTGACGAATAAGATGATGGCACATGTTTTGAAAATTTCTTTGTTCCTTACTTAATAATATCATCAGTGTAAGAAGAAGCCCAATTGCTCACTTATACTGATCAAACAACCTAGGCATAATTTATATCCAAATAGGGGGAGATTGTTGGGATCATTTATTACCCAAGTCTCGTAAAACAAGGATTTGAACATAAATTAACCTAAGTATTGGAAAACATAAAACACATTCAAGTAACTGAGTGAATAGTTGCTCAGTGAGTCACCTTCAGGATGCTTAGGATGAGTCTATGAAGAAAGTCTCTATTCAGTGAGGCAGAACTCAGTGAGTGGCACCTAAGCCAAATAAGAAGGTGATGGGTTCAGAGGATGACAATAACTCACTAAGCCCCCAAGGCTCCTCAACAACTAAAAGAGTACTGATTGAAGACTGAAGTGTGAAGACATGAAGACTGAAGAATGGGCGGGACAAAGCAGGAAAAGTTTGAAAGGATAAGTGGGTGTCCTTATCAATCTAAAGCCAAACTTTCTTTGAAAGGCAAAATGTCAGGATGGTGTCATCACTGCTCCTAAGAAAGACGTATTGTCTTATACCCAAAATAGCCCAATGTAACATAAACAAAATACGTAGGTATTTTGTCTTGGCTAGCTTAGGTCATCTTTTGTTTTTATCATTACGGTTGAAAATACTTGTGTATAAATAGGAAACATAAGAGAGGAGTAAAATGTTGAAAACCTTGTGCAATTAATGCTTAGACATTCACAAACTACTTTTACTCCTCCAAAGAACAACATTGTCCCTGAGATAGCTCAGTAAGACCTTTAGTTGTCACTCTAACTTAGTTGGAGTTTAGAGAGGAGTCATACCATACTTGTCGTTTCAATCCCAAGTGTTATTCCGCAAATACTTGGGTATAATTCTTTTGATTAATTTCTAATAAAGAGTTAAACGTTGAAAAATATTGTCTCTTATCTTTTACGTTTATTTACATCTTGTTATTAATCAATCGTATCTTTGTTTAAGCCATGAAACTTAGTTAGTTTAACTTCATAGTTAATATTAACCAAGTAAAAGGGACCAAAAGCCAATCTACTTCTTTAGCAAGATCTTACAAGATGCACAAATCAACTATCATCCAATGGAAAAACTATCATTTGCCCTACTACTATCATCCAGGCGATTCAAACGGTACATCCAGTCTCACCCAATGTACATCATGATAGACAAGCCCCTAAAATAGGTTCTATCAAACCATGAGTACACAGGCAGATGTCAAAATGGGCGATCGAGCTGAGCGAACATGGAATCACCTTAGGATCCTGGCACTCAATCAAAGGGCAAATCATGGCAGACTTCCTTGCTGAGGTGATACATCGCCTCCAAAAATACCAGGCAAGAAGTCGAAAACACAACCAACATCCACGGGCCACGATGACGAAACCTAGACTTCATACACTGACGGTGCATCATGTAAACAAGGTTTAGGGGCAGGGTTTGTGCTTACAAGCCCATCAGGCACGACTTCACGTATGCCTTGAAGTTCAATTTTGATGCCTTAAACATTGAATAAGAATATGAAGCAGTATTAATAGGTTTACACATAGTTAACACAATGGAAGTCAAAGAATCAAGGTGTTCACAGACTCATTATTGGTACCCTCCCGAGTAAGGGGTGAATACACTACAAAGGAAGAGCCGATGAGGTTATACTCGGCATTGGTCAACCAGATCCTATCATACTTCACATCTTTCACCATCAATCAAATCCCTAGGGGACAAAACTAGCGAGCAGACGCCCTGAGCAAACTCACTGCCCTCACTTTCGAACACTTCGAAAAGGAGGTCTTGGCAAAGTCATCAACGAAAAATCTATCCTTCAAAGTCCAACCTGCGTAAGTCTCCCATGTCGAGACAGATGACACTTGGATGACTCCTATCTTCAACCGACTATCTTAAAGTATCAGGGATGACACTTTATATCACAAAACTTTGAGAGGACCAATGGCGAGATGTGTTAGACCAACAGACGAATGAACAATTATTCAATACATCCACAACGAAATGTATGGCCTGCACTCAGGGTCTCGTGTTGTAGTAGCCAAAGCAATCATGATAAGGTATTATTGGCCAACAGTCAAACACGACACTCAAGCTAAGCTAAAGACATGACAAGAATGTCACTCTTACGCCAATGTTCAACGCGTGCCAAAACATAACCTCGTCCCTATTAATGCACCCTGGCCATTCCATCAATGGGGCATTGACATAGCCGGACCATTCTCGGCTGCCCCTGGAAATGTCAAACACATGATTGTTACCGTAGACTACTTCACCAAATGGATTGAAGCAAAACCGCTAGCCTCTATCACTTCAAGAAAAGTCTTAACCTTCGTCTATGATCAAATCATCACTCGATTCGGCATCCCATACATGAAGACATGCCCAATCATTCTCAATCATAATTCATACAAACACCGTCAATTTCATTAGATGGTTAAACATATAATTTGTCCACTTTCCTTGATAGGGTAAATTATTCAAGAGCATCATAATGCTCCTTTAAGATTCAAACCTTCACAACCCCTTTGATACTTGATTACTCTTTATGATTATCCCATGTTTTTCTGGAGTTCTTCACCATGAAGAAATCTCCCAGAAAAGACACCTCACACACACATACACGTGTTGAAAGAGAGGGAAAATAATCCATGTAACTTTCAATGATAAGTTATTGACGGCAGATTTAGTAATTTTTTTTACATTTTCAACTTTGTCACATTTAGTCCTTATGGATAATTTGCAATACAATCCAAGTCCTATTGTTATCTTTCGTTACATCTCAAGCCCCATCTAGCTTTAATAGTAACTATGTTGAAGGGGAACTTTACTTTTAATTTTACAAAAATAATTGACATATCCACTAGAATATCAGATATAGATATATTAGTTATAGTTTTCTTATAAATTTGAGGTGTTACAACTCTCGCTCACATAATCGGTTTGTGTCTTCACAAACTATCCTCGTTGATTAGAAACATTCACTAGCTTTCTCATAATAATGTATTCTCCCCCACTTAGCTTTATCCCATAAGATAATGGATGTGGAATCTATTGTTGATTGGTGAGTGAGCCAAATGAGGCTACACATGTGAAGTGGTAGATTAGGCTTGTGAGCTTGCCCTAATTCTTTCATTCTCTTGATATATATATATATATATATATATATATATATATATATATATATATATATATATATATATATATATATATATATATATATATATATATATATATATATATCTACATTATATATAACAAGAGGCATTTGAAGGAAATGCCCAGTCATTGTCCAGTCAATGCCCAGTCAATGCCCAGTAATTCAATTTCAGCCATGTCATCTGCCATGTCATCACATGTAAACTATTTTTTAACATGTATTTATTTTTTTAATTTTTTTTAATTAAATTCGTATATTTAATGTAAATATTCGGATTAAATTTTTAAAAAAATTGTCCTTTTGCAAGATTCGAACCTGAGTCATTTAATCCACATACAAATGCTTCAACCACTAGACCAAGCCATTTTTTTGTTATTTACAATACAAACTAAGTAAGTCATGCTTAAAAACTTGATATTGTTAAACTATATTTAAGGAATGGATTATGAATATACTTGGTTGACAATATTCAAATAATTAATACCGGATTTAAAAAAAAAACACACAAAGAATAGGATTAGCTTTGGTTTGTATATTTATTTTAAGGAATTATATAAAAGATATACATACAAGAATACGTGTGGGCTTATGATCCGGAAGAAAAAATACGATGCATACAGAAAAAAGCCATATCACACAAACCCTAATTCAATAATTATAATGTTTTTGCAGTATGGTATATTATTCGTAGTTTATATTCAAGCATGAATGATTGAACGTTCTACAATCTCATTGCAGATTAAGTTGTGATTAGTTAAGTTAAGGTTCGGTAAGTTTTCCGAGTTTTATTCTTATAGACCCATATTAACTTCAACGTTTGATCTATATGTCTCTGTTCTTTTACATTGTGCAGCAAGTAGCACATGATGAGTATCCAACAAGAGAAGAAAGCTGGTATATTGATTAAATGTGTTTTAGCTTTTTAAAGGGTTGATAGTGTGTATGTTATTAAAATTCATAATGCGTATAAAATAAAATTTTATATGCATACATGATCATCATCATCACACTATATTATCTGTTGTACAGGTTATGCAAATCGCTAAGAGAGGAGCTGACATTGTTCGAATAACTGTGCAAGGAAAAAGAGAGGCAAGTGCATGTTTTGAAATCAAGAAGAAAGTGGTGGCAGATAGGAAAGAAATTATGATGGAAGTGGAAGCTGATGTCAATGATGTTGTAACAATGGACCTGGAAACAACAGAGAAGCCATCAGAATCAAGTCCTATGACAACAGGTGATTCTTAGTTTTTTGTATTATTATTTGAGGGCATCTAATGTCATTATAACAGTTAAAAGAGACACCTTGAGAGTTGAGATCATACCTTTATAGAATCTGATATGAAACCATTGTGTGGTATCTCTCTCAATAGAGTAGTGTGAGAGATTTGTTATTATTGTCAATTTTACCCTGGTCATGTACACCTTTTTAAAAAAAAATAAAATAAAAATAAAACTCTATTTAGTTTTGATCAAAGGACATAAGCCTTTTACAATAATGAGTTTTGCTCAATGTTTCAAAATATAGTTGGTAGCAGCGGTGTGCTGGTCCAACCAATGGTAGTTTCGAGACTATCAAAACTTCTTATGAGACCCAAATAGTGAATTAGATCATAGGTATGTGTATGGAGTCAAGGTGTGCTAGAGTCGTTTTTTACCTGTATAACTATTATATGCTTGTGTATCAGGTTATAACTATAACGATGGAACTACTGAATCAAGTCCTATGACAACAGGTGATTCTTAGTTTTTTGTATTATTATTTGAGGGCATCTAATGTCATTATAACAGTTAAAAGAGACACCTTGAGAGTTGAGATCATACCTTTATAGAATCTGATATGAAACCATTGTGTGGTATCTCTCTCAATAGAGTAGTGTGAGAGATTTGTTATTATTGTCAATTCTACCCTGGTCATGTACACCTTTTAAAAAAAAAATAATAAAAATAAAACTCTATTTAGTTTTGATCAAAGGACATAAGCCTTTTACAATAATGAGTTTTGCTCAATGTTTCAAAATATAGTTGGTAGCAGCGGTGTGCTGGTCCAACCAATGGTAGTTTCGAGACTATCAAAACTTCTTATGAGACCCAAATAGTGAATTAGATCATAGGTATGTGTATGGAGTCAAGGTGTGCTAGAGTCGTTTTTTACCTGTATAACTATTATATGCTTGTGTATCAGGTTTATAACTATAACGATGGAACTACTGATGAAATATGGAAGACCCAACTTTGTCAATGCTGCTTTTTAAAATCAAAGATGCGAGGTCTGATAATGATTGCTAAATATTTGCTGATGGATTCGAATATTGGAACATGATATATGATTAAGTGATAATACACCTGACGTTAAGTTTTTTGCTCATTTTACATGTGACACTCGCTTTTTAAAAAATAACCTATCGACAACCAGTAAAGTTGCGTGAAACATGTTTTAATGTGCCCGTCTTGAACATCCGTAAAACATTTGAAACCATTTCCCCCGCCTAAGTACATTTAATTACAATATTACTGTCGCTTATGATGTCTCAGTATGCAAATTTTGTTTTCGATTATCTGATCTACAGTTTCAGCTATTAGTTAATCAAATTTAAATATAAATATGGAAGAAACAAACAAGCATATTGAGCCTACTGGAACTTGTGTTAATCTGCATTAAAAAAGTTAAAGTAGCATATACTCACAAGATAAAATTAGTTTTTATCTTTGACACTCCTCAAAATCTAATTCATAAGCTTATACTACGTATGTTATTAGTCGGCTTCCATGTATATCACTTTTGTCCCCATCTTTTTTTTTTGTTTTCAATATGTATCTTCATCCTATAATACTTATTGGTTGTTGTGAAATTTCATTTGTTTTGTTAGGTTACCACTGCAATCATCAAGATATATGAAAAACCATTGGAGCGTATCAACATGGACAGTCAGTCCCGTGATCACAGTTAGACACCTCCATCGCTTCACTTTGTAACTTTTCTTCATCCCATAATGAACCCCATAGAAAATTTATGGCTATTCGATATTAGATTAAGACTACGATTATTTTTTATTGCAAATAGTAATATGTCACTTTGTATCTGCATGTGTCCAGATGTGGTATAAGTAATTTTGAAACACATCTTAGTTATTTATTAAGAAAGACGATAGTCATTTAATTGCATATTGTTTTACTATGTGTATGAGATGTTAGGAGCCACAATCATCAGTTCAGCGAAAGAATAAATCCAAGAGACAAAACATTCTTGAAAGTCTATTGCATGTCAGGAAGTACTAACGAGAACTGGACTATCGAGCAATATACTCCATGTGCACATAAGGTGACTTGTGATTATCATTGGAAAAGTAAGTTGACAAAAAATAAATATATAAACATACTAAATTATATATTGAATGGGCTAAGGACCATATAAGAGCAAAATCATTCCTTCTAAATAACAAAGCTATAATAATATAGAGTTGCAATAAACGTCCCAATATTTATCTACTAAAATATATAGAAAAGAACTGCGTGGTTAGTTGCATAGCCCGCCCGATTGGCTGGAGAGCCTTGTGAGTATCCAATGGAAATTAAGTATCCAATGTGAATTAACCTTAATACATAACCCTTGTGGAGCAGCAAGCACTTGAGCCTTTTCGGTGGCGCAAGATGATGTCATAACACTCGGCACTATATTTTCTAGATGTGTACCTTTGAGAATGCATAACACAAAAAATAAACAGAATCAGATTGTGTGCATAAAATTAAAATAAAATAAAATAATCAAAACACCAAACTAAATCCAATATAAAAACATTTTTGCAAACCTTTTATCTTTGGCCATATACTTAATGACACTACTCAAACTCATCACAACCTTTGGACAATCTACTTCCTTCCTTGCACTCTGAGCCTCCACGTAGGGACGATGGTTCAGAGTTTCTCAAGTCCGAAATTGACCTTCATGATAAACAACTTCCGACATTTGTCAAACTAAAAAAGACACCTTTGAGGAACATTAGTCATAGTTCAGTGAACTGTTAAAATGAACTTTGTAAAACTAATTTTAGCCGCCGTAACACAACAAACTAAATAACATAAATAGAGCAACAAACTTTAGGCATTAGATGCACACATACCATCAGTTTGTCGACATAGCTCAGCGTCCTAGAGTGTTTCATAAGATGTGGTTCTTTGCTGGTATCCCCACCGCTCCTCCAAGAAGGTGCCAATGTTTCCTAAATCCGTGTCAATAAGCTGCTTTTCTATACAATTGTCGCCACCGTTACCAATATCGGTCTTTTCATCAAAATGTCTCTTATGCAAAACAGGAAAATAATATTGCTTTTGAGGTTCCAATAAAAATTTCACTTCTCGAAATAAAATTTAAGACATACGTGACATAAGCAAATGCAAAAACCAATCCTGGTGTGTTTATTATGAATGTGAAATTTATGATCTCATGAGTTGCTTCGTCACACATATTCTTAGATGGGGAATCTCCATTTGGTCCTCATAGTGAAAAGCCAACTAAATAACAAAGTTACAGAAAACATGTTGAGGAAAAAAATTCACATAAAGCTACTTGAAATGAATGCGTTGTTGTCGATGTTAAACTTTCACCA